>JANEYF010002643.1:1610000-1672500 GCA_029963845.1 Rhamnusium bicolor
AATTTCCGGATTTATTCTATGATGGATGTAAAATAATTTGTAAAGTTTGTGGTCAAGTCTTAATGTGCTAGAATAAATACGGTTGCAAAATTCATGTCAATAGTAACAGGCATAAAAATAAAAAAAATGGCGTGTCTTCTTTGGAACCTCAGTTTATGTTTGATTTACTGTTAATGCTGATTGCCTGTGATGTTCCCCTGCGCATATTGGATAAACCAGCATTTTGGGAGTTTTGGAATAAACACAATCCCCAGGTGAATTTACCAAGTCGTTCATCGTTACGTAAATATGTACCAAGTGTTCGTGAGGATATTGTAAATAGGATTAAATGTGCATTAAAAAATACACGGCTGTGGTTATGTGTTGACGAGACAACAGATTGTAAAAAAATTCTATTTTAAATGTTATAGTACGTGTACTCGACCCTGTTAAACCAACATTTCCACTTGTACTAGCTAGCAAAAGACTAACTGCATGTACTGGCGAAACAATTACGCGGGTGGTGTTGGAGACTTTCGAAAAATTTGAACTGTCAAGAAGTCAAGTGTTGATGTTTGTGACCGACGGTGCTGCTACAATGCGTTTGGTGGGCCGTTTTCTTCAAAGAGACGATTGTAGGTTTTTACATGTTACGTGTAAAGTGCATGCGTTCCATCTTGTAGCAGAAACGATTCGAAAATGTTTTCCAGAGGTAGATGCATTAATAGCAAATACAAAAAAAGTATTTCTCAAATCTCCTAAACGGCTTCGAGCATTTCACACACTGTGTCCTAGTATTCCGAACCACCAGAGCCGATTCTTACACATTGGGGAACGTGATAGAAGGCAGCTTTTTATTATGCTGAATATTTTCAACAAATAAAAGCTGTGATACTACAGATAAACTCTAACGAGGCTGCAGCTATTAAGGAAAGACAGACAAGCTTTCAAGATGTTTCCCTTGAAACAGATTTAAAAACTGTTTATAACAATTATAGAGGACTACACGACGAAATAGAAAAAATTGCAAAATACTTCGTTGTCGTTTGTGGAATCGCTGCAAATAGTGGACGACGTAAATACACAGCTACAGACTATAAATGACGCAAAAAAATAAGCCCGTTATTGAAAAAATTCGAGAGTGTATTATGAAAAGATCCTGATTTTACCAAATTAAGACAAATTTGTGATGGTACATCTACAGCTGCGTTAAGTGAGTTCACAAAGTGTTTTACTTATGCCTGTATTACTTCCGTAGATGTCGAACGGTTTTTTTCAAAATACAAACATATTTCTTCACCACAGCGAACATCGCTTACTGAGACAACTGTAGAAACATATCTGATGCTACACAGTTATTATAGAAGTGCTCCAGTTTGTGATAACGACAACCAAGCTACTTCATAAATCTGCTTAAGAAGGTGAGTTTTGTACATATTTTTATAAAGTGTACCAATATTAATAAAATTTATTTCCATTTATTTTATTTATTTATTTATTTATTATTAGTTATCACTTAGATATACAATGTACATGTGTGAACGTCATTTAACAGTTTAATAATAATGTGCAGCACTAAGCTTACAAAATATAAGGAAATACATAAAAAAGAATTTAAAGCGAACGAAATAGTACAAAAACATACATCACAATATATAAAATATTTTTGTTTCTATTGTTGTACTTATTCAAGTATTATGATATGATGCATACCCAGTACGTCTCTGTAGGATTAATTAAATTGGCCAGGCTTACTTATCAATGAAAATGGATTCGAAATAGTTGTAGAATATTTGCAGAAGACAATAAAGTATTTTTAATGAAAAAATAAATATGAAAAAGACTATTTATTTACATATCTATAATTCATAAATTGATGACGTAAACAGCAATATTCGTGATATGAACTATATAGGGTGAGTTTTAAATGCGTAGTTATATTTTTACCCTCAATATAGTTCGACGAGTACAATCGATTGGCACTATCAAAAAAATTTTTTTGACAAAAAAAAATTGAATTTCTGATAATCTTTTCGACCTCAAGCAACTAACATTTTGATGATCACTGGATATCTCTCTAAACGCCGTTCACAGAAATGACGCAACTGAAGGCAGTGTTGCCACTGCCAGTTCGTCACAATTCTATTTTAAATTAGTACGCAACTGGTAATATTCGGTTTGATTTAAATTCTAAAATGAAACAAAATTGAATAAACAAGCATCTACTTTAACGAACGGAAGAGCAGATTCGTTTACTTAATACGTAGACAACACAGAACATCAGCTGGCCGCAAGGTCGATTCACTTCTGTTCCGTGAATCGATCGAAGTCTAAATCTTAAATTATTAATTTCTACAATAGAATTATTTTTTTGCTCAGTTTAGTAAAATGTTAGTAAAATCAACTATAAATTCTGAACAAAAAGTTACATTCCTTTATAAATAAATTAAAAAATAAAAAATTTTAATACTGAAACACGTAATAAAAAATTGGCATTTCTGTATATACCACCTAATTGAAAAAAAATCTCTTCTACATATAAATAAACCAAATACCCTGGTACACAGCAAAAATAAATCACTAATAATAATCAAAAATTAAAAACACACTAATAACCATTAAATAATATTAGTTTCCGAGAATTGCACTAATCACTAATAAAAATATCACACTTATAATGTTCTTCCCACGGACGAAATATTCATTATTATCACTGCACTGCACTGGTAAATACTTGAACTACAATTTAAAATTAATAAACAATAATTATAACAATCGACGAATTGGCACTATCACTTTACGCACAAACGTAACAATACAACTGTTGACTGTGATACGCCAAATTCATGGGCCAGCCTTCTTGTACTTGTACCAGGATTTTCTTCAACCGCCTCCAGAAGTTCTGGTTCGGCTCTAGAATCCTATTTGTTACTAATCGCCCACGATTGTGATTTGGAGGCATAAAACTTCTAAAATCTCGTAATTGTTGAACAATTGTTATGAATGTATTTTCAGGTGGGACTTCGTCAAGATAGCGTTCCACGTAATGCTGTTTTCTTTGTCTAGCATTTTCATCGGCTTGATAATATGTCTAACATATTCACCCACTCAGCATTAGAACAATTAATCGCCATTGTTACCACTACTTTTCATCAAACGAACAAATTATAAATAATAAATAACGGTAACACAATAACTTTGATTCATCAAATTTCGAATATGTGATTCCAGCGATGAAATACTATGCAAATACAATAGTTTAGTTATTTGCCGTCCGCGGCGTTTTTATCATGCTGATCTGCGGAATGTAGGTGTCTGTTATTCGGAGTTGTATTGTCTTGAGTACAGAACCGAATTGAGTAAATCGTACCAACTTTTGATATAAAATTCTATTAGAAATCAGAAAATTGTTCAAGAAATAATTAGGAGCGTCCTTTTATAAAATAATATTAAAAAAACAGTATGAACCAAGATCCACTCTTTCGAAACTAACTTGGAAGAAAACGTATTGTTTTCCTGTAAAACATTTTTAACAGTTGAACTTAATTATTCTGGTGACAGGCAGAATACAATTATGTTACAGAAGGGGAAAGGTCCGCAGAACATCCAAAAAAGACACAGCAGAAAGAAATGTTTTAGAGTAAAATAATTTCGTAATCAAAACGAGTATTTTGCGCTACGAACGCTTTAAAACATGTTTACTAAAAATTAATGCAAGATTGCTGATTGGTTGAACAAAATTTCCTGTTCTTCCATGATTGGTTGAACTAAACTGTTTGCTCACATTTAGAGCACAAAAAAGCAACAAGGCAATGACAAGTGAATCATGTTACCTTTAAGACGAGCATTAGTTGTTCATTTGTTTATTGAAATACCGCATAGAGAAACAAGTTATGACAATGTATTATATTTTTGAAAGGGGTGCCGATGTACTAAAAATTATTAAATTGTACTGAATTTAGTACAATTGTACTAGAAATCACTGGCAGCACTAATAGACTGAACGAAAACCTAAAACTGAGCGTGATGTTTATGTGATTAGAACAGACTGCGGAACGATTCATTTTCCTATTGGTCGGCCGGCAATAAAATCGAGGAACACCTAAACCCCTATTTTACAGAATTGTAATCAGGTACGTCGTTTATAAGAGTGAGCAGTTATTTGGTTCATTTAATTTATATTTGTCCATCGTTATTGCTGCTCTTTTATGTCCGGGTTGTTTAAAATACGATACAAAATGTCTGGTACCGACACTGCAGATGAAATGGGAAATAATGTGAAGTCCACCTTGAAAATGGTTAAATGTTATTGTAATTTTAAATCCGGTCCTGTTCAGTTCTACCATTTAGAATGCTCTTGTACGTTTGTGCATCAAAATATCTGGCGACATCATGGACGCAACCATTTTGAACTTGAACCCAAAATGTCATTCATTTAATGGTTATTGTTTAGTTTTTTTGTGGATATATGCTACTTTCTATTACTACGATAGGATATTTTAATACTTTGTGTAGTGAAAATAATATATTTTTTTATTAAGTGCAAATTGCATTTGGTATTTTCGTAAAAAAAATTTGTAAACAATGTCTTGTGCGGTGGAGGGATGTCCTAACGTAAAATGTTTTAAACCTAAAGGGATCACTTTTCATAGGTACGTTAGTTTTGATCTGTTATTTTTCTCAATTCTATAAATTAAGTGTTTTAGATTTCCTAAAAGAGAGATACCTACTGGAAAAGTGATTGGAAGTTCTTGGGAAAGACGAGCACTGGCAGTGATCGGAGAATAAATATGTTTGCTTCAAACACTTCAAAGAAGGTGATTTTATAATACTTGCACATAAAGTTTTCCTGAAAGCTGATGCAGTGCAAAATTTACAACTCACAAAGAAAACTACGAAAGGAATTCGCGTGAGCCAAAATATTTGTTGCATTTACAAGTGAACAAAGTAAAAATAATGCTACAGAACAAGTGTCAACTGTTATTGATGACGTTTCACTAACGACACAATCGCCCTCTTTTAGTTCTACACAGACGTCTTCATAATGACACTGTTCGATTAGGAATGAGATTGAAATTAAATAGGCGGTTGTGTAAGATATTGTTTAAATATAATAAGGTGCATGTATTGCTAATTTATGTACTTAATTTTAGAAAAATTAATTGGTGACGAGACTGATAGTAGCACCAAATGTAGGAGAGTTAAGTTTATTCAAACTATTCATAATTGTACGTAAGTTTTTATATAAACAAGTACTTCATAAAATTTTCATTAAATAATTTCAGTATTTCACTCGGTAAGATTAAAAAAGAAATATACTAAATTACGGAAGGTTGAACGGAAATCCAAAAGAAAGCTATATTCTGCCACGAAAATTAAAAAAGAATCTGAACATGAAAAATAACTACCTTGAGGACAGTTATGCAAGAATATTATTTAATCATCGATAAGAAAATATTAAACGTTTTATTAATTTTATAACGTTTAAAACTCTATTTTTTTACTAGATTAATTTTAACGTACTTTTGGCATGTATACAATATTTCAGTGTAGGTATCATTTTTTATATCCTTATTCTGTATTTCTAAATATTATAAAATATGTTTATGTGTTTTTGTAATAAATCAAACATTTTCCTATTTTGTAATTTTTTCTACTCATTTTGTAATTGAATTGGTTATAGAACCTATTAATATTTAACAGGTTCTACAGAGTATTTTAAATAAATTAAATAAATAAAAAATAACTAAAGAAATAAATAATACTCATTCATTAAGTGATAGATGTAATCTTTTCTTCTAGTAAAACTTAGGCGGCAGGTTACAGCATAGTTCCCCGTGGAGGATAAAAACACACATATTAAAAAAAATAAATGTAGTTTATTTAAAAAACTCTAACAATCTAGAAAGTGGTAGAAATTGGTACAAATTAAATAATTAAATACAATAATATCTATAATTATCTAGGTATATTGCACTTCATGCACTTTTTATCAAAAGTATTATCACATCAGTTCTGTATCTAAAAGTGTTAATTTTAAGAGGCCTCATTCAACTTTACTTTAAATTTCAGACATTAGAAAATTTCGTACTTAAAGACAACCGAATTATAAATGTGAAATGAAAGACATTTAACTTTAGAATGTCTTTGAAATTTTTAATTATTTAGTCTAAATCAATTTTTGAAGTGATGGTAAAATTATATGAGGCCACTAATATGTATATTAAAATAAAAACTTATTTTAATCAATCACATCATAGACAACACTATTTTAGCTTTTTAGTGTTACCTAAAAAGGCATATAAATAATATCATCGTATTTGTATTTCCCAATTTTCTTATAAATAACTGAGAGTTTAATTTTTATAAAGGCGAGTTAGAAAATAACCCAATTTTATAAATTAGCAGTGACTAAATTCAATGATCGTTGTTTAAATTCAGATCCATTTCCACATTGACTAAATTTATTTATGGACTAAATTTTACATAATATATGAAAATTACGGTAACAATTCTTGAAGATCAAATGAAGATTTAAAATAGATCATTTAATTTATTCACAACTAAAACTGCCGCAAGTAAGATATGATATTGCGAATATTCTCCTCCAACATTAGTCGTATCAAGTACATCTTTTTGACATAAGAATTAAAATTTAACAATTTATACTCAGCTCCCTGTAGCATGGCTTTGTCTTCTAGCATGACTGTTTTAAATGAATTTCTCAGATTTCAACAGTTACAATGTTCAGATTTACAAAGAGTATTTATACTTTATTTATGCCTTCAAAAGGATGTTACAATTACATAAATATTTATATATTTTTTTCAGTGGTAAAAAAAATTAAACAGATATTTAAAAAGTGTGTAAATCTGAACTGGAAATTGTGTATATAAAATATAAATACGCACATAAATATATTAAATATATTTTAACTTTCACATACACTGTTGTTGAAAAATACCATTTCGGAAAGAATTGCTAATACCACGGAACATAAATAGATAGTTAGTAAGATACCTCCTGACAGTTTTCCTAGTCTAAAATTATTTAAGTAGAGTACACTGTACAAACAAATTGCAACTACAATTAGTGCAAGTATGGTATATTCTATGGAACCTGACTGGATCTTGACGTACGCTTCAGGAGTTGCTCCTTTGATGATAGTTTTGAAGAACCAGGGCATTCCCAAGGACAGGAGAATATTCATCGTGTTAGCACCAAGGGAATTTGAGACTCCAAAAGCGCCCTCCCCTGAAAAAAAAAATATTAATCATCACGCTTGGTGTGTATGATTCAGATTTATTGACACTCCTCTTTAACCGTGAATAAATATATCAAGAACGACAACAGAAAAAATGTAAACAATTATGTGTCTATTCTGTCACTTGTAAATTACTTACTAAAATTTAAATGATAGTATTGAATATTTGCCAACTTATAATAAAAACTACAAATTTCAACGAGATTTTTATCATACCTTCATAATCTTTGTTTCTCAGTTACCTTATGCACATTCAGTTATTTTTTAAGGTACTCAAAAATTTTTTCAAAATTGTTACTTTTCAGAAAAAGATTTTCTAAATTCAAAACTTGATCGAGTTATCAAGTGTAATATGTAGGTAATAAACGTGGAAAAGATAACCTAAATATGCCTGAGCTAAAATGGCTCTTGTACCTCTGAATCCCCGCAAAATTGTAAGTGGACATCCTATTAGACTGTCATATTTTTATTCGAGATAGTCATCATATATTACAAAATAAACACATACCGTATAGAGGAACACAGATGATTGGAGAAGAAATGAAAATGGGTTGAAGAAGGACAATAGAAGAAAGAGATAGAGATGGTTGGAGAAGAAAATACGAGATATGGCTAAGAGAGCTGTAGAAACTTAAGAAAAGAATAAAAAAAATTTTTTTCTAGTTTCAGAATATTTACCCATTATTAGTTATACGTTTGAAACACTTCACTTTTTATATTACATTTGACTATATTTTTGATTATTGTTTTAAATTAAATTTACATTTTTTTGTTTTAGTTTCGGCTGTCTTAAAATAGGTAACTAACCTTTTTTTCTCTTCGTATTCTATGCCTATTCCGATTTATTTATGTTGACTAGATATCGAATCCTTTATAGAGAGTAACTCGTTTTAAATAGCCCAGTTAAATATATCGAAAGGTAATCATTATACGAAAAACTTGTTTCAAACATCTAGGATTTCGAGGGGGATAAAGGTTGTCGCTGACTTTTCCGGCCCGGCTCGTCCCGTCAAAATTTGGTTAGGATTAAACACTTGTAAGTAAATGGAACACCGCCGCCTTATCCGTCCCGTCACAGCCAGGGACAAACCGTCGCGGATGGGATTGGTGGTCTCCGATCCTTTCAATCTGTGACGAGCCGGTCTAGTGAGCGCACCACCGTCCCACAGTGGGGTATTTTCACGGAAAAGCTTGCCAAAACCTCAAATTTTAAAATTCGGCAATTCAAGTCTATTGACCTATGAGTCATTGAGGAAAACTATCTGACTATTTTTTACCGCTAATTTGCAAGGGACAGGGTTACTACGTACCGATCCCTATCAGTCGACAGATGAGTGTTGTTGAGGTAACAGTTTCTTATTGATTATTTTCATATATTTACACTTAAAAATAAACAGACCTTAAAGTGCCCTAAAAAAATGAATCCTGTACCTGGAGGTAAGTACTATATTATACTAAACTTTCCTGTATAGTAACGTAATTTACTGGTAAACATTTAAAAGTTTAATTGAACGTTCGCCAAAGGTGGCAATTTTCGTAATACATTTTTCTTTGCTTTGAACATAAGTTACCGTCCGAGCATTTCCGGCAAAAAGTATTATACAGCCTGTTAGTACAATATTCAGCTATTTTACTGTGAAAGAGACCATATAACCGCATTGTAGTCGTTCAATTTTACTATAATATCCGTTCTCCTTCATTCGTAATGGTGGAGTTTTTTATAGGTTTCAAGGAGGAGAATATTATTTTAAATAAAAGAACATTATTGGACGTTATGTTCTCGTCTCCTCGTATATCAATAGTTTTTTGAAATATTTACAAACTGTGTTTTTTTTTATTATAAAATTATAAGTTGTTAATGCATCTGAGTGTGTGCATTGTTTTTGTAGTTGCTCTTTTCTCTTAGATGCAAAACCACAAGCGGGAATGTGGGGGCAATGATTCCAAAAATATAACAAAATAGAATAAAAACAAAGAATTATATAAAAAAATCTCCCCCACGTCTCCATCCGTTGTGCTAGGTTCAGCTTGGAGAGGTGCAACTACATACAGATATACGCATGCACGCACACATACAGATACCTTTAGAGCAAATACTGAATATTCCTGAAAAAACTAATTCTATAAATATCTCAAAAACTATTGAGTGGGCCGTTTAAAATGAGCCACTCTGTTGTTTTGAGATTAGTGATTTTACTTAAACAAGAAGTTAGTTACTTTACATTGATATTCATTTTATTGTTACTTGTGGTAATACGTGATTCCTAATTTCTAATCCACAGTTCTGTTGAAAAATATTATATTTATGTGTTAGAATTTTTTTATGTAGAAGTTATATGAACAAAAAAATCTAAAACTCAAGTAATAATGCAAGATTTTTCAAATCGTATTAAACCCGTGCAAATTTATTAAAGCTTTAACTAAATAACATTGGAAAAGAAATACTTACCCCTTCTTGATATAATAGCCATCGAAATTGATTCAGGTAAACTACCACCAGCAGCTAAAAATGTTAATCCTAATACGGCGTCAGGTATTTTGAACACGCTTCCTGAAAATAAAAATGATGAAGTGTCAAAACAAAGAGTTGTTATAAGAAATAAACAAGTGACTAAGAGTGCATTTTATAGAGACTCAAGAGCAACCACTAATTTTTTTGCAAGGAATTTGGTATCTAATTTATACATATACTTTATTAAATTAAGTAAAATTCTTTCATTATTGACAAAGAGATGCATCCAGTCATTGTTTTGTTATATGACGGTTTTCTATTCTTAATTATTTATATTTATTAAATTAAACTGAGATTGTAATATTAGACTCAGTTCATTTATAATGAACTGCCAATTAAAGTGAGCCCAACTGTACAATATTTTGTTAATTTCGTCTGTTGGAATTATGTTAGGAAATAGTTGTAGAATAGATGCGAAGAAATCTTGAAATTAGTTGATATATTTTTTCCACATCAGATCGTCAAAAAAAGTACTCGAATGATTAGCTGGATCGTCAGATTATAAACCCTCATTTCTTTCTACAAAGCTGAATAGGGTGACCATGAATTGTGGCTCCAAGAACAATTTTTCTTCGCTTTCAATTTTTATTTGAAAAAATGTCGAAAGATCAAAGTTTTTCTTGTTATGGAAATGATATTGCTACCACCAAACTGTGAATGTTTTGAACCCTCCTAAATCCATTCTGACTATTTTCCGAATGATGTCTCTCGGTGCGTGTGTGTGTGTGTGTGTGTGTGTGTGTATGTATGTGTGTATCCGCGATAACTCAAAAAATACTAATGGGATGCTTTCCAAATTTGGCAGTTAAGATTTTCAATAACATTTTAGGTGACACATTGAATTTGGTGAATGTGGTACCACCAGTAGAGAGATAATGAATGAAAGAAGAAAAATGGTACAATTTCAGGAAAAAAAAATTTTTTTTTTTTTTTTTGAATTTCTGGACGAATCTCGACGAATTATAATGAAAAAACATAACTTTATGAAACAAAATCTATCGGCATGTCTGTAGTATCGCGATAGCAACCACAGTTTTAGAGATAAAGCTCTCAAATTTGGTACACATGTTCTAAAGGACAAAGACAATGATAAATTCGGTGATGAGCAAAATTGGCCAGCGAAAGGAGATCTACGGGACCCAAACTTTTTTGTATTTGCCTTTAAAATATATTCTTGATGAAATATTATAAATCATGTCTACTATATCAAGCCAATAAAATATCTTTTTCAAGTACTCAAATAAAGCTAATATAAACTGAAATTTTTTTACACATTTGACCTCATAAAATGGGGTTAGGATACAACAATTTGACATTTGAAATATCTGATTTAAAATGTCAAAGTCAATAAAAAAGAAATTATTAAAATATATGACATGAATTATTATTGACAGTATCGAACGACGCACGCTGAAAATTATTATTTAAAAGTTTTAATGAAACGTTTCAAGGTACAATATTAAAAATTAATTGAAGTAAGTGAAGAATTAAATAGAATAATGTTTTTGATCACGTTAATATATAAGAAAGTTATGTGCTGGCCACATCGGATATTTTGAAAATAAAAATGCTAAAGAAAAATTTTTAATTAATTCACCAAACAATTTCAAATATAACGTTAATTGAGAAAATCACATGACGCTATGGGAGAATCATAAATTACATCACTAAAAGTAACTAAACATTTTTAAATTTCCACAAAATGAATAGGTATTTACCTCGGTATTTATTAAAAGCAACAAAGCACAATCCTTATTGTTATAATCGATTAGCCGTGTAATTAAAATGATTTTCTTTAACAAAAATGAGCTGAATATGGACACAGATAATATGTTAGCAACATATCTAAATTTCCTTAATTTAATACACCATCATCATCAGTTATCACCAATAAATCAACTCGGTTGTAAAGTATTACCGAAATCTTATTTACACTAAAGGAATTCTGAAGTTAATAAAACTGCATAGAGAATTAATAGGTATCAATTTTAGAAAATTACCTAAATACACGGTATACCCTTATTGATCACTTTTCTTATCTTGTTGGCCTAGTAAGAAAATTATTGCCACAAATTAGATCCTACATCTAACCTAAACCACCGATATGGGGGTTGCTATTATTATTCTGACAGCCGACTTGATAATATTAGCTAGTCACGAGATTCTACTTTTAAATCAAAATTCAATTTTAACACGTGTAATTTCAGAGTATTTTAGTTGCTCTGCATGCAGCATTTAACGATAAGGTTATATGTACAATTTTTTGTATTTTCTGGCAGTTATCGAATTATTCATGTGCAGTGTGTTCCACTTTGAGCAGACACGCCCCTGTATTTCGGTTGTATTTGGACGAATAGACATTTTTTTTCAAATTATAGTGTCGACGAGATATACCTTCCTGAATGACAAATTTTTTTTATGCTGTGTATCCACGGCCTACTATAATTAAAATAAAATGCAAAAAATCAATAATGCCATTAGGGATTCTTTTAACGAAATGGTTTTTAGGAAATACGAATCGGGCATGCTTAGAAAGCCTATATACCGAATTTCATATATTAGCTCTTAAAGCAATTAAGAATTATCGGAATGTTTTTTGCAATTTAAACAGTAAAGAGGGTTTCATTTCGTCTAATCAATATGAAATAATAATACAGTTTTTACAGGGTAATCAAAAACAATCTGCTACCAAAATGAAGTTATCGTTAACTCCTCCCTCATAATTCCGATTATAGAGTGTACTTTCTGATCACCCCATATAAATCGTAGTATAACTGAGTATCAATTAGATGGAATGAACTCTTCTTCCATGTTTTTTTAAACAAAAATTATAAATCATAAAGCTATCAATATGAAATTCGGTATTTAGGCCTTCTAAGCATGTGCGATTCATATTTTCCAAAAAGTATTTCGTTAAGAAAATTCCTAATGGCGTTTCTTGATTACTGAATTTTATTTTAATTGGATACACAACATAAAAAAAATCCATTTCGTCGATTACTACAATTTGAAAAAAAGAAATTTTTAATTCGCCCAAATACAATCGAAATACAGGGCTGTGGCTACTTAAAGTGAAGCGCACTGTAGAAAAAATAATTTGGCAAAAACTACTTTTGTGATTTAAATAAAGTAAGTTAACAAAGAAAATTTAAAAAATGTTTGTCTAATCTTATTCATACAAAGTCCTCGAATACAATACAAATTTCAGAGCTTATTTGTCACACTATTTATATACGAGAGTAAACGTGTACATTGCAATTGTGAGAATTCCTCTTTGCATCTCTTATCCTCATTTAATTAAATGATAAATTATCTATTAAAAATATGGCTTACCGATATTTGACATCATCCAAGATACCATATAAGCGTTGGTTCCAATCCAAACTATGCACATGACAAAAGTAAGTGGAAATAATTTTCTATAAACTTTAGGATTAGGTATCGTACATCTTAGAATAAACTGAATTGGCCATGAGTAGAAGAAGAAGATTTTTTTATATAATTTTCCCTCTGGTATCCTGAACAGTGACTTCTGGGCTTCTGTAAAACAAAATGTTTTATTATCATTAAGTATTCATCTTCATTTGAATATCAAATTATCTGAATAATTTCTAAATACTAGTGTTCTTTAAATATAAAATGGGAACGTGCCATGAAATCTAATTTCAACGAGATATAATTCCCATGATGTATAATTTCCACGAGATATAATTCCCACGAGATTTAAATCTAACTACTCACACAATATATCTGTTCGACTCTCCGAGGTTTATATACACCGATAAGAAATACCATGAGATCAAAGTTTCACGAATTCTGATTCCTACGAAATTTCATTCCCACAAGACCTAACACTCCGATGCCATTTTCCCATGAGAACTAACGCATCACCATGTATAATATGCGATTTATCCTGGACGCATATTTGAAGTTAAAACATTATTCGTTTAGGGAAGTTAAAATTTTTTGTAAAATATCAATGTGGAATATTGACCGAGGTCATCTAAAGATATCTAAAAGGGGATTGGCTTTATTTTTGTTGCCAAAAGTATTAGGCATATGCTAAATTTCTCAAGCCACTTTGAGACTCAGTGAAAAATATTCTTTTATCCTTACTATATTAGTAATTTTGCTATGTAAAAATGTACCGTAGAATTATTTATTACCTTCTTTGTCTTCTTCGTCAATCTTCTTAAGTATTTTTTCATGCTGAAGATCATACCCAGGTTTGTGAGCCTCTTCTAGGTAAGTACCATAGGCAGAAATGACAGAAACTCTGGCAGTATCAGGTTTATCGTCTTTTTCCTGTAAGTCTTCAACTTTATTTTTTTTCTAGTTTTCTTTTCACAAATTTTGAAATACGTGTGTTTTGGAACATGATGGCAAAGTACATGAAGTAAACAATAAATAATACTAGAGCTTCATACCAGTAAATATATTCGTCCCAAGTGAATATTACTAGTAATGAAACAGCCATCACATATATGCATACATCCCTTGTCAAAGGCCACCAGTCTAACTGCAGGGGCTATAAGAAAAGAAATAAAAATATCAGTTAATTGGTAAAATAAGGAAGCTAATTACTTCTCCAAGCGGGAAATTAAAAAGATACCTAGGCAAAGTTAATAATCTCTATCAAGCCATTCACGTTTCAGATTTAAAATAAATTTTGTAATGTTGAATCATCGGTAGCTGCTGATTATACAACAAATTTATAAGTTTAAATTTTGATATTCTAATAAATAATGAAAAAGTTGAGCTTGTTCAGGAAATAAAATACTTAGGTCTAGTAATTGACCGGGAATTGAAATTTAATAAGCACATTGAATACATATCAAAAAAACTTGGCATAAAGATAGGATTTTTCAGTAGAGTTGCTCCTTTTATATCAATGTCCACGAAGTTAACAGTTTATAATACACTAATATTGCCTCACTTTCTCTATTGTAGTTCAGTGTTATATGTAAGTTGTACAAATTTTAGTAAGTTGCAGATTCTTCAAAATAAGGCAATGCGAGTAATATTAAGATGCAACAGGTTCTCAAGTAGACAAATGATGCTAGATACATTGAACTGGCTTAACATTGAACAATTTCTTTACTTCCAAACTACGACTATTTTTAAGATGATTAATAATATTTTACCGGACTATCTAGTACGACAGTTATTGCCTGTTACTGAGGTACACCTACGTAACACTCGTACGGCATTTACAAATAATTTTTATGTAAAAAAAACAGCTAAGAGTAGTACTATGAAAAGTTTGTTCCACAAGGGAATTGTACAGTTCAATCTTCTTCCTCATGAAATTAAGGCCAATAAAACTGTTCAACAATTTAAATCTCAACTTTTATACTTAAAGAAAAATACTGCTTAGTAACCTACGAGTAGTTAAATTGTTCTCAATGCAATTTTTGTTTAATTAAGTTATTTTCAATGCTATTTTTATTTACTATTGTATCTTTTTTGTATTATTATATTATTCTATCTTGTTGAAACCATACGTCTACTGTGTCACTATGTGTATTAATTGTATTTACTATCTTCTTTAGATAGATAAATGAATTTATTATTATTATTATTATATATATTATTATTTCAAATAATCTTTGGGGGTTTCGTGCAGTTTGTCATTGTTTGGGTAAATGATCCTCTGCGGCAAGTTATGCTTTTTCTTTTAATTTTGTTGTAATCATCTGTTTCCATGTTTTTTGGTTGTCCTATAGACTTGACGTTTTGTTTGTTGTGGTTTCTGCTCAGTCTTTCTAATATGCAATAACTATCGCTTCTGTAATGTATGACAGTTTCTATAATTGCTTTGATTTCTGAAAATATGGGTTCTTATTCGGTTTCTAGACAGCTATTTATCCCATTTTATTTTCGTTTAATGTTATCTCGTATCTTATTTTAAGTTATATTATCTTCACGACAATATCAGTACTTGTGTCTGTGATTTATCTTATCACTTGACTATCAGAACGCCGTAAGCAAGTGGATACTTTTTTTTTAATTTATGTATAATGTTTTGGTACATACTTCCTTTAAATTAAAATCTACAATTTCTAGCTTTACAACTTTTATGAATTGTTAGATATAGTTTTTAACTCAACAAATTATTTCTACATTATTTTTAATCAACAATTGTAAACTATTATGAAAAGCAATTAGCAAAAATTATGCTGCTCTGCATGTAGTAATAGCAGATATGAGATTCCTGGAAAATTAAGCAAATATTACAGAATCTACGGAAATAACAAATATTTCAGCTTAATGATTTAAATTGAATCTAATCTAATGTAATCTTTGTAATAAACAATAATAATATATTATACAGGATGATACAAATAACTCTCCCGTTATAATTTTCTCGATTATACTTTATATGGTGCCTTTAAAAAATGAATACACAGGAAAACAATTGAACATCAAGTAAATAAGATGAAATTATTATTATTCCACATATGTTGGAAAATGGGTGAAAAATTGTTACTGTTCTCACTACCAAACTTTCAATGCCTGAAGATACACTTTATCGTTTGCTGATTAGATTTCTTATTGTAATCCTTTTAAAATTTGTATTTTGCGAGAGAACGAAACTTAAAATGGCAATATCTCGGTTTGAAATGCTTCAAAATTTAATTCAATTTAAAAAAATTCTCCTCGTATCGAAACGAACGAAAACACAAATCAAAATGTTATTCTCCTAAGAAAAGTTTTCTTTATCCTTTCTGAATAAAACGGTGTAGGATTTATGATTTTATAATTAACAATAAATAAGTTATACATATAAATGCAATGTGATGGAAACGCCGACAGATGAAATCGGCCTTATAAGATGTCGGGCAAGCGTTCATAAAAAAATCGATAACTAATTACGAAGTCATCGTAATTATAAAATAATATAATGTTTAGAATTTTGAAATTCCATTTTACAAGGCTATTAATGAGTATTTTTTTGATAATATTAACAGTTAAGTAGTTAGCGAGCATTCAGGGGATGAGGTATGGACATCCGTTTAGTATCCGATATTCGATCAGTGAAGTTAAGCAGCAGGATATTGCTCACTACATAAAAAAAGCACTCATGAAATAGCTCTTAAATGAAAAATAACACCCTAGAGCATTATAAATTTATAACGAATTAACATTTTCACCACAGCACAACACAAAACTAAATGCTGATGACGTTATTAACAAACAAACAGTGTTCCATAGTTACGGCGTTTACAAACAATTTTGATTATTACTCTCTTTTAAATGAAATCGTCTTGAACATAATAGATGTCAAATTAATCAATCGTAAATGTCAAAGAATTTTCGAATTAAATAACAGATTAGTAGGACATTGAAAGCATCACATATGATAATGACGCCCTCGGTCAACGTACATACTCTCGGGACAGAGGCCCTCGGGAAGCACACTGCCGACCTCGGTGCGTTATTTATTATCTTTATAACAGTTATGACACCCTTGATATCTTAGTAACTATAATAATTTCAAAACAGTATTTTTTAATTCTACCTATATTTACTTACAGTGACTGCAGCGAGACCCCCAATAGATGCAACACCGAGGGCATTGAAGAGCGAAGAACCTACAATGGTACCAATACCTATATCGGACTCAGTTACAAAGGTGCCTATGATATTTGTGAAGAGTTCTGGGCAAGAAGTGGCAACTGACATGAAAGTAGCGGCTGCTACATCCTAAAAAAAATATTAATTATTTATATAACTACCGTTGAAATACGACTTTAAAATTTAGAAAAAACTATCCTCGAATTATACGTATATATCTGATACTTTTATTTTTTCTTTAAAATTTTCTACTGCACTTAATTTTTTCTTGATCTGCAATAACACGATCTATTATATCTTATACAATATTTAAAAATTAGGTTACTATATCGTTGACGCCGAAATAGCATTGCATTTGGGGATCAAAATTAAGCATTGGGTATTGTTTTGTTGTCACCTATGGTTTCGGTTCCTAAATTTCATATTTCCGGAGAAAATTTTGTTGAAGAGCCGTAATTTTGGCATGTACGCAATTTTTTTTATTATTATTGCACAAGAAAGAAACCAAATTTTCACTACCCTATTACCCAAAATCTGATAGGATGAATGTGCCAAATCTTTCACCAATGAAGCGATAATTTGTGAATTTGAATTTTGCACCATGTTCGAACTGTCTAACCTAAAATCTATATATTTAAAATATGTTCTCAAGAGACTAGGAAATTTAGTCATGCAACATCACAATGAAAAATGGAAGAACGTATAAAAATTGTGGAGCCTTTTACAAAAATTCGCGTTTTATTATAAATACGATTCGTAAACTTCGTGTTATTTTTGGTCGTAATCATGTGCCAATTGACGGTAGAGTGAGTGAAAATATCGCCGAAAATCCAAGACTCTCAATTCGTCATCTTCCGCAGCAATTGGGCATTTCTAGAAGTTCCATGCAATGAATTTTCACAAAAAAATCTATGTCTATACGCATAAAAATTCAGTTCACTTATGAATTGAAGCATACAGACCCATAGCACAGTGGTTCCCTCCATATTATGACAAAAATAAAAAAAATCGTATTAATATTCTTCATGTTTTCTTCTCGTCATAACATCTACTATGTCTGAGTTTCATGAAACTATAAATTAATTACACTTTTAAAACTTCATTCAGTCCTCTTTAGTCATCGAAAATGAGTGCATCAATCAAAATGACCGCTTTTTCAGTTACTCACGCAAGCACAATCTAACTTCGCTATTAATTCTTAAAATTAAGTGTTTATATCAAGTGCTTTACAAATGGAGATTTGGGAGCAAGGTATGTACAATATTTATAATAAATACATGTACTTATTTGTGGGTCATTGTAGTTGTAGAGTGACTGCTACAACATGCGGTTTTTTATGTTTTTTTTTAATTCTTTATAATTGGTTTTAGTGTTTTAGCTATTTGTCTCGAAACAAATTTTGCACAGTACATAGTTTACTACGAAGGCGTATAGGGCCAACAACTTTATTTTTATATAATTATGCCGAATTGTCACTTTAATGTGACAATTGTCAATTCGAGGTGACAATTGTCACTTCAATGTGACAATTGTCACTTCAATGTGACAACTGTCATTTCAATGTGACAATTGTCAATTTAAAGTGACAATTGTCAATTCAAAGTGACAATTGTCACTTCGATGTGACAGTTGTCAATTCGAAGTGACAATTGTCACTTCAATGTGACAATTGTCACTTCGATGTGACAATTGTTAATTCAAAGTGACAATTGTCAATTCGAAGTGACAATTGCCAATTCGAAATGACAATTGCCACTTCAATGACACAATTGTCCCTTTGATGTGACAATTGTCAATTCGAAGTGACAATTGTCACATTGAAGTGACAATTCGGCATATTTATATAAAAATAAAGTTGTTGGCCCTTATACGCCCTTACAGGACCAACAACTTTATTTTTATTTAATTATGCCGAATTGTCACATCAATGTGACAATTGTCACATTGAAGTGACAATTCGGCATAATTATATAAAAATAAAGTTGTTGGCCCTTATACGCCTTCGTAGTTTACACATTAGTTTATTAAATTTTTAAACGATTTTTTCAACTTTTTTCAACTTTTCGAGTAATTTAGGTGCTACGTAGTGTATGTACAGGTTCATTTTTTTTAAATGCTGTTCTGAATTTTAAATGAATTTTAAAGACATACGCCAAAATATAATGATGATTGTGAAATATGAATATTACGTCAAATTTTCTTAAGTTTTCTCCAGTGCTGTCAAAATTTGCGTATCTAGTACCATATACAGGGTGTAATACAAACTTGTATTTTTTAAAATGGAACATCTTTAAAACACCACATGGAAATTCTCAAAAAAGAGTTTTTAAAAAATATACACATTAATATTTGTCTTAAAATTTCGAAGATATTTTTGTTTCCATTGCATACTATTCGATTTTTAAAATAAAGTAATAGACACATATGATCTATTTATTGTGTATTGTTATGAATAATGCATCAAATGAATAAATGTAATAAGATTCTAAAACTATTTGTCCACACGCATGGAATGGATGTAATTATGAGTGAACTCCTTTGTGGGGAGTTTTATAGTGTTTACACAGAGATTGAAAAAACAATACCTAGAATAATTAAGATATTTTATAATTTTAAGTTGTCTTTTAAAATTTCATAAGTGTTAATTTCATTTCAATAGCCTATTTTTCCTAATTTATTTAATGTGTAAATATTAATTTTATGTATACCGCGAGTCGCTTTTTTGTTTTTTTTTTTTTATCTTAATAAATATATATTATGCCAAATTACTTTTGTCTTAATCATAAAAACATACCTATCATACATTTTATATTTTTGTCGCACTTTACTATAGATGGGGAACCACTGTAAGTACCAAAGTATGTTTTGCTACTGGATCCTAGAGGAGATTGCAGGTGATGCTGAATTTTTTTAACAAAATCGTCTTCAGCGACGAAGCCCATTTCCACCTTTTGCATTTGAGGACGTGAAAGCCCTCGAATAGCTGAAATATAACCTATATATGATTGTTCGTCAGTCAGTTGTTCGCGTCGAATCACTGAATGCTGTGCTTTTTGGCTGAATGTGTCATTGGGCGGTTCTTTTTTGAAAAGAAGGATGGCGAAACGGTTACCGTCAATAGTAAACGCTATCGCAACATCCTGACAAACTTTATATAGCCCAATTGGAGGATATGAATCTCGAGGACATGTTCTTTCAGCAAAATGGCTCTACGTGCCACATGGCAAGATAAACAATTGCTTTATTACAGTCAAATTTTCCTGACTTGCCGGGCAAGATCGTGTGAATAAACGTCTCCAGACTTTTTCTTTGGGGCTTTGCAAAATACCGAAGTCGTCGATCGAGCTCAAGAACAATATTCATCAAGTTATTATTGATAAAATTAAGCCACAATGCGATTAAATATTTTGCCAAAACAGTGGATATCTTAATGATCATAATGATTAAGGAGAAAATACTTACTGGTGTTAAATGTAGTACATCACATATCGTCTCAACACATGGCAAGAAATATGAGTCACAGACAACGGCAAGAAGTGTAAAACAGTAAATTCCTATTAAAAAGCATAGTACAATGCCTCCGTGGGTTCTTGCATGTTCTGTAAGAAATTCTGGAAAATCATCTGCTGAACTTGAGCACGTGTCTGTCAAATTATCGGGATCTTCCCTGAAATATTTTTTGTATTTATAATTATTTTATTTGTGTAACATTGGAGCAGTTTCCAAAATAACCAATCCACAAAGTACGAAAAAATTTTTCATTTGGTACTCGAATTTTCTGAGGCTTACTATAAGAGCGAAAGCAGATTAGTTAAAAATAATCAATTATGAATCTCGCCTTGTACCCGGAAATAAAAAAAACGAGAATTTTCTTTTACGAGGTTCTTTACGTTTCATGCATGCTAATATCTCTCAGCGATGAAGAAAGGACTAGCCCTCATAGCTCAATTATCAATCTACGACCATTCATGGGTTCCATATTTTTTCCCGGCAGACAAATGCCTTATAACTTAGTTTTTCGTTTAAACCATCTTCTGATGATGCATCACTGGTAGTGAAATTCATGGTGAAAACGTCGTGGTTCGGTTTTTGTGGAAACAACTTCAATGCAGCTTTACGCCAAAGTGCAATGGTCCGGAAATTCGAACAAGTGGCCAAAAGTCGAATATAAATTTCATCGTAATTGATATATCCGTCATGCCTACATCTTTAAAGATGTAGGTATGACAGTGGTTCATTCATCCGGAAATAAACTTCAACAACTTTTAGGCAATCCAAAAGACAAAATTGAAACAAAGGAAAAGTCGGGGATTTACGAAATTAGCTGTAAGGACTGTAATTAAAAATATGTTGGACAGACTAGACGATCAGTTCAAACTAGATCAAAGATCATATGGCCCATCTCAGTCTAGTGTAGCCCAACATGCGTTTGAGAACAACTATAAAATAGATATTAGCAATTTAAGATTAATTAGGAATGTAACAAATACTAGACAGCTAGATGCATTTGAAAGCTTGGAAATCATAAAGTGTAAAATTAGTATGAATAGTGACAGAGGGCCTATCCCAAATAGCCCGCTTTATTGGTTAGTGGGTCACGGTTCACAGAACCGTGGAGGTTTGGTGAACCGTGACAATAGTTTAGGTATAAATAGGGTAGATTGTTAGCATAAGTTTAGTTTTAATCAACTCCAGATGATGTCAACTTGGTTGGCGAAACGCGCGTCGAGTGCAGTATATAGTGTTTTGGTGTTTCGTAGAAAACTACGTCAGTGTTTCAACGTATGATTAATCATTTTTGAGATATTTGGTAAAAATGAAAATACAAAATCTTCATTTTTTTTGGAAATAACTCAGAAACGATTGCAGTTAGCCTTCATTTCTCGACGGATTCAAAATCAGCATTCAATTTGCTAAAACTCTGCTGATTTAACCAACTCTCCACATCTTATAGTTTCTGATATTCCAACGGTGAGAATCGAATTTGGGATACACTGTATAGTGTTATACATTAGGAGAACGAGAATTTGAGGTTGATTTCAAATATGTAAAAATCCAGTGTGGTGCCGATAAGAAGATGTTGTAGGTCACATCTCAAGAACTGAACGCTTTAGAAAAAACATTAACGACCCTATTAAGACGTTCATGAATAAGTACCTTTAGGAAGTCAAAGTTTTGTCTTGGTACGATTAATCTCTTTTGAGATATTTGGTAAAAACGAAAATACGAAATTTCAGTTTTTTGGAAATAATAGAGAAGCGATCGCAGTTACCTTGATTTCTTAACGGATTCAAAATCAACATTAAATTTGCTACAACTTTGCTCATTTAATCGACTTTTTATCTCTTATAGTTTCCGATATCCCAACGGTGAGGATCAAATTTGGAACACACTGTATAGTCATAAATAACTGGGGTGGGACTCACACTAATTTTCCACATATCTCCCTTAATATTAGAGACATACTCATCAACCCCTATATCACTGCGTTCCTGAGAAAGCGTTCAATTCAAATATGTAAAAATATACAGAGCGTTCAATTTAAAGAAATAAAATTAATAACTGTAGCCATTTTCTGTAAGCTTCCATTGCTTTTTTTGATATGATTTTCAAAATCTATAAAATGTCATTTAACTTTTGTATAAATCACTTTTTTCGTAATAAAAATAACAAAATTAGGGGGTCTGGAATTCTCACAAAATCACCCTGTACGTACGTCCTATAAAAAAATTCCACCAGATACCGCATTCTAGTGTTTTTAAAAAGTGGCTTATGATATATATTCCTTGATAACATAGCAACAAATGTTAAAGATTTCTTGCTACTTTATGAGATATATTATACCTATTATTTATTTAATCTGTTAGGCATAGAACGTAAAGGGTCCCAGAATCCAGGACAAAGAACTGAAAAACTATAGAAAGTTTTATACAAGGAAATCCTTAGGAATATTTAGAAATACAGATGTATTGAGCAGATTTCTAATTTCGCCAGATAACCGCATATCGTTGATCAGAGAGATGGCCCAAAAAAAGTTAACATCGTTCTCTTCAATTTTAAATTTACGAAAGCAGCCTGAAGAAGATCCAACGTCTTATTTTGTTTTCGAGATGATAACAGAAAAATATCTCTACCTCATCCGCTAGTGACAATGCTGATAATGATGACTACGAGTTGAGAAGTGGTAAAATAAGGATAATTTATTTTTGTTATAATTATTTACGAATCCTGAGAAAATGTCATGTCACTCAGAATCCTGTATCGCATTATATTTAATAATTGAGTTCAAAAATTGATTATTACCTTTACAAATATCACAAACCACCCCATTTTTTGATATGGCTTTCCTTGATTTTTTTTTCTTTCTTACGACTTATAATTCTTCTCAGCTTGAATAACTAAAAAACAGTTACCAGTATTATACTGGAAGCGTAACCCTCTGAGGATGTTAATTTATGTCCACGAAATGATCAGAGAGTGCTTTTTTGACAACTAGACAAACAAAAAAAGAATAAAATATTTTTCTAACGTTTACAAAAGCTACCAAATTTAAGGAAACAAATTTCGTTTCCAATACGCTAGGGAAACATTTTTTTTTAGTCTAGATGAGTTCAGTTCTATTTCTAGTTAAAAGACATCCTCCAACTGCTTTATTGATCGAAAGTCACAGATGTAGAGGCGTGTTATTCCATTATCACACTGGGTACTGTATTTTTTAGATACTCAATCCCAATTATTCATAGCTGGTAATTTATCCCAAGAAGAAAAAAGAAAGCTGAAAAGAATGCCACAAATAATATGCGGACAATATTTCTTTGAATTATTTAGATTATTTTATTACTGATTTAAATAAAAATAAAGTTATTTATTAATCTGTTATTCACTAAAATACCATCCTCTAAAAATGACTAATTCTCTTTTACTTTCTAAACAATTTTAAAGCTGCTAATTTCATATTTAGACTTTTGGCCACTTATTTGGGTTCTGAACCACATAGCAAATGTTTCAATTCACTAAAGAATATTTTTCTAATAAAACAATAATTAATTTACTTTCATTACCTCGTTGAGGGCCTAGCAAATGGTATGAATCTTCTGTGTTTTATATATATTTTAGTTGGTCCGTCTTTGGTAATACTGTTTGTCTCATTATTAATATTTAGTTGGCTATTGTTGTAGTTTTGATAACTAATTTCAGTGTTTGCTGAAAAGAAAATAAAAACATTATTAGAAAAAAGAATATGTCGTTAAAGTGTTGACTTTCATATTTAGTGAAATACTTGAAATATGTGTCAAAAACTGTTAATTTAACTATAATTGAATATTTTTTTCTAAGCATTTGTTAATGTTGAATATAATTCAGAGATGTTTCTAGAATTAGAATGCATTCTATTGTATATTTATTTAACTAATGTTTCTCTCTGATATGTACATACTTAATGGAATAAAAATATTATGAAGGTAGTAGATTGGCCATTTTGCGTTCATCTGATGATGATCAATAACTGCACTTGAAACGTGGTTCACAAACGTTTTTAATATAAACTCATTATATTGTTTTTTAGGCTAGTTAATACGTCAGTGATCAGTACTACAAGAATATTAGACTTACGTCAATTGATAACAGGCTATATTGTCATTTACCAATTAAATACTGTCTAGCCAGAGAAAGAAGGCCCGCGCGTCAAGGAAGAGTGTTGCCGAGAAGTCAACAGGTTTCTACGAAACCATATACTAGGAATATAATATCTCTCAAAAAATTTGCCATGCACTAATTAATTTATTTCATTTACGCTTAATTGTGAACGGATTGAACAAATCACATCCTTGGCGCGGGTCTTCTTTTCCCAACCAGACAGTAATAGACTATTACACGTAACAAGTCCATTAATAAAGTTTAAATTAATGAATTTAATATTTAAAGTAGGTAATCGTTTTCATTTAATGTAGATAATCTGGCATGTTTCAAATCTCAACCTCGAATAAAATTATAATTGAATCTTTATAATTTCCTTGATTTAAAAAATCGTTTAGCAGTTTATGCTACATACTATGGTAAATCTACGCTTTGAGGTTTATTAAACTTTTAAAGATTTAAAATTTACTTTAAAGTACAGGGTTATGCAACGAAAAGACCCACCCCTATATTTCGTTTAATTTTCGAGTTAGCAAAAAAATTTTCAAAGAAAAGTTGTAATGAAGCAAATGAACTCTTTTAAAATCCCTACAAGGAATATACAGGTGAAGAGGGACAATCCAAAGATATTTTTTTTAATGGAACATCATACATTTTTTAAATCTGTATTCTCTTGTTATTTCAGATATATAGATATGTTCTATCTTAGCTTTTGCATTTTTTATTTATTGTAAATTTTATACTACCAGCATCTGCCACTTTTTCAGGTTAGCCATAGATGAAAAACACTTAATTTGATACTCATGCCTTACGGAATAATTTAAAAAAATTCAAAAAGCAAACAACGTAATAATTACATAGGCCTACAAGAAACAAATTTTTTTTTGGTGACTAGGATTTTTGAACTGATTTTAGCTATATTTGGGGCGCTGAATCTAAATATGAAATCAGTTTTTCTCTATCTCCTCTACTTTTTTAGATCAGTATTTTTTTTAATGTGCAGTTCTACACGAAATGTGCAGTTCTAAATCACATATGCAAGGATTGGTTCCCGTATATTTGCCCTATCGTCAGTCTGCCGTCCAGTTAGTTCCAGGAAAATCCACCAGATAACTGATAAACGAGATGCTTAACAGTTTCAAATCCCTTAGGTCTAACATGAGTATTAAGGTGCACTATTTACATAGCCACTTAGACAGTTTTCCTGAAAATTTAGGATACACCAGTGAGGAACAAGGTGAAAGATTTCACCAGGATATTAAAACTATAGAGGACAGCTACCAAGGAAGATGGAATACGCACCTGATGGCAGATTATTGCTGGAGTTTAAAAAAGGGACTGTTCCAAAATACATTCAAGAATGTCACGGAAAAGAAGCTTCCGAAGTGTTCAGTGACTAGTTGGTTTCATCGATGACTTTTTCCTCTACCTTTGTATAAAATAATATTTGTATAGTATAATAACAAAAATTCCGTGTTTATTTTTTTATTTCATCCATGGATTTAACTTAAAATAGTGTAACGTATATTTCACTAAAATCTTAGAAATTTGAGCTCCTAGGCAAAAACTAATGCCATATTTGAATTCAGTGCATCAAATTCATATGAAATCAGCTCCAAATACCCCAGCACCAAAACAACTGCTGGCCTGTGTTATTATTATAACTACTAGGTATTATACATAGTACGAGTTTACCAAATAAAACGTTACCCGTTGAAGAGTTTTTTTTATTTTTTATAAATTGTGAACATATCATATCGCTCCGATAAAGTAAACGTTTTCGCAAGTGGTATGATAAATAAAACCACGCAGTTTGTCTTTCGAATTTATTAAATTATTTTGTCTGGCATATGTATGAAGTTAATTGTTTTTCATCCATGGCAAACCGGATAATCGTGCATATGCTGTTAGTATAGAATTTGCAAAACAGTAACCAACATATCTATATATTTAAAATCACAAATAAAAACACAAATTTCAAAAATGTAGAAAAATATAGGGGGTTCCATTTAAAAAAAAATTAACTTTGGTTTGTCCCGCTTTTATGGAATCACCTGTATATTCTTTGCAGGAATTTTAAAAAGAGTTTATTTGATACACTACAACTTTTATTTGAAACATTTTTTTCTAACTCGAAAAATAAACAAAATATCGAGGTGAGCCTTTTCGTTGGATAACCCTGTAGAACAGTTTACTTTTTAATATTAAATATTTTTACTCTGAAGGCGATTTTCTGTGTTTTGTCCATAGAAGATAGAAGAATAAGCATTTATTTACGGGAGGTATTTTCAAAGACATTTTTATTAATCATATTATTTACTTTATTAGTCACAGAAAGCACATTTCTTCTTTACTGTGAATTTAAAAGCTGAGACGAGTGATAAGTCTTTGGGCAGTAATCAAACAAAGTAGGTCAGTCATTAAGAAAACGCCAACACTGAGGCCACTGAAATTTTTGATTTATAGAATAATTTACCTATTTTTAACACAGCGTAGTAATGTTGTCTGGAAGTTATATTTTATATATCGTACCCATATCCCACATCATAGGTCACTCCTTGCATTCTTCCATCAACCGATTTTTTTTTCTGTAAATCATTTTGCTGTGGTCGTATTTGTAAATATTTTTTCATCGTTCATTATAAAACACAACCCAATTCGAACTAAACAAACATCTCATAATAATGAGTTTGCATATGGCTTTATTTCTTTTATGTGACATTTTTACAGGCTTTCGATAGGTATACTATGATTTAGTTTACGATCAAAATCCATCAAACATGTAAAATTTTGTCATCTAAGGTCAGTCATATTTGAGTTTTTTTTTTTTTGAAATATTTGAAAATTTTTAAATCTTGGTTAACTTCCCGTCTAAAATCAAACAAGGAGAATTTCAAAAATTCTAGAAAGACATGTATGTTTTTCTTATATACTAATATTTTTTTGAAATTTCTGATATTTTTTAATATGCAAAGGTCATATTTACATTCACATTTTCTTAATAATACGTGTTGCGTTTTAAAATAAATTCTATCCCGCTTCTGAAAGAAAACTCATTATGACAGAAAATTCCAGAAAATAATTTTTTTCAGTTAAACCGTCATTTTAATTTTTATTACGCGTTACTATTTGTATGTACCACACAAATTAAAACATTGAAAAAAACCTTGTTTTTGAAACTATATATTTTATATATTTTAAAAAAAATTTAATCATTATAACTCGAAATTTACGTTGTAACTTATGGCACCTCTTGCATGGGGTCCTTCAAATATTTTACTAATGTCAAAGATTCTATACACAGTGATTATGGAAGTATAATTTGCTGGTCTAAATTAAAGTAAAAAGGATTTTTTGTGAAAGAAAAACATTTAATATAAAATTTTTCCCAGTACACGTACATCGTTTGTTAAATAATCGCTGCAAAAAAAATCCAAGCCTATAATTATTAAAATTATGGGAAAAATTATTGTTATACGTCTTATTTAAGTAAACTTATAATTAATATCTTATTTTCTTCCTTACGACAACTAACTCATAAATACATGTTCATGCATTTTTTATTAGATAAAACGTGTCCCCCTTACTTAAATATTCAAATGTACAAATTAAATAGGCTGGCTGATATATTAAACCAAAAAAAGTGTCTATATTAAGCTCAGTACCGGGTAACATCTGCCTTTCATTTGAAGGACACTTGTTACATAAATACTAAGTACAGTTTTCAGTTTAATGATTTCAGTAGTTCGTCACTTTAAATATTTATATAAAACTTTGTGTTAGAATCTTTGAAATATATAAATCGTACAAAAGAGATAATGCAAAATTTAACAAGTGAAAAAGATGAATTAATATTTTTGTAATTTTTCTTGCTGATTCATAAAATTTAAATATAATTCTACAAATTGGTCCATTCTAAATTTTCGACCTTGGAGGGGAAGGCGAGAGCTGCCATCTTGAATGGAAGGTGCAAAAAATTGATTTTTTTCAACGGTTGATCCAACGATAGATAATAATGTCAGACAAAATTTTTTAAATTTTTTTTATATACATTTTTTCTAAGTTTAATATGTAACGAGTCACAGAGGTTGAGAGATGAATGTTCGGTAAACACAATAATAAAAAATGCGAATTTCTTCTAAGCAAATCAAAATGGCGACTGGACATCACATGACTGAGTCACCGGGACGGTACTGCAAAAAGAAAAAAAAGTTCAAAACGCCCCCTCATAATTACGTATGTCTGTTTCGGCACATGATTTGAGGTGGGAAGCGGGGACGGTGATTAGGACGATGAAAAAAATTAATACGTATGGGTCGATTTAGATGAGGTGAGCGCGGGAAAATTTCTGAATCTCTAGCGATATACATTAAAGGAATTATCGGTAAATATCAAAGGCGGGTTTATTGTTATAGGGGCTATCGGAAAAGGGAAAAATTTCCCACGGTCCATAAAAGTTTCCCAAATCAAACTGACCCTACTAATCTACCTTATCTACTAACTACCAAAAGGAACAAGGGAAGACGAGAGATGGTCTATACCTGCAATAGGAAACATTGCTACAAAAAACATAGCATGAAACTTGAAACATTCATATACTAATATTAATATTCTGTACACAATTTATGTGTAACAGAAAAATCACTATAATTTGAAATAGATTTCGCTTATAATCTTATTGTGGTGTGGAAAAACGTTAGAAATAATATAGTGAAATTTGTTCTTATAAAATTTAACAGCAAAAATGGAGTTTAACGATTTTTTTGGAAAATGTTCACCTTTCCGCCGCTGTAACTCGTTACATATCAAACTTACAAAAAAATTTTACAAAAAATGTAAGAAACTTTGTCTGCTTTAACTTTGTCATTGACATTTTTGCCGTTGGATCAATTGTTGCTGATTTATTTTGGAAAAAACTATTTTTTTGCATCTTTCATTTTAGATGGCGGCTCACGCCTCCCAAGGTCGTAAGACCGTAAGGTTGAAAACTTGAATTTTTCATCAGGATCCCAATCTAAACAACATATATATATATATATATATATATATATATATATATATATATATATATATATATATATATATATATATATATATATATATATATATATATATATATATATATATATATATATATGTTGTTTTTCAGGTTTTCGCGGGTGGTGAATGTTAAATTCGTTTTCCGGGTATACTCCCGCGTAGGTGATAGGCCCCGAGAGGGACCGTGGTTGTCTGAACGACGTTTCGGCAGAATCTCATCTGCCATCTTCAGGTTCTAACCGTTAACTGCTTACTGCGGCTTCTGGTTACTCGAACTCGAACCTGAAGATGGCAGATGAGATTCTGCCGAAACGTCGTTCAGACAACCACGGTCCCTCTCGGGCCTATCCCCCTACGCGGGAGTACCCCGGAAAACGAATTTAACATATATATATATATATATATATATATATATATATATATATATATATATATATATATATATATATATATATATATATAAATATATATATATATATATATATATATATAATCCTGCTCCCACTCCTACAGTTTCGTGATGTTTTACAAACCGCAAGAGGGGATCTGAGTTCCTGAGGATGTTACATGCCAGTACCACTATGCCATGCGTACACTCCAGGCTCAAGAGTCCTTGTCCCCCGTTGACGTGGGAGGTACACACGAGGAACGGACTATCTAGGATGAATACTTTTGTGAATATTCATCATCATGCGGGTATCTCTGTCTAATTGGCGCAGCTCATCTACTATAAGAACAGTGCCGAGAAACATGCCCAATCGTCCTGCTATTTGATAACATGGCCATTGCTTTTTATATTTAATTATTAATTTACAGCAAAGAGGGATATTATTGCATTACATACAATTTAAAGTAGTCAAGAAGGACTGATTATCGTTTATGTTTTTTTAAACTTTTTAAAAATATCGAAATGAGCTACACGTTTTCATGAGAATTTTGGCACTTCCCGTAAAGTTGGCCGATCTTTCTGAAACTTCCTAAATTGAAATAGCTTTGGATTATTAACATTTTTTCTTCTTAACATGTTATCTTATTTTCAACAAAAAAAGAGCCTTTATAGAAAAAAAGGCAGTTTCGTCGAAGTACACAGATGTTACAGTTGCCCATCGAAAGAAATGCAGAGAAAAAATCTTTTGCTCTGATGCTATAGTTATGTTTTAAAAATCGGAGTACTTAAAACTGAGAATTCGATTTAACACAATTAAAAGTGCGTTAAAACAGTAAATATAATTATAACATGCTCGTCTAATTTTCTCTTCATGCGGAAAAGTTTTCTTTGCATTCCTTTCGAGTGTCTATTACGGATGGGCGAACTGTACTGGAATACTCGTAATGAGCATAAAATTGCACTCTGACCAACTTTTTATAGTGAAATTTTGTACCTTTCCAAAATTCGAAAATTTCTTGTCAATCACACCTCTGGGACACATTATATACAGGGTGTTTCACAGTATATACGTTAACAATGGATAGAAGGTACTTTGGTCGTTCCAAATTACCCATCATTAATGGGTTTATCGTCTTCCGTTTATTTAAATACAGAGCGTTTTATTGATTTTGGCTAAATCTTTCTTAAAAATATTTTCTTAACCGCCTCTCAAGTCACCGAAGTAAATCCCAGAAAATCCTAGGATTTTGTATTGAGTAAAGAGAGACGAGGCCCTACAGTTTATTGTGGAGTCCGAACCACATCTAGGGCATCGACAGTTCACTCCCATCTTAATCCGTAGCAAATTACAAATAAAATTTGTTGCTCCGGGATGGATTCGAACCATCGATATTCGGCACCGAGTAAATAGCTATAAGCGCTTTACCCATTCGACTACCATGCCCATTCTTTCGTCATAATTTTTTGAATCACCCTATATAATCGGTTGATAGTTAAATTAAACACCACCACAGGAATACAACCCCCTGTATCTCTAAGAGTATCTCAAGGTACCTTGTGTGGAAGAGAGCCACACATTTAGAGATAATGGACACTCCCAATGTCCGAGTATGCTAGGATTAATTTCCGGTTTAAAAAAAATCCTATCTCCTCGACCAGGGATCGAACCCGCGACTTAGTGTCCTTACTACTCGACCACGAAGCTACAAATGTTACATATATTTTACTCATTTTACTTGATACAACTCCATAAATGCCAAAATCAAAATCCAGTCGGATTTAAAAAAGTATACTGGTTTAGATTTCTTAAAAAAACAACACCCTCTATAGGATAATTTGTAAGTCTATTTACAAATTTGAAATAAATCAAAAAGAAAAAAACTATATGAAATATTTTTTTATAGTTTCCACACTTTCGCCATTCTCATTTTGTTAAAAAACATTTTTAATTCTTAAATTGGTCAAATATTAAACTTTTAGGAAAAATAAAGTTTCAATATTTAATACTCTATTTTGTCTCGACTTAAAATATAAAATCAGAGGTACTATTTTATTAAATTTTGAATTCAATGTCTTGTAAAAAAATTGATCAATTTACCATATGTTTATGAAAATTGAATTAACACCAGAGAGAAGCTAATACAAAACATAGTGACTATCCTGATGATATTAAAAATAATCCAGACATAATTGGAAACGCGATAATGCACTTTATAATAGAATCAACAAAATATATAACGACAAATGGCAACCATTTTGAAAATATTTTACAATTTTTCATGTAATTTCAAATAACCGGTTGTTTAATATATTTAATTTTTATAATAGCTTTTCATGTAATTAATAAATATTTTGTTAATTAAATTTTGTATTTTGTCTATTAAACGAAATCAGTTCATAAAAATTATTAAGCTACTCTTTTGATATTCATAAACAGTAACAATCATACTGTTTATAAATTTAAACACGTCTGAGGTAAAAACGGAGAACTAAAAATTGAAAATTTAAAAAAAAATGGATTTTGTAGTATTTTTCAACAATTTGCTTTTATGTTAAAAATAAGGTTTTATTTAGAAAATGAAGAAATTGTAGGAGCTATAAAAAACTATGCCATTTGGCTTATTTTTTATAATCTTTTCAAATCTATAAACAGTATATTGTTTAAATTCGGATCTGGATTTTGATTTTGGTATTTATGGAGTTTAGTCAAGTAAAATACACGTAACAAGTATGAACTGATTATACAAGGTGATTCAAAAGTTATGATCACTGTATCTCAGTAACAAAGGAGATGGACGCATTAGTGATGAGTAATTTGAAAGCAACAAAGTGCCTACTATCCACAGTTAACGTATGTACATTTAACTTTGAAACACCCTGTATGTATATGATCGAAATGTTCATATAACTTTACTTTGTTTTTACTGGCTGTAAATATGATTTAACAATTTTTTATTAAATTAGTTTTAAAATATACGTAAACCCGCAAACGCACACGTATATATAATAAATATTTTTTATAAACACACCACATGTAGTAAATAATGTTATTAGCAAAAGATAAATAGATCGTTAAAACGAATAATTGACTTTTAGAGATAAATATGGGTAACGATCATATAGAAAAGTCGGTTTTTCACATTCTATGAAAAGTAATGACAATATTAAAAATTCTTGGATGACTAGTAAGAAATTGCATAAGGTAATATGATTAAAAACAACTTACGGTAATTTCTAAAATGATAACTAGTTAGTATGAAGAATCGACGAAATCGAACTGTTCTCTAAAAATTTTTAGTAGACAGTATTACAACTATTACAAACAGGATCTTTAAATAAGTAGTCGGTTAGCGCATGCTTTATTCACCTTTTACGGAATATAATATCAATATAGATTTTATAAATAAATGCTATAATTATCATTGAAGTTTTTCTTGTAATAGGATCATGAATGTTAGTTGGTGATAGAGAAGAAATGTAAAAGCTATTAAACTTTGAAGGATATTTTTTTTCTATGTTACACATCAAAACAAATTTATATACTAAAAAGACAACTAGAATTTCATTTGGAATAAGAAAAAATATTCATTAAAACTATTACTACATACACACTCTTTTTTAATTTGTTTTTATTCAAAGTAGCAGATCCACTTAAAATCGAGTAATAATTTCGATTAGTTCCGGTTCCTAGGTTGTATAGTTTATTTCAAATTTATTTGCAACGTAAAAAACATTGGCTTCCTTGACTGCGATAAAGGAACGTTTTTTATGTTGCAAATAAGTTTGAAATATTTTATATTTAGTGATTAGAAAAAAAATTATGAGCGATTTAAAGATTTATGTTGGCCATCTGATGAAAGTGCAGTCTTAAAATATCTTTTATAATCTATGATAAATAGACCGCGGCGATTTTGGAGACATGACGTAAATAACAGGAGCGGACTTGTTACCATCATGAAATTTTACACTGAGGTATAATGAAACAATATGTTATATATCTTGCTCTGTGCGCTTCTTTAGGAACGGTTGGACAAATATGCAGGTGAACTTATTCAATGTTGTGTGAAGAGGGCACAAAAATCGGTGGGTGGCACACAACAATTTAATGCTTTAATATTTCTTAAAATAATAATAACAGTATATCACTAAAGTGAAATTTACATAGGCAGGAGTAAGAGTGTGTCTTCTAGTCGAAAATATCCACGATAGAAAATGAGCGTTCGACGTAATACTGTGTCCAATTTTTAGTTTACGGAGTTTGCAACGTCACATGTTAGCAGTGAAAGATATTGTCGCAAATCATTCACTATATTCATTTAGTCAGTAGTCTCCAGCTGCCGTATTGCAAGGGAGTTCCGGAAAAAGAATTGTGAAAAATAAATATCCAAAAACTGTTTTTCTCGTCTAACTTTCAAAGAAAAAAATTGCAACAGGTCAGAAGGTTTTCCAACTAAAACATGATTTGATAGCAGGTGGTAGGTAGGGCCGCTGCCACCCCTCACACATGCCAGTGATCTACTATGAATTTATTAACTTTAAATTTGAAAGTTAAACCGAATTATTTTACAAGTTCAAGGAGAATATATGCGTTTAATCAAAAAAACGTATTCTAAATGAGGATGCACAATAAAACTGAATATTTAATTTATTTCTATAAGTAAATAAATTTTAAAGCAGTGTGCGTGCGTTATATTACTAACGGAACAGTTCGACTCTGGCATGTCTCCAGAACTGCCACGGTCTAATATAAACAAGAAAAATTTTTAAATAATAATGTTTATTATAATGTTGTAAACCCAGCTTATATATCGTAACTTTTTAAATAAAATATGTTTTTAACTTAATTATAAACATCCGTCTGCAATCTTATTATCTTAAAACTTTAGGTCTAATTATGATAGTTGTTAAATTAATACGAATGATAAAACTTTAAGATTATAATATCACATTAGGGATAAAAGTCTTTATTTTTTTATGATGAGGAATAATGTCATTACCCAGATTTTTATTTACTTTTTAAATAAACGTAAAGCAAAGTAAATATTTTATTTAAGTAGTTGACCAAGTTGGAATTCCGAAATTAAAGAGATTAGTGTCGAGATTTCGAGATTAATGTCAGAATTTCCAGTAAATGAGATACAAGATGATCGATTTAAAGTTAAAAGTTCATGGTAATAAGCAAATAACATGTTTTATAAAGCAAACGAGGAATTCCTAGATTAAAGGCAGAATTCCGAATTTAAAGTTAGAATTTCGACTTTAAAATTAGAATTGCGACTTCAAAATCGGAATACAAAAATAAAATGTTTGGTGGCCCTTCTACGTGTTTGTATTGGAACAGTCAATAAAGACGATAAAATTAAAAAATATACATTTAAAAATTTGTTAAGCTTTGTTCATTTTTATTCTAGTCAATAATAATTTACCAATAAAATAGGTATTCATATCCAAATGTGTAACATTGCCGAATTCAAAATTTATTATTTTTATATTATAATTTTTTTAGGACTTTTATCACATGAATAATTCTTCCAAGATTGAATATCTAAAAAATACAGATACCAAGTATAATACTGGAAAATGAATATCAAAGTATTACTTAACTTTCATATTGGGATAATGTTCAAACAAGTAGTACTTTGAGGCCCATTTTAATAAAAACAAAAACTGTAAATTGGGGGTAAAATTCAAAAAACTGTATATACAGTATTCCTTTTGAGTGAAAACATTATGTGGGATAGTCACCCAGACCTCTCAATATAAGGTTAGGTGAACAGAAAAATTATATTAGAAAGAGTGAAATTGAGAAAACAAAAATTATAGTTTTAGCAAATTTATTAGACAACTAAAATTTTTAGTAATTTTTTGTTCTCTGATATCTGATAAATAATTTATCAGATATTTGCAATTTTCGAAGATATCGAATTATTCATCCACACCATGTTTTTAAATTTTCAAATTTCCTACGATTTCGTGTTGCTCCCAGAACAACCTGTGTAATTTTTCAATATTTGTGATTAGTCGTAGTTATGTCAGAATAATTTTCTCCATTAAATAGCTACTTACCATTTAAAGAAAAGGATGTACAGATCACTAAGTTAATCACGAGAACAGCTAATACATTGAAGCACCTCATTTTTTACTTTTTTTTAATACTTAAGTTACTACTAACACTTATTTTTTAAATTGACTAGATAACTGGAATAGGAACTATTTATTAACTTCACGCCCTTATCCTGAAACAAAAGAAAAAATAGATAAGTAATTAATATTGGCCAATGGGATTTGTTTTTGCTTTTTGCGTCATACTAGGATTCCGATTAATTTTACATAATATTACATTTGACATATAAATCACTTTGCATACTTTATCAATTTCCATTAAATATCTGTTGTTATTTATAAATTTATCAGACTACAAAATTAATATCTACTTCTGTATATTTAAGTGTATCTGATTTAAGATTTTAGAGTTATTATGACAGTATCAGAATGGGGTTTCACATTTAAACGGAAAATTTAAATAAATAAATGAATATAATTAATTAAATACGTATTTATGTACAAAAGTTTTGGCAATTTTTCCATTGTTAATACTGTTGTATAATAAAAAGTATGAAACATTATAACTTTTTGTTACATACGTTAGTTGGTAGTATTTTTAAGATCATAACGTCAAATTGAAGACTTCATTTATAATTTATAACATGGATATAAATCTAGTCTGTAGTTGATGAGGATAAATTGTAATGAATCATACATATCTTCATTACTATAGTTTCGGAAATTCCCGTTAGTCTTGTGCACTTACCGCCGCCATGTGATAAATCATGCAGATGTTCATTTCTATAAGAGTCTGCAATTACCGTTTGGCGTGTGCTGTCACGCACTTCCTGCCCCCATGAAATATGAGACGTCACCAAGGCCACAATTTTGGTATAAATAGAATCACCGTAGCCAAGAAAGGAATTCAGTTTTCTATTGACAACTATCTTCAGCGCGTTGAGCTGGGTAGTTGAGGAGTCTTAAGCGCGTTGAGCTTGACTCCATTTGATTAGAATTCAGTATCGATGACGACTCCGCCTGGCTGAGGTTTTTAGCGCAGTGAGCTGGTGTTAGTAACCATTTTACCGTCCCGCACCGCCGTCACCAGTCTAGTGATTATTTATTGTCGTGGGCCTTCAACGCGTTGAGCTGGACCCGCATTTAGTAAATAATTACTAAACCAACCGCCGTCACCAGTCCCGTAATTATTTATTGCCGTTAAATAATTATCGAACTTACAGTCGCATCGAGTCCTGGATGTTCTTTCAGTACGTGGGGCTGAAACTTACCGTGCGTCGTACCGTTTATTCACCAAAATTACACTTGTTGTAAATTAATTTTACCTATGTATATAATATTTATTAACTGTACTTGATTTGGTTTAATTATTATACTCCAGAGAAATAAAACTTCCTTTGCGGAATGAGGCCGAACAAGCTGAATTTTTGCAGAGACCTTCGTTTTGATGTTCCAATGAAGCACAAAAAAATCTCATATGCCTACCCTTGTGCGTCTTGAGATATCGAAGGTCAAAGGTCATGAAAATCGGTTTTTCGCGAAAATCTCGCTTCCAGTGCATCTGACGTCGTAAGAACTCATAACAAAACTTACGTAAAATAGTATTCTCTACAAAATTGTTCATATACATTTTTTTCGTACGACTAACCGTTTTCGAGATATAGCATGATAAAGCGGGAGCGCGAATTCGTAATAGGTAATACTGTATTATACTGCAGAGCTATAAATATAAAAGCACTTTTCTTAATCTGTTAGACTGGAAAATCAACTTCCCATTATTAAAACCGTTAAAAATTTGTTTATTTATAAAAAAAATATATAATAAATAATTAATAACAAAAAATACATTCTTTTCCACACCACGCCTTATGTTTCCTTGCCTTCCTCCTCGTCTTCGTCGGGTTCCACTAGCACCTCGATCAACACAATATCTTCGTCAGACCCTTCCCTCTATATCTGTTGGCTCTATGTCTGTTGGCAAAACCTCTTCAGGCTCAAGGTCACTGAAGTCTTCGACGTTTTGCAACTCTGTTGACGGGTTCAGGCATGGCTGTCCGTGACACTGACCACAAACTTTGGAGCATGGCAGCCCGACTTTTCTACACCCGCACTGCGCACCACACCCCTTTTTTACAATTACAGAATATTGTATTTAATAGTTCGTCTGGAGCAGGTGGCAGTAGTGTTGTTTTCGGCTGTAATATGTCGTTTTTTAAATCCCAACCCCGTTCTTCGAGTTGTAGATTTTTCCCTAGCCAAATCTGTACTTGGTAGTAGACCCGATAAATATGCTGTCGAGCTGCTTCAGTGGTAGGTGGAAGGGATGACAATTTAACAGGCCTATTAAGTCGTGTAGCCTTAATGAATTGGGTGTATCTAAATTTGTCAAGGTTGACTTCATCTTTTGGAGCACCATACATAGCTAACAGAAAACGATTTCCGTTCTGAAATACTGTATCTGGCGGGCAGTTTTCTGCTTGAAATATTTGAGCCGAGTGAGTCAAATCGGGATGTTTCTCAAACATTGTCATAACCTTAAGTTTTCCTTTGTTGAATAGTGCCGATGTAGTGTCGCATCCAGTGAGGCCATGCAGAAACAAAATATGTTCTTTGCAAAGACGATATTTGTCGAGACTTTTAGACGAATAAATTAGTGTTGATGTAGTCCCTTTGCCAATTTTCTTTAAGAAAATTTGTCGGTGATGTGACTGAGTTCGTCCTATTAAGAGAACAAGCAAATCAATGTCTTCTCCAATGATGATGGCGGTTCTTTCTTTTTCCGATACTTCCATGGCTGTTTCGATGATTAGAACATCTACATCATCCTTGGCTTGTTTTGTAGCGATGTTGGCAGCTTGTAGTTGTTCAATAAGCATTTCATTTCACAAAAGTGGTGTGAAAATAATACATTGTTTTGTTATTAATTATTTATTATATATTTTTTTATAAATAAACAAATTTTTAACGGTTTTAATAATGGGAATTTAATTTTCCAGTCTAACAGATTAAGAAAAGTGCTTTTATATTTATAGCTCTGCAGTATAATACAGTATTACCTATTACGAATGCGCGCTCCCGCTTTATCATGCTATATCTCGAAAACGGTTGGTCGTACGAAAAAAATGTATATGAACAATTTTGTAGAGAATACTATTTTACGTAAGTTCTGTTATGAGTTCTTACGACGTTAGATGCACTGGAAGCGAGATTTTCGCGAAAAACCGATTTTCATGACCTTTGACCTTCGATATCTCAAGACGCACAAGGGTAGGCATATGAGATTTTCTTGTGCTTCATTGGAACATCAAAACGAAGGTCTCTGCAAAAATTCAGCTTGTTCGGACTCATTCCGCAGATGGCGCTTTTTGTTACCTTATTTCCTGGAGTATTAGAGAATCTGATTTTATGTTTATCTGACTTTATGTTTTGGATAAATGTTGCTTTAATGAAATAAACCCTGTTGTATATACTTTAGGCTTTCTTATTTACAACTATCACAAAAGTGATGATGATGATGGAAAATTTATGATATGCCATAGACAAATTCCACACGTATTACGCTCGATATAATAGCAATAAAAAGAGAGCACTGATGTGGTTTTCTACAATAAAAATACAAAAAACACCATATACTGCATTCAATGTACGTATTGCCAACCAAGTTGGCATCATCTGGAGATGATTAAAACTAATCTTATGCTCCCAATGTATTCTATTTATACCTAAATTATTGTTACGGTTCGGTAAACTATGATTCACTAACCAGTAAACTGTGGTATTGGTATTGAGGATTTAGTCAAAATATGGTAAAAGAATATATTCAACTCAGTAAACTTTACACGAAACAATATTGCTCTCGACTCAATGACAATTTCTTTGAACAACATGAAGGGACAGTAGTGAGTACCTCTTGACAGTCTCTTCATGAACAGATTCAAAACAGAAGCAAAAGAAGAATTCGAGTATTTTCCCAGGATTGTTTGGCCTAGATGTGTGGATGATATTTTTGAGGTGTTCGATACAAAAGTCACTGCTATTGGCTTTGTTATACTTCACATATTTAACATCTGGTTGATTTTTTAAAGTTTTTTGCAAAACTGAGATTTTCGCACAGGATAGTAGGCTGCAAGAGTCAACAGAGATTTTGATGGGTATAGACTTTTATACACAAGACAAATGTGTCTCTGAAAAAGTTCACATATTTTAAGTATGCGCCAGTTACATCCATCGAGTTGAACGGTCCTTCCTACAATACAAATGGTTTTTAATGAGAAGCGCCGTAGATTAATCCCGGAATACTTACCACAAATATTAGTAATATACTTTTATTTTTGTTAAAAATACATATTTGTGTTAGTGTTACGTTCACGAACACATTCAAAAATCTTTACAGGATCTAGATATCTCCAGCTGATCACGAGTTATAAGGAACTTTTTTTGTTTTTTATCATACGTTTTCCGATAAAACTGGTTTACGTATTAACATATTAACATTTTAAAATAAAATAAGGTTCTCTTATCATGGCCTACATAAAAACCGTCACTGAAAATTGATATCACCGTCCAAGCTCTAATTATAATAAAAATATTTGATGTTTCCGACCCATAGGCGGAGTGGTAACAATTAATATTTGCAGGGGCAGGTCGGTAAGGATCAAGGGCAAACATTTTAGTGGCGCACAGTTCGCCAATGAATTATTACCGGCACTTATTTTTTACAGAGGTAGGTCGGCGCGGACCAAAGTCAAAATAAAATCACAAGCTCGGAGCTGAAAACAGCTGGATGAAAATTTTGATAATAAAAGGATTGAGAAAAAGTGCGTACGTCACCTCGAACATTTTTGATATCCTGGTATATGTACTTATACATATGTATATATTTTAATCATATTTAAACGTCGGCCTATTTCTACTTCCAAGACCAATTACAGACGCCAGGAGATAAAGGTTTTGAACCTTAGTGATTTTGATAGAAACAGGCTCCACTGCCTTCCACCAGTATTAATAATAAAAGCACATTTTGAAACATTTATCTGGGATTTACTCTTAAGTGTTGGATTTATCAGAGAAATTAAAGGATTTTTTTGTGTAAAATTTAATTATAAATTTATCTATATCTTATCATCAATCAGTCTTGATTATTTATAAAATTATCAATATTTATCGTATCATCTTGTTTTATCTAAAACATACATATTCAATATATTTCTAGAGAAAGCCACAATCGAACATAGTATTTTAAAATGTAATTTCTAAATGAAATGTTTCAAGATACAGATACATGTTTATAGGAACTATTTATCCCAAATTTGCTAATAAAAAATTTTCGTCAAGCTAAAATTTGAAAACAGATAATATGCATGCATTTTTGTAGCACCAAAATTCTACAAAAAATTTAATTATCTCGAAAAAAATAATGTTACCAAAAAAATCACCCAGATCACATAAAATGCCCTCAGCCATTAGAAACATTTAAAAAATGCCCGAGACCGAAATTACACGGGTTTAAAATATCACATGTCACACCACACTTTTTTTAGCAAATTAGATAAAGAATAAAAAACCGTATTCAGAACTTCAAGAACCGCAATTTTTTATCTCAATCCGATTTTTAAAAAGCCAAAAGAGTAAAATTAATTTTGATTAAAAAACCGCTCCGCAGCAGTAGCTCGACGGCGAGAGCCGCGGTATGCTTACAAACATTAGAATGGCAAAAACTCATAAAGACATTCATAAGGAATAATTACAAATCGGTCTGAATGATTTTAGCCCTACAATTTTTTTTTATTTTCAGTGGTGACAGATACAAATAATGCAGAGGCCAAAGCCATCATAAAATAGTATGCTAAAGTTCTGCATTTGTATAATACAAATATTAAAAGATGCTAGTCGCACACACCTAAAAATTAATTTTTACAAAGTTAATTAAACAAATAACAATTAATATCAAAGTAAAATAATTTCAGACAAAATAATAATAATAATTTCAGACAACAATCATTGTTTTCACAGCGCAGTGTCTCATTAACTGCTAGATTTATTTATACGGGACTTAAACTTGTAAAATTGGAGTTTGGTACACTATGTAACAGAACAACCAGACAGCCGCCGTATCGAGAGCTTTTGGTAAATCGGGCTTTTTCGAGCGGGGTAGATTTTATTTTTACTACGCGCTTTTGAAAACATGACATCATGTTAGCATCGCAATAGATGATGACACAACCCCTATAAATATAAAATTTCGGACAAGTTAAGACAACTCTACCACTAGATATTGAAAAGCAAGCATCATGGTACAAAATTCAAATTTTAAGTACAATTTTTCACTTTTAATATTCATACAGTTAGATGTCATTCCGTGAACGACGAATAATTAACTTAAAACCGGGTGTAAACCCCATTATAAAACACCAACTGATTCAGAACCCTTAGGGCAGTCCCTAGTTGACCGTTTCATAGGTAATAGATTTCAGACGGGCCCCAGAAGTCGTAAAATAGCACTAAGAAATTTCTCCACTCACTAGGCTGGGTTATTTTTTGGTATCCAAGACACGAATATGGCGTCCACCACCTATAAAGTGATTTTGAAACATACGCCGCAGAAAACCAGAAGCACTTCTTCGATAGTTTTTATCATCCGTGGATTTTGGTTTGAGGAGTCTTCTGTCATCAGATTTTACTGTAAAAATCTATATTGTTTTTTATTTATTAAGCTTAAGAAACCACAAGCAGGTTCCTACGGACGTAGGTTGTCTAAAAATAAAAAATTAAACGTTTATGTAGAAGAACATCACCGTCTGAGATTTCGGAGGACAAGGTAAGGAAGTGACTTACATAGGGACAGAATCATTTTTCAAAAAATTTTTTTTTGCGAGGCTAGGTTTGTTAAGATAAATTTTCGAACCTCAGTTTAGAAAATTTACCATAAAGTATAAGAAAATACACTGCTCAAACAATTTTTTTTTAGAATCCGACAGAAAAATGTTAATACATTTTTTTTTTTGGTTTTACAAATCGTTCATTATTAAGAAAAGTTGTGAAATCTTACGCGACCTTTTAGGCAGGTTAGTGGTGTCTGAGTTGTAGGTCAACTTGCCGTCCAGTCTGTTGATTTTTCAAGATTCTTTTTTTTTAAAGTGTTTTGTGATTGTGAATTTTACGTTCACCTAAATGACTGTGCTATTTCATTTTTGGTCTTAACGACTTAATGAAATAATTTTTACACTTTCACAAACCACCTGATCTCACTAGTAAAATTCAATTTTGTAAGGAACCCTTTGTTCAAATTATTTTTTGGCCTTCAGCGCCTTTGAAAAAATAAATTTCATAGTTTCAAAAGCATGTGCAGGGAAGTAAAAAGACATTTTTGTACAGACCCCCTGTTCAATTTTATTTTTACATAAAAGTTGACTGAAAAAATATTTTCAGTATTCCTTAAAATCATTTTCAGGCTATATAAAAACCAAACTTCCAGGGACCCCCTATGCAAATTTTTTTAAACACTAATAAATAAATAAAAAGCATATGCCGCTTGATTAAATCCTTCAGCTACAAAGTCTGAGGTAGAAACAAGTCCCTTAAGCCAAAACCGCCGAAGAGGAGTTGCTGAAGTCTTGCTCAGCTCTGGCAGCATAGCCAAAGGCACACAGAAATTTTAACAACGCTAAGAACAGGCTATCTTACCTCTGCATATAATCATAATCGACCTTAAGAAAATTCTATTCCTACGATCAAATATCAAGGCAACAAAACTAAAATTATTTTCGTGGCAGCAAGTCACGTGGCGCCCAACTTAATAGAAAAAAAATAATAACCCAGCTGGGGAGAAATCGATAAGCAAGTATTTTCAAAAGAAATTCACACAAGGCCCTGTGCTATTTGTGACAGCATATACTGCCGTACTAAGAAATTATTTGACACTTTAAAAATATTAATTAGGATAACCTACACATTTTTTTACAGAAACAATAAGGAAAATCTAAACATTTCTAAAAAAATTAAGTGCTAAAAAAAGCAAGCGCTTGACTGGAATTGCTTACCGAAAGGTGATTGCTGGAAAGTGGAACTTCTTTCCACGTTAACGTTTTTAATGCATTTCAATTGTTAATCTTATGAAAAAGCTACTGAAAATTGTAAATGACCTATATAAATATATTTTGTATTGGCTTTTCTTAACTTTTTATTTAGAGTTAAAAATTAATGTTCACTAATTATTGGTTTATAATGAAAAGTATACAGGGCTGTATTTTGTCCTAGGCCAAGAAATAATTGAAAATTAGAAATAACCACCACTTCCCATACGAACGTTGGTATATATACTTCCATTTGAAATCAATTAAATAATCAGAATGTACACACACCTCTTAGTTCTCGAGTCGCTCAGTTGCTACCAAACCAGATAGAAAGTGGTGTTGTTTCCTCTGCATTTATTAAACTAAACGTAAAGAAAAACGGCAAGTAAAATTTCTAATATGAAGCTAGCTGATAGCAATTGGACTAAGAAGAAGAGAATAGAGAAGAAAATAATCCTAAGAAGAGAAAAATTTGGATTCATCCGAGGACGTTCCATGAGATTTAATTCCACTACTTACAATTCACACGAAATCTAATTCCCATGAGATCTGAAACTTCCATGTCATTTTCCCATGAGATCTAACGCATCACCTACTACATCTATTCGGCTTTCCGAATGCGTTATATAGTTGTAACATACATAAAAATACCGATTTAAAAATTCCACGATACCTGATTCCCACGAGATCTAAATTGATGTATTCGAAAACCTGTACTGAGGTATACAGGTGGTGAGTAAACTAGTGGAAATTAGATCTCTGGGGATTTAAATCTCATGGAACTTTCTTCTCAGACTCGTTAGATTTCACAAGATTTTGAAGTCGGCATATTTAAGTATGCATCCATGATAAAACTTATTCAGAAAGTCGACAAGATATACAGGGTTATGCGTTCGATCTCGTGGGAAAATAATTTCGAGGTATTTAATTAGAACTCGTGGGAATTAAACCTCATGGGACCTCATTCACCCAAGTGTATTTGAAAGGAAATGTGAAGGAGACAGTGATGTAAACTTCTAATTAATTTGGAAAATTACCATTTTTCTTACCATAATTTATGGTTGATAACAATTTTCTTTTACAGTAAATTACAGGATTAATTACCGTGAATTAAAAAATAATTACCGTAATAAATATTCGAAAATTATACGTCATCATACCTTCAGTGCAAGGACTGGGTGAACATATCCACTACTCCTACACCAGCATGATGAACGCGCTCCGTAATATACTATTATTTTCTCTGTTGGTTTTTAGTTGGTATTGTTGTAGTTCATAATCTGTCAGTGTCAGGTTTGTAGCTAATATTTAGTGAAAATCTCTATGCGCTACAATAAAACGAAGCAAAGTGGCGACAAAAATTTTAAATTGCCCACTAACTACTGCCCCAACTGAATGATTATTTTCATGTCCACAATATGAAATTGAATAATACTAGAATAAGGTAGACGCAATCGCTCTGTACTTGCATCAAATATATCAATCTAAGGTCAATGTTCCAGATGAACAGACGGACATCTACAGACTCTAGATATAGTGGGTATAGTGGTACAGTCATGTTTACTGGCTTTCCATGAAATCAATTTTGCATGGCAGCCTTTTCTAGACCTAAACCGTGGATGTTGAATGAAGAACAATTTTGATAAGAATACGAAAACAGTTTTACTTAACTGATAATGATAGCAATACAAATATGAACCTTATTAACCATAACAATACACCGATGATATTGCCAAAAGGAAAATTTTTAATGAGTGAATATTAAGAAAAACTTATTCTTTATAACAACTACAGTGGGGATACAAGTAAAGTGTATAGCAAATATTTATCTATAACGTTAACAATGAAACCGGATAAGACTAACATAAATATTATTCTACATAAACTTTTCCGACCTTCGTGCATATTTCAGCTCTTTTTTATAAATTCGCTGTATACTTTGTAAATAACAGCGGACTCATTAATCATTAATTTCATTTACTGCATCCCTTATTCCTTGTTTTAATTCCTCTAAGTTGTGCGGTAAATCGCTAGTATATACCTTCTGTTTTAAAATTCCGCACAGAAAGAAATCAAGGGTGTGAGGTCAGGTTACCTAGCAGGCCATTTGACTGGATCATACCTTCCTATCCATCTTTCATGAAACTGTTAATTTAACCACTCTCACTACTAATGTAGAATGAGCAGGGCATCCGTCTTGCTGCCAGTACATATTTTCTCGTATTTCTGGACAAGTGGTGTTTAACTGAGAAATTACAACTGAGGGTCCTTATTTTGAGAAAAAGTTAAAAAAAGTAGTTTTTCTCAAAATAAGGAACCCTTACCCAAAAAAATTTTCCCAACAATTAATTTTTTTATAACGCTGACTCCGCCTTCGAATCCTAAAGTCAAGATTATCCTTAGCCCAATACCAGCTATTTTGAGCCGAAACAAATCCATTTGTGCAAAATGTAGCCGTATCAGTAAACATAATCTTGCGATGAAAAGTTCTGTCTTCTACAAATTTAAATGTCGCGAACGATTCCTTAACGATAATTTTGGATTTTCCTCCACAGAATTCATTGCCAACAGTGTTGCTGCATCTTCTTCGTTGTATTTCTTTACTGCTTTTTTTGATCTCCATCACAGATCAAGTTTGATTAAATTTTTTTTAAAGCTTTTGTAATGCTTATCTTGAAACCGGGGTATTAGGATACTTTTCATCAAACAAATTAATTGCATATCGGAACGAAACTTGTCCAATTCCATAACATTTAATTATGTAAATTATTTCTTCTTTAGTTAACATATTTTCTATTATTGTTGTAAATTTTGGTTTGACACATCAATTGAGTACTAAGGTTTTATTATTTTAGTGAACAAGTACTCCAACATTATTTTGACAAGTAATAATAGATAACGTTTCAATATTGTGTCAAAATTAAGATGCCTAATGTCAGCCTACTACATTTAAAAGTCAAAATAGTAATGTAAAATCACTCTTTATTATAAAATGTGCTTCTCTTAGTGACTCCAAATAACTAACCAAAAATTGTAATTAATTGGGGGGTGTCCCATGGCAGAACTATAGAGAAAAATATCTTTATTTGCGAAAAATAGTTCTTTGTAAAACAGGGTGCTTCTCTCAAAACCTTAAATAGACAACAGACAACAAAATAGTAAGAACATTTTTAGGAAAATAGAAAAGATAATTTAATAAAATTACTACCAGGTCTATAAACTGCATTATTTATTATAATACAAATGTGTTAACGATACGAATATAAAAAATAAACAAGTGGACTTAATTCACTGACAATAAAGGTAAGAAATGAAAAACTCATGTTTCCTAAAAAAAATTGTCAAAGCTTCTGCCATGAATCAGTTAAACATATTTATGAATGTTTGGAGTATTTAAGAGATGCACATTTTTTAATAAAGCGTAACATTTTTTCGCAATATACTAAACGTAGACATTTTTACTTCATCCGCGAACACCCTATATATAAGCTCAAACCTGAGAAGTTATTTAAGGATTTCCAGAGCAGCAGAATTCATTCTATAAAATGACGTTTTTTCGTAAATCATTAAATAAACAAGTTTTTCCTCTTGGCAGCCCCATTCATGGACACATTGTATATCTGCTTGTAAGATATTTTTTTCTATTCTACGCCAACATTGTCAAAGTATTTTTATTTCGTTTGCTCACATAAAGCACTCACTGATAGAATACATAATATACAGAAAACATCTTCAAACAAAATTCTCATAAATTTGCTGATGTTTCCACATATCAACTAGTATTTCTTTCATGGCTAACTGTATGTATAATTTTGAGTAAAACCGTGTATAACAAAATCGTAGAGGAACATCTTTTAGATAGAGTTAAAATATGACAATAAAATCCTTCTGTATTTATTACAAATTTTCTCAATTTTTTTAGATGGTTAGTGGTCAGCTCTATTATTGATGTTGCAACTGGTGGGAATAACCACACAAGCAAAAAAAAACTACTTTTTCAGTTGGATAATTATTGAAATGAAATGTGCTTTTTCTTTTTGTTCCCTTGATCTAATCCCATTAGCCGTAGCATCACTTAATAGTAAATAAAATATAACCCGTTAAAGTAAATCAAAACCACCACCTCTTTCAACTAGTGTTTATTAGCAGTGGTTGTATTACATCTACCACTAAACAAATAAATTGATGATGTGCCTTATCTTGCATTTATTTATGGACTAAAATAAATATAGATATGATCATCCTAATCTGATGTTTTAATCTACATGGTGGTTTAAATACTATTTTTAACCAAAGAGTTAATTATTGATGCATATATATTTATCACTAATTATTTTTATCAAAAAAAAATGAGATTTTATAGCCACGTAAATTATTCAAATGACTATATACTCTGCACAGAGAATTACTTAAAGATAAGTATATTTATATTAAATTGATAAAATTGTACAATTGTGAACTACTGATTTTTAAATAAGATACGATCATGATATGAGGATAAGATAAATAAAGGTGTTCTATATATTAGCAAACAACATTAATCTAATTACGCTAATGTTATGTTCTCTTTTAATTTAAAAAAAATTAGTAAATGCGATAAATTTGATAACATTAAAATGATGTAGTAATCTTAAATAAGTGCCATTTTATTTATGCACAGTCGGTAACAATGGAAAATGTTTATTTTTATATATTTTTTGCACGAATGAGCATAAAACAATATTTTACTGCCTCAAAATAGGGAGCAGGGGCGTCGTCAAAGGGGCAGGGAGAAGTGGCCGCCCCTGGCTTTTGGCAGATACCGCGCCAATATCCTTTGGGCTTGATGACGGTCTCGGATGCTAGGGCCAGGCAGGACTTGGCAGATAGTGAATATTTTAATTAATATGGACAGGTAGATCCTATTAATTGCAATGCTAAATTATTAAACAAAAATGACTAAATTATCATTCACAAATAAATTTTATGTTACAGTCATCCATATAGAAGGTACCTACAATAATATTCATTATTTAGTAACAATTCGTTATTTTTGATTTTTTTTTATAAAGGATTGCCTCATGTTATAAAAACGATGCCAAAACAGCGCCTCTTGTAGTTTGGAAAAGACCATATTATCCATGGCCACCGCTAAGGTGATTGCCGTCATTGTGAAGATTTACCATTGCCACCCCTCTAAATATATCTTTTATATCCCTACTTTGCCACGCTATTTAATGTTATAATTAATAATAGGCATAAATTGTAAAACCAACAGAAATAAACTAGATTTATTTTCAAAAACTTAATTACCTATGTTTTTAAAGTGTTTTCAAAAATATAATAGTTGATTACCTCACACATTTCATATTCTATGGAAAGATTAGCTAGGGCTGAGAGTCTTTCTTAACTTATGGAAGGTCATAGACAATCCAAAGTCCTTCATTCGTCAAGACAAAGTAGAGATGTAAGAGAATTTCTTATTATTGAGTATTAATAGCGCATCGATAAAGGAATAAACCGGCGCGTACAAAGGGTAGGTAATAAAATAATTATCTTATATCTATTGGGTGCACGGTAATCACACTCCTATATAAACAAAAATAATATATGCTTTCTTGGCAATTAAATCTAATGTAAATGCCGATACATTGCAGCAAAATTAACAAAACAAATATTTTTCAAAAAATGGCAATTAAATCTAATGTAAATGCCGATACAAGGCAGCAAAGCTAACAAAACAAATACTTTTACATTGTACATTTTTCAGAAAATTGGTTTTTTTATTCTATAAAAAGAAAAGTATTTTCTAACACTCACTGTGGAGAAACCCATGACGGAGTAAAATAATCGTTTATGCCCTTGCGATTTAAAGTCGCCATGGAAACCAATGAGCGATACAAAAATAACGTAATAACATTTTTATTATGTCAAACTTTTAATGGTAGAAAGAACAATAAATTAAGAATTAAATATGTAAACGATAAAATGTAACTTATTTCAAATTCAAATTAATATTGATAGGGTAATTTTCACAGTTCGTAATATTTGGTATTTAGTAATATTTACTAATCTAAATGTCAAACAGAAATAAATAAAAAATAATGTCAAACTGACAATTAAACACAAGGATGATTAGATATATTCGGAATAAAATACAAAACTTTCGTGGCCAATTACCATCCTTTAGTTTTTAAATTTAATTGCTCCCTTGGTGCATAAATATTTATTATGTCATTTACGTACATTAACGAAAAAAAATGTAGGTGAAAATCTGGTTGTCTACTTAAATAGAACTTTTTGGAGATCCAGTATACCAATGGAGCAAACAAGTAATATTGACTAAATAATTGCTTAGTACTAGACTGGAACAGCCATCCATCTGTTAAATATAATTGAAAAAATGAGATTAGTAAAAAATTACTATACAGAGTACAATAGAAGAATAGTAATTCCTCTATTCCAACAAATGAATTTAGAAAATAAAACTACTAGATTAGAAAATATTTGCATTTTGAATGACTTTTAAAATCGTTACAAAAAGCAGAAGCAATGATTTAACAATTTTCTAAAATATAATTCAGATCATTATTTTTATTTAACACATTGATGTTTTAAATAGTCTACAAATAATGAATTATTATTTTGTATAAACTTTATAGCAATTGTGAATGTATACTCGAATATTTTCCGCGATGTAATTATTAGGAAAGATTATCAACGACAGTTTTAATAATCCCTCGGGAAATAAATAAACCGCCATTAGATAGTATAACTGCCAAAATTGGGAATACATAAAACTAGATGTAAGGACTATAATAAAAAAATGTCAGACAAATAAGATGATTAAATCAAACTAGGTTTATAGATCATATGGCCAATTTCATAAATAAATAAACAGATAAATCAAATTTGACACAGCAAGCGTCTGAAAACAACTATAACATTAACAACTGTATTTATTAGAAACACAAGAAACAATAAAAAAAAACAGAGGCCTTTGAAAGTTTAGAAATCACAAAAAGAATAGTACCAGATATAGACCACTTTTATCGAACTGTAGGTGTTTTAACTTTAATTTTAAGAGTGTTCAGTTTTCCAAAAGTTTTCAGTTTTCCAACAAGAGTGATTTTTATTTTTTTTATTTAAGGCAGTATTTATTGAACAGTTTTTAACATTTATAATTCAGTGTAAAATGTAAATGTTTCGGTTATGTCTTGATTATAGTATCACTCAAATGTCCGCCTCGACTCCGAGATCAAATGGTCAGTTTTTCAGCAAAGTTCTTCATCACCTATTTGAGAAAATCTGCCTCAATTTCATAAATAACCAATCGAATATTATCTTTAAGGTTATTAATCGTTTTCCGTTCACAAAGCCCGGCCCGAAAGAAAATAATCCATTGCGTAATCTTAGAGGCCAATTGTATCACCATTGCCAGAAAACGCGATATGGAAATTTCGAACGCAGTAACTCTTATTATTTCACAACTTGTGTGATATGTAGCTGCATCTTGTTAAAAGATCGTCCACTTCTTCCAATTCGTACTATAGAAATTTGTTTATCAGGGAACAATACTCTTCCCCATTCACTATAACTGTATTCGTCTTAAAAAAAAGTAGGACCCGATGACACCACCAGCTCAAAAACAATTCCAAACTATCACGCATTATAGGTTGAGATGTGTGGATTTTAGAAGTCCCAAATGCGGCAGTTTTGCTTGTTAACATAGCTGCTAATATGAAAGTGAGCGTAGCTCAGGATGACATTCATAAAAAATTCGGATCAGCAGCCTAATGCTCTAAGAACCAATCAGCGAACTCACGACGTTGCGCGTATCAGCCTGTATTCAATTCGTCAACTGGACTGTTTAGGAATACAGACCAAGATTCAGGCTGGTTTTTGAAATGCCCTATTGTTGTGAACGTCTTGGAATTTGTGACATTTTATTCAACTGCAGATATATTATCTGCTGATGGTGCACTACAATGACTCACAGTATATTTTATGTCCACAACTGGACCGGTTCGCTCAATTTTCTTTATTAGCCCGACAAAAAATTGCACGAATTTTATGAACCATCCCAGCAACATTTTCACCATATTTATAACGAGTTTTGACAATAATTGTCGCACGTTGTTCGACCATATAGCGCTCTATTTCTAAAATAGTATAATTATTAGTTGAAAACAGTATTACATTGACGTTTAATGTTTAACAATTCGAAGATGGAACGAAATTTAAAATCACATCTTATTGGAAAACCCTTATTATAAAATCTGTCTAAATTTTTTACATTAAAAGGGATAAATTTGTTTTTGAAAATTGTGTATTCTATACGACTGGCAAGAACACTTAATTCGCTTCTCAGATGAGGTTGAGATTGTTGCGAAATGAGGGACATGAAATATGTCAGTGCCTGTAGAAATTACTTCGATTCTAATTGAACATCATATAAAAATATAGAATACATCCAATCGCCAACATCTATCATCTTCATCATACATTTTAGTTTCAATTTCCTTTCCAATTTACATATCAAATATAAATAGAGGAAATGTAGTAAGGCGCTCAAAATTAGCACCCTGTATATTTTATTCTCATTTAAATAAATTCACTATCATTTAATTTTCTAATGAATTTCAAAAACGGTCATTAAATTTAATCCACTTCGTGGAAACTAGAAGTAATTAATAAATATTTACTGCTAAATCTCTTACTCTTGCTATTTTATATTGAATTGTTAAATTTGTTTTTATCTAAATTTTTCCTGTAATTATTAACATAGTCTTACAAATAAGCTAATTCACTTAGACACAATTAATTTGAATGCTTGTATTAGAAATGTAAATAGTAGTAAAATATAAATTATTACATCAACCGTTACTAGCACATATAAATTTAAAAAAATCACACCTGGTTTTAGATTTTAGAGAATATGTGCAATAATTTAAATAAAATATAATTCGAAATTTTAACCAATTCGAGGGATTACATAAGACACAGGCGTGAAATTTAACCAAAACTAACTATTAAATAATATCGAATACTATTACCTACGTGCTTATGAATAACACTTTTCAAAATGAACATTACCCTACAGTTAATTTCAAAGATATAAGAAATATGAAAAAACGCCAAAAGATTGTCGACAAAGATGCAGCCGGATGGAATCTTTGTTCTGTGATTTTATGACGTTCTTTATATTCCTTCCACATGAACCATACTTTGTAGAGTTTTTAATTATTTATTTTTCTTCGCGATTTTCTGGAAAACTGCTTTCCTTGAAGGTGGATTGCCAGGTGAGAACCGATAGAATGGCCCCCAAGTTCCCCAGATCTTACACCCCTTAATTATTTTCTATGAAGTTATTTAAAGTTGAAGGTCTATATCAAAATACCATTTAGATGATACAAAAAAAATCGATTTAGAGAATAAATGTGCAGAATTAGCCAAGAAGTCATTCAAAATGTATAAGAAGAATTTGTAAAAAGACTTGCCGATTGTCAAGAAGCCGGTGGATGGCAGTTAAATTCTATTGCATCCATAAATGTGTTAGTAATTAGATAATTTAAGTACTTGTGAGCCCTACAGACCATTTTATATTTATCAGATTGTAAGAATTTTTATAATATTTTTGCCTAACTTATATTTCATTAATAAATTTTATATATTTTTAATTTTCTTGGTTATTAATTCATTTTTCATACATAAAGAAGGATCTGTAAGACCTTCAGGACCATTTGAGTGTATTAGATCTTATAGATCGTAATAATGTGACTTTTACAGATTTATATTGATCGAAATATATTATACAGGGTGGGGCAATAGTGCGTCCGACTTCGTCCTTTTAACACATTTACATCAATTTCCAAGTTTTAAGCGAAACAAACCTAAATATGTGTTAGATATACATACTGGACAATGGATATGTAATTAAAGATATATTTATACAGTTTTCTTCAATTTTCTGTAGATCGCTGTACCTCCCAGTGTAATTATTTCTGATTATAAGGTTTTTTTTTTAGAAAGTTTTAATAGGAAAATTATTAACATTTTTACGTATAATTTTTACAGTTTATGTTTATAGAGTTGTTTTATGGCGTGAGCATATGATTATGGCGAACATATTCTTAATAGATACAATATTAAACGTCAAAGTTGAAGAATTTTCAATTTTTTTTTTGTTCGAGTGACAATCTATTCTACACCTAGTTTAAATTTTGCATACTCATGCCTTCAAATATCACTTTATCTAGGATGAATCTAAGCTTGCAAGTTCTATTGTAACTGATACGACAGATATGATTTTTTTAAAATCACCACTGTTTTGAGTGCCCTGTTAATGTCTCTTAAGCGAATTATAGTTAAATGTATTAATGCTTTGCTTATACTAGGGCCCCATGCTAAGGCCAGGACACAGATTTGATACAGATGTCTCACATACCAGAGAAATGTGTACCAGATTTTATTTTTTTGTTGACTTAGTGAGCACATATTTTCTACATACGATGCAGATATAACCTTCACAGATATGGACTGGCATATTTCATTATAATAAACAGTGATGTATTACATGAATACATAAATCTGTTGTATTTTGCAAGGAATTAATAATACACAATAAAATAAAATGAGAGAAGGTTACTAATTAATTCTTCGTGTATCATCGCATTTCATAATATTTATTTTCATTTTATTAGTTGTATGAGGGTTATATGCAAGTCCGTAACTGAAATGACTACCTAAGATGCGGTCCCCGCTGATGACATTTAACAATATAGAAACCGATCCATCGTTGCTATATAGATGTTTATTAAAATATTTAAAAGTATTTAATATTATAATAATAAGTTTTACTTAGTAAAAACTTTCATACTTCTAATAGCTAATACAAAAATGAATCTAGTTTTTACATGCATATTGAAGTTATTTTTGTTTAATATATGTATAGTGTTAAAAAACATATTTTTTTTGGTCATTCTAGGTTTCTATACTATTTTTAAAACAAAAACTAATACCTAATTTTCCGAAATATTTTGTAAATTATTTAGTTTTGATTAAAAGCTGAAAATCAGAAATAAACATTAACAAGTTTATGAAAGCCTCAAAGTCCGTAATTTACATTTCGAAATCTCGTTCTCAAATGAATTAAATACCAAAAAAATCACAAGAAGACTTCATCCGAAAAATTATCATTTATAAAACAGCAGTCATATAATCAAAAACAAACAGTTTTAGCTCCTGAAAATTCAGAAAAATTGCATTAAATGCCTGATAAGAAATAAAGTTATTTTTTCCCATTTGTTCTTTAACTTTTATAATAACCAGCAATATGCAATATGGAGAAACTAAATTGGAATATTGCACGTTTTTCTTTGTTTTTTAGTAACATACTTTTAAAAACAACTGTTACATGTATATCTTTTTTTAACGCAACCTTTCAAAGCAGCAATTAAAGTTTCTGATTGAGTAATAATCTTAAAATGTAATTTGAAAATAATGATTGTGTTCATCAAAGGCAACAAAATTTAACTAACTTAGATATTAGTAAAACTGGTCAAAGGTAGTTGTCTATGTCTGTTATAAATAATATGAAGAGACACACCTACTAGATTTGTAACATTATAATGTAATAATAGATACCGAGTAATTGTTACTTACACTTATTTGTGCTTCATACCGGGATAAGTTCTAACCTCATAAGCACTAGATACTTATATTTACTAACACGAACTATTTGTTCCATTCTCACCTTTACTGATAAACTTTTATCACAATATAATCTATATTTTGCACTAAATTAATAGTACCATGAAGTTATGTCTAGGCAGTACTTAGTTTAATTTTAATTCGTAATATAAATAGTAAGTATATAATTGGCATCGAAAGGTATAGTCGTCTGTAATGATAAAAAATGTTTTTGGCTTCTATTCTTATATTGTACCTACGTACAGCCAGGAAATATTATTTATAAGATAGCAGACTTTACTATGATTTATCTTAATAATTTTATAATGGGGATTTACAATCTATATCATAAGTAGGTTTGGTAAATATTATTTTCACATTTCCTTATTATGTGTTTTTTAAAACGGGCAAATCCAAGAACATTCCAAGGTGGTTTTTATTATAAATATGACACAATGTCAATAGTACATATGAGAATCGTCGACTCTATATACTTCCAAAAAATTCCCAAAATTGTCATTGTCACACTTTTTGTTAAGAATACTTTTATATACATTGTTTTTTTGGATAATTGTGGTTATTAAAAATTTAGCTAAACTTTATTATTCCAAGGATGACAGAATTACTCATCTTAGCTCATTTTAACATGAGATCATTAATGCCATAATTTATTAATTTAAAGGAATATATTATGTCCGTAGGCTATTCTGTTTTATGTTTAAATGAAACTTGGACGTCCCCCGCTATCGATGACAATATGATTAATATTGAAGGGTATAAACTAGTAAGGCGAGATAGGATAGGTAGAGGAGGCGGAGTGAGTATATACATTAAAGTAAGTATTAATTTCTCATTTCACAATTTTGATGACAATGATTTAAAGTAATTGTGGATTAAATTAGATATAAACAAGCAGAATTTAGCAGAGTTAGTTGTTCATAGGCCGCCTGATTCTTTATATACTGATTTTTTAAATAAATTAGAATAGAACTTTACATTTAATTGCCACAATTTAACGAAATTTTTTGTTTAGGCGACTTTAACATAGATATGTTGAAAACAGAATCCCCTGCTTTTAATAAACTCAATTCTCTACTTGATGCATTTAACTTAATACAAATAGTAATTTTTCCGACCCGTATTTGTCTCACAACTTCAACACTTATTGATCTCATAATAACAACCAATAACAATAATATAGTCCAAGATGTAGAAATAATTTCATTAAATCATTTGTGAGACCATGAGCTTATCTTGTTGCAACTTAAACATTTCTAATAAAAAAGTAAACCCAACTTTTAAAACAATTAGAGACTTCAAACTTTTTATTCAAGAGGGATTTTACTCCAACCTTATGTTTACTCAATTTGAGACGATATATGATCTAAATGATATCGATGATAAAGTAAATTTTCTTAATGAAATATATTATCTCTGTTTAACTTGCATGCACCACCTAGGACAATCAAAAATCTGGTTCAAGTTATATTTTCTTGCGATATCCCTATTCAATTTTGAGCAGTTTATTTACACTTGGTACTATACCAGACGCACATTTCGTCAACTAAGTTGGTATCATCTGGAGGTGATTGAAACTAAATTTATATTAACAACGATATCTGTTATACTGTCTCTTACACCTCTTTTCACGATTTAATGAACCGAGAACAACTACATCAAAAATGGTCATTTCCACTTGTTTCCGTGACCCCAGTTAGGTATAAAATAGAAAACGTTGTTTAAATAAAAACTGCACAGAAAAATATGTAACTGATAATAAAAAAAAATATATAAAATGTCATGATAAATATTTTAATCTACAGTGCTTGTTTATAGTGTCTTGTTGAATGTCGATTATTTAAGTGTTTGTTTATATTATGTGTACAAAGGTTTTTATATATATTGTGTTCTTTTTTTGAAAATATTGTCAAGCCATAATTTTCATTTATTTTGTTTAAACTAAAGTAACAATTGATTTCCATCTATTTAATTAATTTTAAGTAAGGTTTTTTATTTTAGCCCTGAAGATAATACAATTTTTTTCAAAAACGTCGAAAACATTTTAATTAAATAAAACAGTATGGAGTCCGAAAGTTCAAAAAATTTTTAACCCTGTAATTACAAATTTCGTTAGTGTTATGAAAATTAATATAACCTAACAACAAAACATTTCTAAAAAGTACTAAAATTTCAAATTCTTAATATGAAAAAAAATAAACACAGTCGGCCACACCCTTTGAATGAAGTATTGAATAAACATATTTGAGTACTTATGGTGAGGATTTACTATGATTAATTTTGATTATTTGGCGGTATGAGATTAGCAATATGTAATAAACAGGTTCCGTTATTATTGTGTTTAGTAATATTTTGCTAAGCTAATCTGAGTTTTATTAAATCAGTGGTGTAGCACTGGATATAATAGATGCAAAAAACCAGTTGCAAATTTATTTGTACCAAACTTAATCGCTTATTCACAGAAATCAACCTCAAAAGTCTGATTGTATTTCCAGGCTTCTTCTAGTATAATTAATATCATTAAGCATAATAGGATTAAACATTTGCCCAATATTAAAAACACATCAGCAAATTCGTTAACTGTAAAATTGGCTTCTATTCATTTATAGTTATTTATGCACCAAGGAGTAAAGTAAGTGTTTAGTCTAGGCAGCAAGGGAGACATTCATGCAATGGACGAAAACACACTTTACTCCCGAGTGCATACAACATTTTTTGCACGAACGGATACAATTTTTATTGCAAAAAGAAATATAAAACTAAAGAGTAATAATTGGTCACTACGTTATTATATTTAATTAGCCCCGCATTATGTCAGTGGATGTAGGCCAAAGTCGCATATACGTGACATGCTGAAAGTAAGTGCATGAACGATCCCGGCGCTTAACGGTAGGTCCTGCAATTGACATCAGGAGTCTCCACACTTCACAAGTCGCTGTAGTAGACCAAGGCGTTGAAAACATGGAGAGAAACCTTTACTTGTTTTACATCCTGAATATGAGAATCAACCTGGAATACTCCTCTACGGAATGCCACCTGCTCTGTCAAAACCCGCTGTGCACCAGATGTTATGGTGGCCATCGATAGATTCCCCCTTGCATTGAACAGATTCCTGTGTAATACAGCGGCCTATCAGCAGGCTGTCCTTGCAACCTACCATGCCCTTCTTAGTATCACACTGTTCGTGTATTTGCTAGAAGATTGGAGCATAAAATATACGTGTAAATATCTTATAGCAGGAGTTGAAACAACTGATTGGCCTATAATTCCTTGGGTCGGAAAGATATGCCTATTTGGGGATAAGTACAATACATCTCTTGACAAACCAGTCAGGAATCTGGTGCGCCTCGTTTAACCATGTGTTGAAATCTCGCGCCAGACTACAGTGATTGGAAGGAAATTTCTTCCACCACCAGTTGTTTATGTCGTCTGAGCCTGGGCCAGTGAAATTATCAGTGCCAACAAGAGATTATTTACTAATTGCCGGACACACTTCACTTCTTCAAGTTGATTACGGCAGATGTGTGCGATTTCTGGAGTGTCGATGTTGAATAGACGCGTCGTTTCGTTGATTCCCTTCTGACGGAAAAAAAATCACCTACTGCATTTGACCTGCCAACCATTCGGCTAATTTTTCACAAGTCGGTATGTCTTTAATTCTGAGAGCAGTGTAAGCTTTGTCCCTCCGAGTACACCTATTATTAGCAAGACTATCTTGATTGAGTAGCTTGGATACAGCACTTGATGCTTGTGCGGAAGATCGAAATATTTCGTACATTTTTTTGACCACCCTCAAGGCGATGTTTTTCTTGATAGGTGTCGAGAACTCGATGACATACATCACCTTAGTTTCATGGCCGAGAAGGACATTGCCAGATTTATTGACTTGGATTTGTTTGACAGTTGCAAACGAGTAGTTCCATTAAATACGGCATTTCGCTTTCTCCACATCGGACCCAAAATCTCTTGTTGGTACCTTTCCGAATGTTTATTGATAAACTACTAACCAGTATACATTTGAGGACAATATGCACAAACTCCAAAACTCTGACAAAATGATAGAACTTAACGATTTAATTTTACGTGATATTCTACAAGGTTCTGTAATTGGACCTGTGCTGCTTCTTTTTATTCCAGTGAATTTTATCTATTTTGTATAATTTTTCTGTTTGATTGCACGACACTGTAATTTTCATTGTGCAAGCGATTATACCTAATTGTTGAAAAATATACAATAGTTACAATAAGTAACAATAATTATCTATACTAATTTGTAATTTCTCAAATTCTATTTTTTGCTCATTTATGATTAGAAATATTCCACGAACTCTTGTGCAATAATTTTTATACTTTTTACTCTCAAATGTTTCGACTTAATTGGAACCTATCTTTAAAAAAATTGAGTAATTTTACATGTACATTGCTATCGTTCAATCTAGTCTGATATTATTTGTATTTATATTTCGTATATATCAGAAATAATTTGAATAATATATAATACCATATATATTATATTATATTATGGTTCGTCTCCTAATTATAAGTAATTTTATTATATTTATAAAGCATGTAATAAATACAACAGTTTTAAATTCATGATGAGTGTATAAATCAGAACAATTAAAACCATCTAATGCATGTAAAAAGTGTTTCGACTGATTTCATTATTGTTATATATTTCGATTACATCCTGCATTTGAATGTAAAATTTTAAAATAACTTTTATTAATTACAAATTGGTAAATATCAAATCAATAATTGTGGAAAAATAATATCGTTATTTCGAATATAATATCTTATTTGATTCAAATAAGTTACTTACTAGTAGGTACTTTGTGAAACCATATTGTAATAAAATACGTTCAGCACTAACAAACTAACAGCCAACTAGCAAACTAAACAAAAGATTCTTAGATTTGCCTTTTAAATATCAGCCGAAGATAAACACTTATGTATATGTCTCGTAATTATAATCGAACTGATAATATCCCCCACCTGATATAAGAATATAGATAATTTTTATACTCAAGAATAAAAAAGTACCTACCTATTAGAATAGAAAGAAGTAACTACATCATTATCCTAACCAAAAGTACAATGGTAGTCCTGTCCTTATATGTCTTAGTTTACATGCATTTTAAAATGAATTTAATAGAAAGATTCTCTTAGGTATTGTCCAATTGTTATTAGTGGCATTCTAAATTTTCATTTTTCTTTCTTGGGGCTTACTATCACATAAATAATTCTTGGTTATCTAAAAAATACAGTTAGTTATCCACCGGCTTGGTGGAATAGTTGGCTAGAGTACGTGATGGGAAGTGTGACTAGATAATCTCTCCATCGTCCTGGGGGTTCAATTCCCGCCATCGGCATAGGTAATGTCAGTGAGAGTATCGGTGTTTGTCTGCGTTTTTTTATAAGGATAACCCTGGCCCGTGCAGCTTCGGCTTTGTTTCGGGTAATGTATAATTTCTCTGGTGTTCTGTTTATGTTTATGTGTGATACTAGAAAAAGAAATCTCTGCGTTTTTACGTCAAAAGATCTCAGAGGATGTTTTTTTTTTGACAACTGATATAAGACAAAAAAATAATAATATAGTTCCCTGATGTTTCAGAAATGAAATCTGTTTGCTTTTTCAAAATTATGTATTCAGCTTTTTGTAAAATATGTGAAGCGTGAAACTTGCCACATTTATTATTTGGTTATATAATATCCATAGATGCTTACGCGAAACTTTTGATGCTTAAGAAAATATGCGATATTAGTTTTGCTAAATTCTTCATTTTAACATCGGTAACCACGTTGTATCAAAATCTACAGAGCAGTACGATAAACATTTCTCTTCAGTCAGTAATATTATTACTGATTCCTTAATTTTTTTATGTGGTGTCCGTTTCTTTCATTAAAATTGTTGCCGAATCTCAGTTTATTTTATGTCCATTGTCCCAAACATGTTCGCAAATTTTCAATTTTTCAAGTTCATCCTTCCTAATATAATTTTTCTGCTCACCACACTTTACATTGAGGGGTCTAGATCTTTCTCCCACATAATGTTTAATACACTAACACGGAATACTGTAAATACAGTTTTTTGCTTTTGCCCACAGTTTACCGGTTTTGTTTTTGATACAATGGATCTCAAAGTATTATTCATTTGAAACATTGTACTAACATGAAACTTATCTCCAACACGACGTAGTTTTTCAGATAAACCTTGTACATACATAAGAAAGTATTATTGTATAATATTGATATTCTGATTTTTGTTGTACTGGATTAAA
>JANEYF010002643.1:2280000-2543415 GCA_029963845.1 Rhamnusium bicolor
ATGCAAGTTGGTATAAGATCTTCGTTGGAAATTCCATCTCTTTGTCTTGCGAAGTTATGAAGTACACGAACTGCTTTTATTATTTTTTTCAGCTAAATCAATACCGACATTCAATGGTCTGTGAAGTATTCACCATTTGTTAGCTAATATACCAAAACAACATTCGATATATCTTCGGGCCCGCGAACATCTGTAGTTAAAAATTTTGTTTTCATGTGATACATTTTTACCATCATATGGTCTTAGTAAGTCTTCTGAAAGCCCGAAGGCTTCATCCCCAACTATAACGTACGGATACGGATATTTTGTCGCTGCAACTCTTATTGATGTCGGTAGCGGAATGTTTAGTGAATTATCAGTGAATCAGCCTTTCATATAGTTTTGAATTTTTAAAAATTCTAGTATCACTTGATTTTCCATTCGATTCAACGTCAACAAATGTATGTTAACAAATAGTTGCTGTCACACATAGCAAATAACACCGTTGAAAAGTAGTTTTTGTATTTAAAATACATTAAACTGTTCTTGGGAGGCCGAATAATTCTTATATATTTGCCGTCAATTACACCTATGCAATGTGGAAAATCGGTATTTTTTTTCGAATTCTTCAGCAATTTCTATCCACCTTTCGCTAGAAAATTCAGGTATTACAAGATGTGCCACACGATTCCAAAAAAATTTGGAATTTTATATAACAAAAGTAAAGAGACTTCTTCAATAATTTCGTTAGCAGTTGATTTACCTATGCCGAATATGTAATGCAAGTCGGCAAAGGAGCACCCAGTAGTTAGATATCTGAAAGAAAAATATTTTATTGCAGTGGCGTACGCTTGAATGTAAAATATGTTTAACTGGTTTCTTTTTACAGGAACGTTACTCAAAAAAAAATGGAAAAATGTGAAGGATTGGTATTCAAGAGAGATACAGAACAGGAAAGGTAAATCTGGACAAGCAACCAGAAAAAAATCACCTTACGTGTATGCTCAACACGTGCAATTCAATAGGCAACAAGGAAACAGAAGAATCGCAAGATTCAAGAGATCCCAGAGTAACCTTTCTATTACTCCATCGTCCTCACGTGGAAACCTACCAGCTGAAACACCAACTCCAGGCCTTAGAAAATAGAGCTGCGCAATGTGAGAAAACAGAAAAATTACAAGATGATGATAAGCATTTCTTGCTACCCCTACTGCCACCATTACAATTAGTTCCTCCTCATATCAAATTAAGCGTTAGAATGGATATAATGCAGTGTATTAATAAATATTTACTTAATTCTACAAGTGCAACACCTTCCTCAAATATACTAAATTGTCAATTTACTCCATTTACAAGTTATCAACCAACCATCAGCTTTCAGTCTCAGATACCTATACAGCAACAGATGCAACCTCAATCACATACCACATATGAGTGACTGACACCTCTTCTGACTCCGGAATCCAGAAGTTATCAAGTGAACTTCGAATCGCAGCCTCAACCACGTATACATCAAATGCAATCTCATTTGTTTATGGACTATGAACGTCAACATAAACAGCACGAGACTCAACATCAGCATCCACCACAAACCCAACCTCAAAGTGAAAAATCATCTCCTGATCTATCACCAGCGGAATCAATAGTTCTTCTTATTTACTTTTGTTTACTTTAAAAAATACCTAATTTTATGACAAAATAATATGTTTATAATGTAAAAAAATAAATTTACCTATATTTCTTACCTGAGTATTATAAGTTTTTCTTCCGGTGGAAATACTGTTCCTCATCCGGGTATTCTTTTTTACAAGTCATTTTCTAAAATATGTAGTAATTCGAAAAATGATTTTTTCGACATTCTCAAGAAATTGAAAAATTGTGCATCATCATGTTTTATTTCCTCAAATATAGTGTTAAATAAACTTTTTCTTTGGCGCTCCTTAACAATTGGATGTTGCCAATTTCGTCTATTTTTTTCTTTTTTTTTTTTGATTGACAGTATAATAAACCTAACAGAATTAATTCTTCGTCTGAATCAGACCAATCCATATTGCTCAGTGTGCTATTAAAAACAGTACTGACAACGTTGTATTTTGACTCTTTTTGCGCCGATTGGTAAACCGCTTCAGTATGTGTTGTAACAGCCGGCGGCGGTCGATTCAGCGGCCAACTTGGCGGCAGCCTAGTGTGTTTTAACCCTTAGGCTAAAACCACACGAGGCGGTTTATCAGTAGACGCAGGAAGCATCAAAATACAACGTTGTCAGTTCAGTTCTTGATGTTCTATGAGTTTAGTACAATATATTTGAAGAAGTGAAAATTTGGCTACGCAAAAACTGCTAGAAAAATTCACAGACCTTGCATCTTACGCAAGTACCTTAGGTGTATTGAAAATGCCATACACAGCTGCTAGTTTTCTCTAATTTTAAAAACCTTAAATGGAATCATTTTAAAGTCACCGAGTAAGCAGAATGTGGTATTTAAAAACTTTTATAAAAATTCTTTTAGAAACTTTTGCGGTTATTTATTTTAGATTCATTTTTCACCGTGCAAATTTCAAGAAGGTGTAACTTTGAAAAAAATCAATATTTTTTTTCCTGAAATTTGATATCTGCCAATACATTTTCTACCTGATTCTGAAAAAAGATGTTTTACGAATATTGGTTAAAAAATAACCTAGGTAGGCATACAATTTTTTCATATTTTTTTCGCAAATTTTAATCGCAATTTTTTTTATGCAAAACTTCTTCATTTAGTCTTGATAATCATGTCTTAATGTATCGCTTAAGTATGCTCCAATACAAAGATATGACAACCTAAATTTCACCAGCTGCCACTACTAAAGATACAAAGTTTGGCCAACTTTCCGTCATTTGACACACTGTAATAGAAATATCATTCAAATAGGACAGTCCTGTGTTTGGGTACTCTGAATGAATTGTAGACGCGAATGGAACACTGATGTGTGTTATTAAGATATAGAGAGGCTTATTCTTCCATTATTAAACTGTTCACTAATTTTTCTTTTTTTGATTAAATTGTACCTTATTTTATATTCTTTTAGGTTTTTAGAATTATGAGAAAATGAAAAGCATATGTGAAGAGAACAAGCAATTATAATTTTAATTTGTATATATATATATATATATATATATATATATATATATATATATATATATATATATATATATATATATATATATATATATATATATATATATATATATATATATATATATATATATATATATATATATATATATATATATATATATATATATATATATATATATATATATATATATATATATATATATATATATATATATATATATATATATATATATATATATATATATATATATATATATATTTACAAAAAATTTTGACAGTTGTAATGGTTTACTATAACCTTTAAAACTTACTTCGTGTAAAAGACACTCGTTTGTTTTTTGGCACGCAGAAAGACTATAAGGTGAGCTATGCTCTACAGTTTAAAGTAATTTAATAATAGTATACCAAGTGTTCCAATTTTTACGTTACATTTTGTAAACTACAAACCGCGTAAACTTGCTTATGTCAAATGGAACACCCTATATTTTTTTACATCAAGTTATGTATAATTAAATTCCTTTCTTTCTTTCTTTCTGTTATAAGCATTGTGGGGGTTTAAGTTACAACTTTTTGAAATATTTGCGATTTTCTTAGAAATTCAAGAATTTTTAGTAAAAATTTTATTAAATTAGCCATGATTAGAAACAATCAGTAATGTCAGTCATTCTCTTATGTCAAAAATGCCACCGCGTTTAAATTACACCAACGAAAAATTTTTGAATTTGTTTAATATTTATGGAGAATGTGATAAAGTAATATCAAGAACCTGTAGTACATTTGTTACTACATATCCACAAAAATGGAAAATAACACTTTTAAATGGAAACCATAGTCGGCTATGGGCTTATAAGAAAGCTTATTTTTTTTCCGATTTCAAAGATACAAACATTTGTATGTACATTTAAAAAAATGCAAATTTATGTTATATCTCGGAAATCGTGTCTGCCATGGAATTGGCAATAGCTTATTGAACTCTACGTAAAAATATCTACTGATAACAATTTTCATAGATTTCCTAACATTAACGGTTTTGAAGTTATTTAACATTAAAAAAATTGACCATTCTCAGTTTTTTTTGTATAATTCAGCAACCTGAAAACACCACAATTCTCAATATGCTCTCACAATTCTGCCAAATTTTGCTAATTTAACTGACTCTGTAACTCTGCAAATAAAAATATATATATATATATATATATATATATATATATATATATATATATATATATATATATATATATATATATATATATATATATATATATATATATATATATATATATATATAAAATTTTGACTATGATAATAGAAGTAAAACACTGATCTTGACAACATTGGGCGGCGAATTATAACGCGTTATCAATTTTATAGTGAAATATTTTGTCAAAAAAATACGATAAAAACTCACAGAATTTATTTTAAAAAAAATTTAATAAATACAAACTATATAAATAAAATTGATACCATATTAATTTCTTTTTGAAAAATGAGAGTCCATATAGCTGGAGGACCTCTGAATATAATTCAGTTTTGATTTTATCCTCGCTTCAACAGTAGCATCCTTTATAGTTTTCAGCAACTGTTTGTGCACAAAGTGTTTATCAAAATTAGCTGAATTGCTCTCCTCTATCTTATCTTCCTCTCGGTACTTCTTGAGATTATCGCTTCTCTTATTATCCCAGTTTTTCGCATTCTTTATCATTTCCCTTCTCAATTTGTCTTTCTCTTCTTCAGTAAGCCTTTTAACATTTTTTTCTATCTGATTTAATTATTGCTTCTACTTTCGGTTTGTCATCCTTTTTTATATTACAGGATTGTTTATTTAGCTCTATTTTAGTACCGTCCGATTTTACTAGGCCAAATATTTTTGGTTTATACACATATTCTTCATTATCACCATCATGGTAAAAAACCTTTTGCGGATGGATTACCTCACTGTAACTATTATTACTAAAGGTATCACTTCTGTTTCTATTTCTTCCTGTTATATTTTCTTTTGGTATACTTTTTTTGTTTGTGTCCTCGTTTTTATCATCATCACTGCTACAACTGCTATCATGTGTCTCAGAATTAGTGGAGTCTCTCAACAACCTTAATTTTTCTAATATCATGCTCTCCAAAAACACTTTCAGAATCATATCTATGTTTATCAGAGTTTACTTTGTTAGTCATTTCTTGACTTCCATCTTTGTTACTACTATATTTTCTTCGATCTGTGTCTGAGTTTCTACTTGTACTTCTATACTCTTCACTATGTTTGGTTTTCTTATGTTTTTCTTCGTTTCTGCTGGCACAATTTCTATGACAATTTTCATCATCTTGTTTGGTACACTTGTATTTATCATATTTTTCATCATCACTAATATCATTACTACTAGTCCTTTTAGAAGTTTTTTTAGATTTTTTAAATAGTCTTTACTACTTGATCTAGTTCCTCTCTTTCTCTTGGACTTTTTCTCATGTTTGTAATCGCTATATTCACTACTTGAGCTCTTTTGCCGTTTGTGTTTTTTCAGTTTCTTTTTAAGTCTCATACTCTCTTCTTCACTATCACTAGCGCTATCAGCTAGAATATTGTTTAAATCTTCTTGGGATAATTTATCTTTAAGTTGATTAAATTTATGCATTAGAATGGTATCTAAAACATTATCCTTAGATTTCTGTTTATGTTTGTTTAAAACATTAATTTCCAATGGATCCTCTTTTAAGTATTTTAATTTTTTAGCAATTTTACTATCAACGTCACTATCTGAATCTGAACCTTTTGACTTTTTATGTTTTTTTCTTCTTTTTCAACTCTTGTGCTTTAAGAGCTTCTTCCAGTTTCTTCAATTGTACAGGATTTTGAAGGAATTGCCGTCTTGCTTCTTCTTTACGTTTTTTAATAGCCACCAAAGGATCTTCTTGTAACTTTGCCGATATGTCTACCTTAAAATTAGATTATTTAGCATACCTGTCATTAATATACTGAAAATGGATCTGTACTAGTCCGCAGCAGTTGTCTTTGGGGTTGAAGGTGTTGTAGTTTGCAATGGATAAACTGCTGCAGCAACTGCTGTGGCATAGTTTATGAATTGAAATTTATAATAATAACTTACTTGATCTGCTTGAACAGTTTTGTAGACATCTCGTATAGATGGAGGTATACAATCATATTCAACCTGATTTTCAGTTGGTGCCAAGCCTGATTTTTTTCTCTTTTTCTTCAGCATTTAATTGTTCAAGACTTTTATCTACTGATCTACCTAATAAATATTCCTCTCGGTCGACCAATTTGTTGATGTCCTATGAATAAAAGGAATTACATTAATAATTTTATAGTATAAGAGAAATTAAGTTGATTATTTTCAGAAACAGAATAAGTTTATTATTTTCTGAATACAGTCTAATAAAATTTACCTTGTACATCCAATCCAGTTTTTTGTCATCTCCACAGTTATCCATTTTATCAACAAAAATGTAGGTCAAATTATTAACCAACAAAAAAGTAAGTTGCTCCTCTGTGGATAATCTTCTCCTTCCAATATTGTCAAAATAAATAATACAAAGCACTTAGCGTTATGTTAAACACATTCACAGATTACTTAGATCAGTATAGTAACACACACAGATATAGGTCATCATTCTTCTTTCAAGGTATCACCTCAAATAATAAACTGTAGGAAATACCTGAGATACTTATATATATATAGGGTTTATATGAAGGGACCCTTATATTCGTATCCATAATGTCAATTAATGGTTTATTATCTGAACATAATTTTACCTGGTAATTAGATTAAGAAATTCGGCATAATGTAATATACATATAAAAAGGGTATTCCTATAATGTCGATTAATACCTGAAACATTTATACCTGACAATATGAGTAAAGAATTCACCATAAATTTCCGATAAATATGCAATAAAATGCAGATTAGGTAGGTAGTTTTATTCAAAATAGTTAATTTTTGACAATGTGAATGGGAGCATGGAGCGTGAGAGAACTGTACAGGCAGCAGCGTCGGGAAATTGAAAAAAAAAATTTAAACTAAAAAGGCTTTTATTACAACGAAAGATTTACAAAACATAAGGGGAAAGAAGATGCCACCGGGCTGAGATTGGAACAAAGTTTTATTCTTCTTACACTTGCCCTGAATAACTGATACCATAGAAAATATACACGAATAAGTACTAACAAAATATTATGTATTCTTTAAGCCTCTACTTTTAAAAAAATATGTATATCGTTGATAAATACACGTATTATCTTTAAACAACTGTTTTCCCGGCTATTTGTCACGATGAATATTGAATTATAATAGAGACGAATAATACATATACAAATTATGATCAGCATAGCCATCAGAATAACATTATTTTAATAAAATTCTGTAGCAGAATCAAAAACAAATAACATATGGTACTTACCAATATAGCACGTATACAGGGCGGGTCACCGAGACAGGCGTGTTTTTGCATTTTAGCCCATTTTTCCGCAATACATTTGGACTCATCGATTTTATATTCAAAGGATACACTTAGGGCTGTCTCTTTAAAAAAATCAATTCAAATTTTGCCGACCTATTAAAGGCAATTAAAAGAAACAAAATACAATCAAATGAAACTCAAATTTATTGTACTAAAATATATAAGTACTTATAATATAATTATGACAAAAGAAAATATTCATATATGAAAACAAAACATAAATTCTTTCAAAACCTTTCTGAATTTGTCTTTGGCGAAATCATCAATAATATTGTCGTATTCTATGCTTGTACATTTTTCGTTCCCAGCATGGCTAGACCTGTTAATATGTCCTGTGTCATCGTGAAACGTAAATAATTTTTTATTAATTTAAATTTTGAGAAAAAGTGTTCTCCAGTTGCCACAGGAATGGTTAAAAGAATCCTTAACGAGAGAGTTGCTAGTCAGGAAAAATACATTTACAGTTTTGTTGCCCGTAGGCCAATAAAGATTTTTGCCACCCCTGGTAGCTGAAGGAACGGAGGGAAGCAACTTTTTTTTTTGTTTAATTTCCCTGGATCAACCTGACTCAACTAAGGAAAAAATTGCTGGTAGTCCAGCGGCGACTGGTGAATTGTAGGTTATGCTATATCCAACAACTGGAGCATGAGACAAATGCCATATTTTAAATAATAATTACCAAGACTAAATGAAGAAGTTCTACAAAACAAAATTTACGAAAATTCATTATCACATATAATTATTGGCCAAACAGAAATACTTGTGGTCCACCCAACAGCCCACCCTTAAATTTGAATTAGTTCCGCCACTGTATATTGGGAAAGTTTTCAGTCAAACTATTTTTCTCGAAATAGTTTAAAACTTCAGGCTTTATACCTTTATTGCTCTGCATTATCTCTCTCAAATTCATTATTTTCCTAATTTATTTAGATATCATCATTTAGATGAATATATTTATAAAACCTGACACTTTTCCAAACATCTTCTGACACCATGTCTTTCAAGGATGGTAATATCATATAATAATTCGAAGTGCTGACTATGAGATTCTAACTGACTGAATCTTTGCTCAAAGGAATTAATGGTTATATCTACTGAGGAGTTCAAATTGTATTTATATTTCCTTTTTAAATTAATTTCAAAAATAAACGACTATTTAATTTATGAATTGTTTTTTTTTTTTCACATAGTAATAACAAATTTCCAACATTTGTATTGCCATTTTGACAATACTGAAAATGTCGCCCTCTATATAATGCTGCCTGAGGCAATTACCTTACCGTCCTACCCCACGAGCCAGCCCTGGGGACACTTTCATTGGGTTGTTTCGATCGTGCCACTTCACCCCTTAAGTGGTAGTAAAAATATTAAAATTCTGACAACTCAGTGGCGTATCACTTTCTGAGGGAGGGAATCAAAGGAAAGAAACTCAGCTGTAATTCAAAATAAAGCGGTATAAATTTTAGACTTTTGATGTTTTCATAAAACAAATCCACTCTTTTTACACATCAGCAACTAAATAACGCAGTCCCTACTACAACAAAGTAAACCAATAAGCAGATGAAAAGAAATAATTATTTTTGGTATTTATAGTACACATACAGAAAAAAATATTTATTTAATCGCTTTTCTAGCGGTTTGCATATCAGCATTGACAGAATAAAATTCTTGTAAACTTAATGATATCAGCGTATATGCAGAAGCTATGCAATCTTGCTTCTACACCATTAGTAAAATATTTGCAATATATTTTTTTCGTAATCAGAAGGAACATTTATCACCCCGTTTTCTTGGTTTTCGAATTTTTTTTTGTAAAGTTATGACATTTTGAAATTTACACAATGAGGAACCTAAATTTCAAAAAAGTCAAAATTTTCGAAAACCAAAAAAAACCGGGATGATAAATGTTCCTTCTGATTACGAACAATAATAGTTTGCAAATATTTTACTAATGGTGTGGAAGTAATCTAGTGTGCCAGCGAATTTTCTAACTTTTTTTCTCATTCTTCTTTCACTTCTTTTTTCTGCAAAACTTCTTCATTCAGTACTGATAGCCGTGACTTAAAATATTTCTTGGGTTCCATGCACCAAATACTGAGATATGGTATAACCTAATTCCACCAGCCGCCCCTGTGTAGGTGACATACCATTCTTCGGAAGGGATGTAAAGCAGTTGGTCTCTTGTCTATTAGATGTTAGGCAAGTAAAAAATTCCTACTTTTCGATAGAGAAGAGGTTCGACAAATATTTTCAGATTGGGTTAGTTCGTCTCCTGGCGTCGGTGATTGGCCGTGGTAGCGGAAATAAGCCGACGTTAAATAAATGATTACAAAAAAAAAACAAATACCATATAGATCTAATACATAAAATTACAGTCAATAATAATGCCTGTTTTTTTATTAATAGGAAATACGATTCTTTAGTTTCATAAAATGACACCTAATAAAATATATGTACGTATTTCTTTTTAATAAAAAAAAAATACGCGTAAGTATTGCCTGTAATTGTGTATATTATATCCATATGGTATTTAAGATAGATTTGTTTCCATTTTTTTGTTCCCATCAACAGTAAAATTTTAACAGCGATTTAAAACTTTATGTTGGTAATCCTGGCGACGAGGCCATGCCTTCAATGCTATTCCATCACCTATTTTAACGTCCAGTGTAAAGTAAGATACAAGTATGTTTACTTTCTAAATCGGAGAATATTGTAGTAGAACATTTCCAAAATATCGCGTACACTTACCTCTTGAAGAATTAATATAGAACGTCTGAGTTGTAGTATTAGTGCTACTGAAAGACAAAAACAGTTTAATTTAGATTTAGTTAAATTGATGGCGGCGTGGACCAAACTAGACATAACATTGATTTTAAACAGTTTCTGCAAAATTGTGTTAGTGGAAAGAACAATAACTATGCCTGCGGAATCCACATTAAGAATTATACATATATCGCCGGTGTGCAATGAAATTAAAGCAGAAATTGTTTCTGATTTGCAAGACAAACACGGAGACAAACACAAAGCTGCATAAATGCAGACACGATATGTGAATGTGTGAAAAGCAGTCTTAAAATACTAAGGTGCATGTGTTTACACCAGTATCCTGGATCCGCCCCTGATTTGATGTCAGAATAATCGAATCCGGATTCTACATTATCCACTTAAACAAATCTTCACAAATTCCAGAAATTAAGTAAAACTTTTCTTGTATCTCCGAAGCAACACAATTAAGAACAAAACTTGATTTGAGCTTTTTATCAAAATTGGTTTGGAAATCATCTGAAATTTTCCCGATGTACCTGCTTAAAAATACCCTGTATATTCTGTATCCTATTTTGAATACAATGTTTACTAAAAGAATTACTAATTTTAAAATAACTTAAAACAGCTCTTACCTAATCAACTATCTATGTTAAAAATAGAATACACATTACAATTCAATCCAAGATAAAGAGACAAAATTCAACTGTCTCTTACCATCTTACCTCAAAAACGTGAACAAAAATGGAATGCGTTACAGACTGCTAGATCTAAGAATAAAAGTAAAATTAATACATCGTAGTGTTGCTATTCACCGGCAGGGTGAGCAGGCCTCAATAGCACCATTGTTATAACATGCATGGAACAAAGAAAATAGAAAAACAGTAGGCCATGACATTAATCTGTATTAACAGAAGATATGAATTAATTTACATTGTATTATAAACAAAATTTGACAAATAAAATTGTATTATAGATTCAAAAATCTGAACACTAGCAAAAGAATTCTTTGTATGTTTTATTATGTATTTCCATCAAAATGCATTTCCTCATAGGACATTATATTACATGATTAATATTGGAAGAAGAAGACGGTAGAGCGTTCAACGAGTTGTTAATATTTTGAACCTATACTTTTATTGACAAAATGAATAACGATGGAGATGACAAGAAACTGGACTGGATGTACAAGGTAATTTTATCAGACTGTACTCTGAAAGTAAATAAATTATTCTGTATTTTGAAGTTATTTTACTTTTTCTCTATGGTATAAAATAATTAAATTAATTCCTCTTGTTTGTAGGGCGCCAACAGTTTGGTGGACCGAGAGGAATATTTATTAGGTAGATCAGTAGATAAAAGTCTTGAACAATTAAATGCTGAAGAGAAAGAGAAAAAATTAGGCTTGGCACCACCTAAAAATCATGTTGAACATGAGTGTATACCTCCATCTATACGAGATTTTAATAAAATCATTCAAGCCGAACAAGTAAGTTACTGTTATTATCATAAGTCTCAATTCATAAACTATGCCACAACAATTGCCGCAACTTTAGCATGATGAACATTCTGTAATCCCCAACTGCGATGGTTTATAAATAGCAAACTACAGCAACTTTAACCTCAAATACAACTGCTGCGGACTAGTTTATAAATTCAATTTAAAAGTATTTTGAAGACAGGTATGTTAAATAATCTAATTTTTAGGTGGACATATCGGCAAAGTTACAAGAAGATCCTTTGGTGGCTATTAAAAAACGTGAAGAAGAAGCAAGACGGCAATTCCTTCAAAATCCTGTACAATTGAAGAAACTGCAAGAAGCCCTTAAAGCACAAGAGTTGAAAAAGAAGAAAAAACATAAAAAGTCAAAAGGTTCAGATTCAGATAGTGACGTTGATAGTAAAATTGCTAAAAAATTAAAATACTTAAAAGGGGATCCATTGGAAATTAATGTTTTAAACAAACATAAACAGAAATCTAAGGATAATGTTTTAGATACCATTCTGATGCATAAATTTAATCAACTTAAAGATAAATTATCCCAAGAAGATTTAAAAGCGATATACTTGCCGGTAATACTAGTGATAGTGACAAAGAAGATATGAGATTGGAAAAGAAACTGAAAGAACACAAGCGGCAGAAGAGCTCAAGTAGTGAATATAGTGATTATAAACAAGATAAACTCAAGAAAAAGAGAAGAACCAGGTCAAGGAGTAAAGACAGCTTCAAAAAATCTAAAAAAAATTTGAAAAGGAGCAGTAGTAACGATAGTAGTGATGATGAAAAATATGATCACAGAAATTACCGCAGGGAAAAAAGTGAGGAGAAGTATAGAAAAACCAAATATAATGAAGGTATAAAAAAATCAAAAAAATTTAAGAAAAGATGTAGTAGTAAGGATAGCAGTGAGAATGAAAAATATGATAAATACAAGTATACCAAACAAGATGATAAAAATTATTATAGAAATAATGATAGGAAAAGTGAAGAAAACCATAGGAAAACCAAACATAATGATGGCAGTTCAGAAAAATCTAAAAAGTTACATAGGAGGAGCAGTAGTAATGATAGTAATGAAAAATATGATAAATACAAATATAACCAGCAAGATGATAGGAGTTATCGTAGGACAGAAGGTAGCAAAAAAAAAGTGAAGAAAAACACTTAGAAACATCAAACATAATGAAGACAGTTTTAAAAAATCTGTCAGTAGGAGTAATGATGAAAACAGTGAGAATGAAAATTATGATAAATACAAATCAACGAAACAAGATAAAAACGGTCATAATAATAATAGCAAAGAAAAAAATGAAAGAAGACATAGGAAAACCAAACAAAATGAAGAATATATAAGTACAAGTAGGAATCTATATACAGATCAAAAAAAAGATAGTAGTAACAAAGACGAAAGTCAAGAAAAAACTAACAAAGTAAAATCTGATAAACATAGAGATGATTCTGATAGTGATTTAGAAAGTAAAACATTAAGAAAATTAAGGATGTTGAGAGACTCTGCTAAATCAGAAGCAAATGATAGTAGTAGTAGAAGTGATGAAGATAAAAATGAAGATGGGAAGAAAAAAAGTATACCAAAAGAAGATATAAAAGCGAATAATAAAAATAAAAGTGATTCCTTTAGTAATAATAGTGACAGTGGTGAAAGCCATTCTCAAAAGGTATTTTATCATAATGAAGAGTATGTATATAAACCAAGGACATTTGGTCTAGTAAAATCGGACGGTACTAAAATAGAACTAAATAAACAGTCTTGTCATGTAAAAAAAGAGGATAAACCTATGAAAGTGGAAACAATAACTAAACCAGATAGAAAAAATGTTAAAAGGCTTACTGAAGAGGAAAAGGACAAATTGAGAAGTGAAATGATAAAGAATGCAAAAAATCGAGATAAGGAGAGAAGCGAAAATCTCAAAAAGTACCGAGAGGAAGATAAGAGGGAGGAAAGCAATTTGGCTAATTTTGATAAAGATTTTGCTCACAAACAGTTGCTGAAAACTACAAAGAATGCTACTGTTGAAACAAAGGATAAAATCAAAACTGAATTATATTCAGAGATCCTCCAGCCATATGGATTCTCATTTTCAAGAAGAAATTAAATTTGCTAGTTTATGATATTAATTTTATGTATATAGTTTGTTTTTAATACATTTTGTAAAATGCAATTTGGGTGTCTATTTTATTTTTTAGAGATGATCTTGGTTATAAAAAACTGCTGCCAATTATTTGGGGATCAGAACTTCCTCACTGTAGTAAAACACGACGTGTGGTGGAGTTTATAATAAAAGTAATTTTTGAGGTTTCAAAACAGTCACATTTTTGGACGTTTCAAAAAAACTCTATGGTGGAGTTTGTAATAAAAGTAATTTTCGACATTTCAAAAAAGTCACATTGGTGAAATGTCACTAATACTTTAAAATTTGATATGTCAAAAAAAAATTTGACATTTCAAATTGATTTTAAAAAAAATGTCGCTAATATTTTTTTTGACATTTTAAATTGTAACAACTGATTTTGCTCATCAGCGAACACAATCTCTTCCTTGACCTCTAGAATGTGTGTACCAAATTTGAAAGCTTTATCTCAAAAACTGTAGCTGCTATCGTGAACCAGGCAGACAGACACACAAAATTTTTTTTTGTCTGAAATTTTGTGTATCGTCATAATTCGTCGATATTCGTCCAGAAATGAATAAAAATTTTCAAAATTTTTGTCACGAATACATATCTTCCTCACTTTGAGAGGTGAGGAAGTAATTGAATGCAGTTGAAAATTAGCTGCCTAATATTGTCAAGATCAGTAAGTCACTTTAGTTTTCCTAGCTACTTGAAATATTACTATATTTTATTTATATTTTTTATGTTTCATAGTTGAAGGATAATGCAACAGCTTAATGACTGACTTCTTCACATACTCCTTTTATATTCTCAAAATCCTAAAAAGCTAAAAATATGAAATATGGTATAATTTAACCAAAAAAAGAATAATCAAAAAAAAATACTGTTTCACAAAGAAAACCATAAGTTGCCACCTGAAAATGGTGTATTTATGCCTTTAAACTGTTTCGGAGAAAGAAATGTAAAAGTATTAGTTTTTGAAAACTTAAAAAAAAAATTAAATAGGTATATACGACACCATCTAGTGGTCTAGCAATAACTGTCATACAACGGTGATTTGGACAGAACTATTAATTACAGGAAATTTTATTGTCTATTCTGAACGTCTCTCAGTACATAGTAATTGTACTAGGTGTCGCGTGTATACATTACTTGGGGTAAATCAAATCAAATTTTATTTCATAAATGCAAAGATTTATAATCTTTTACAAATATTAAGAATACAAAATTTAGATATACCTACTTCTAACAAGCACGCAGCTAAATTATTTTGTGGGTGGGCCAGAGACAGGTCAAATTTATTTTTCGTAGGCCTTAAAGAATTTAATTAATAATAATAATATTAATAGCTACTGTCCGGTATCGTATAAGCGCAAAAAGATTAATATCATTAAATACATAAGGCCACAAGCAAACAATTTATAAACTCGTATGCAGGAAATTGCTGATTTAAAAAATGAATAAATAAACAAAAAACATAGTGTGCCCTTTGAAGTTGAAATGTTACATCAAAATTTTTAAATGATTAATTAATTATCAGCGTCCTTCGATACTGTCAATAAAAAAATTGACATTGACATTTTTGTAACTAAATTAGACATTTCAAATGTCAAACTGCCAAATTTATTCTAACTCCATTTTATAAGTTCAAATGTGCACAAAATTTCAGTTTAAATCAGCTTTTTAAGTGTACTTGGAAAATATATTTTATTGGCTTGATATAGTAGACATGATTTATAATCTTTCATCAATAATATATTTTTTTGTTGTCAAATCAAAAAAATTTGGGTCCCGTGGACCTCCTTTCAACTGGCCAATTTTGCTCATCACCGAATTTATCATCGTCTTTGGCCTTTAGAACATGTTGACCAAATTTGAGTGTGTATCTCAAGAGATGTGGCTGCTGTCGCGATACTACAGACATGTAGCAATTTTTTCCCATAAAGTTGTTTTTTCATTATAATTCGTCGAGATTCGCAATTCGAGAAATGCAATAAACTTTCATTCAGTATGTTTCTTCTGGTGGTACCTCATTCACCAAATTTAATGTGTCACCTAAAATGTTATTTGAAAATTCTTCAATTAGTATTTTTTGAGTTATCGCGTATACACACACACGCACGCACGCATGCACGCACGGACGATTGCACGAGCGCGCACACACGTACACACGCATACACGCACACACGCATACACGCACACATGCACACGCGCGCACACGCAACACACACACACACACGCACATGAATCGAAAGACATTATTTGGGAAATAGTTAGAATAGATTCAGGAGGATGTTAAACGTATATATAAATCAAAATCTCGAGGTCGAAAAAAAATCACGATTACTCTAATTCCTTATATTAGGTATTAGAAAGTAATAAGGACTCATATTTACTTTCATGTAAATTACGAGTTACAATTATTGCAATATGAGAAACTGAAATATATTCAATTTTTTCAGTCCACATTATAATAAAAAATATCTGAGGTGATTGCAATAGAAATTTACCTAAATGCAATAATATTCTTATTTTCATATATTGAATGAAGTAGAACTAGTGCGTTTTTACGAAATAAAGTAGCCTCCGATAAATTGTATTAGCCTACAGATTCTGTAGGTGTTTCACAGGTGTTGCAGCATGTATATATATATATATATATATATATATATATATATATATATATATATATATATATATATATATATATATATATATATATATATATATATATATATATATATATATATATATATATATATATATATATATATATATATATATATATATATATATATATATATATATATATATAGGGGCCGTTCATAAAATACGTCACGCTACATTCAACTTTTTTGACCCCCCTCCCCCCTATTGTCACGCTGTGTCACACTTTCTGTGACCCCCCTGTATTTATTTCGTCACAAAAACTAAGACCCCCCTGAATATAATAAATTTCAATGGATAGTACACAAATTTTGAGCTGATTGTTTACGCTTGAGAGATTTTTTTTCAGTTTCTATTTTTTCTCTTAATTTTTTTATTTCCTTATCAAGTCCAGATGTAGACAATCCAGAATCTCTTTGTAAAAGTAATGAATTTAAACTTGATTCCATAACTGAAATTTTTTCTGCTTTCATCTTGGGCAGGTGTAGCCGTTTTCGAACTGCATATTTGTTCCTCACGAGGCGAAATTTCTTCAGTAGAGATTGTTGTTTGTTTTGGAAGAACTTCTTTACTCGTCGACGCTTGAGGACCATCTTTGACTGTATTTTGTGGCTAAAAAAAACGAAGAGTTGATTATAAGTATATATTAAAAATTAATTCAATAAAATAGAGACTTATACGAGCCCATTTACACTATAATTTTACACTTATCTTATCTTATGATCTTAATCATTAGTCCATTAAAATCATGCACACATAAGAAATTATTCAGAATAGTAAAATAATATCAACAGCGAGAAGTATTAATGTAATCCAGATTGTAGTAAATATAAATCAGACTTGTGAAAAACGTTAAATTTCTTGCTTTGTTCTGAGTTATCTTTTGATTTAAAGATTCAATATTGTTTTGAATATTTACTTCAAATTGCTTGCCATCACTTTTATACTCTTGCTTGAGACCGTTCCAAATTTGATTAACATTTTCTTGTACGATTGTTGATTTTTTATCCGGATAACACTTTTTACAGGTATTAAATAATTTCTGATAAAGTTCACCTCTTAACGATGTCATTTTTTTCTAATATATATCTCAACTATTAAATCCAGGAGTTACAAATTTCAGTTAAATGGTTCACGTAATAAAGAATATTTAATTGAGAAATATGTAAAAGCGTCTGTATAAGTTCACTGCTAAATGTCGAATGAAGGATAATAAATACATGAGAAACAGTATTTTCATTTGTTACTGAGTCGAGAGCGCCGAAACGTGGAAACGTTAAACTCTTAAGTATTGGAAAAACAAAGAAACCAATTGTGACGGATTGCAACGCCGCTAGAGACAAGTCAAAACGCTAGAGCCGCGCCACAGAGCTCATGTCGAAAAATAAACATAAGTAAATATATCGAGTTACAATATATTGTAATAAAACTATATACGTTTAAAAGTCTATATATTTACTAAATACGAAATGAATGACTTTGTATCATAATAAAAATTGAGAAAAAAAGTATTTATTGAAAAAAAATATTAATTTACAATATTTTAATGAACGGCGAACGTCACGTTGCCGTGGACCCCCGTCCCCCCTTGTCACATCTTGTCACACTCAGCAAGACCCTCCCCCCTTGTATGCGAACGTATTTTATGAATGGCCCCATATATCTATATATATATATATATATATATATATATATATATATATATATATATATATATATATATATATATATATATATATATATATATATATATATATATATATATATATATATATATATATATATATATATATATATATATATATATATATATATATATATATATATATATATATATATATATATATATATATATATATATATATATATATATATATATATATATATATATATATATATATATATATATATATATATATATATATATATATATATATATATATATTTTTTTTATATAATATATTTTTTTTTTTTTTATATTTTTTTATATATATATATATAATATATATATATATATATATATATATATACATATATATATATACAGCTGAGTAAAATCAATTCATGACAATGTGGGTAAAGTGTAGTGTATATGTAGGTAACTGAAACCTATACATTTATGTATTACCTATACAGTGGCGTAGGGTGATATAGGGTAGACATCTCCTCCAAGAGTTAAAGGCACTGATAATTTTTTTAACATATTCAACAAAGAAAATTCTCAAAGCAGAAAAATTGTTAACTAATTATCAAAATCAATTTTTTGAAATTTTGTTATTTTTTAGTATTCGTTGCATATTTCTTTTAAAATTTTATAAACTGCCTAATTTTTTTTAACTAAAAAAAATCTCATATGATTCTGCACTACAAAAAAAAAACTTTCAAAAAGCATACTAACTGTCTAATAATTTTTTTATTGAATAAAAATACTATTTTTTTAATAATATTCTTTAATAATTGTACTTTAATTTGTTTTGCATTTAACCTATATAAAAAACTGCAAATAAAAAGTAATTTCTTATATTTATTCATCGCCAAAGTTTTTCTGTATCTATATATCCCCACAATTCTGACCACGCCACTGTAACTATATAAATTACAAGGTGTGATCATAACATAATTTACAACTTTGTATGACTACCTACTATCGTTATAAATATTAAACGTGAATGATTTAATTAGACATAATATTCAATGACGTGTCTATATAGGCTCATTTGAAACGCCGACCACGCTATTGGTATTGAGCATTAGATGATTAAATATACACATGAGTAAATGAAAATGTAACCAAGGGTTTCCATTATGTATTTAATGGAAACCTTTGTTTCTAAATATCATATAGAAACAAAAAGTTTAACTCTTTGATTTTCCACTATTTGCCATTTTTAGCAATTGCTATTCAGCTGATATGTTCACTAATGCTAACGAGCATATAGGTTGTGTTAATAGGTACTACTTTTGGAAATTCCAGTGTAATTCCATATAAGGGTAGTAAATTTTTTGTATATACACTCATCGGCAAAAAATTCGATCCACCTAAAATTTTGATGAAGTTTGATGTTTGATAACTCTTTCACCCTTGGACAGATATAATCATTTTTTTTAGCAAGTTGTAGATAAATTAAAAATAATGAACTTGTGTCGTAATATATCAGGGGGAAATACACCGTGCTTTCATTTAAAAAAACTATACAGAAAAGCGTTTGTGAAAGCTTGTGCAGTCCCCTGCATAGAAAATGTGACTGGAATTTGCCACAGCGAATGTAGTCCATGCTCTCCCCAATGTGTGTTTCGCGTCGTGTACACCCAGAGTGTGAACGTGTCCTTTGTTACTATAACTTTATAGAATGAGAGAGAACGACACGGGTGCGTCTGACGTGAAATCTGAACATACTTCAGTTTTTTTGTGCTCTCCTCTCTAGCACTGGCGGTTCTTCTATAGGGTCATTTGTTCAATGACTTCCCACATACAAATAGAAAATAAAGCTATTCATTTTCTGAAGTTTAAAAATATATAATATTTACATTATATTCTTAAAAAATATATTAAAGTTTCTAGTTCATTCTATGCACAATACTATTCAAATATCTAGATCGCAGGATTTCGTATCCCCTCCGAGCACCGAGCCTCTATTTATTACATTATTCATTTATAGAATTTAAAAATCTTGGGTTAGTCCACAACTTGTTCTCAAAGCTAGCTACGGACCGAATTTACAACGAAGTGAAATAGACTTATGCGCGAATCGTCAGAAAGCAAAAGAGACAGAAAACACTGGCGGGGACAATGTCCCTGACACATTTTACGGAACGGTAACGCACGAAGTTCACTAAGTTCAGTAGAGCACTGAGCAGTCTCTATGCTGACTAGATACTCGTTGGTCGGTAAATTCTGTCGCGTTGTTTTTAATGTTTTTATTTGTGAACATTTTATTAGTAAATCCCTACTTGTCGTGAAATTAAGTAAAACAGTGTTTTTGGTGTTTACTATTAAATATGAGTGTTGTACAAAATATATTAAAACTGAAAGATGGACATAAGTTGGGTTATGAATAAAGTACAAGTAGTTTTTGTGTTTAGATACGTTTTAGACGGTGTTGTATGTGAGAGATCTTGGAAATTTATTCAGCCTCAAGGAACGACATCGCAGCATTTGACAGATGTAATTTTAAAAGAGTTAGAATGTATGAAAATTAATGAAAGTCCTGAAAAATTGATAGCACAAAGTTATGATGGAGCATCAGTAATGAGTGGTGCTTTTGGAGATGTACAAGCCAAAATTAAAAAAAGTTATCCTTCAGCAAATTTTATTCATTGTTACGCTCATCTAAATTTAATTTTACAAAAAGCATCAAGTCAGGATAAAAGCATAAAATTTTTTTTTGGTAATTTACATAGATTTTCTTCATTCTTTGGAAAATCGCCAATAAGCACAGCCGTGTTAGATAATGTTGTTAAGGTGAGATTAGCTAAAGCGGCTCCAACACGATGGAATTTTAATACAAAGTGCATAGAGACTGTTTATACCTATCGAACAGAATTATTAGATTGTTTAGAAAAAATTATTGATAATGAATCAGAAAATAACACTCTAAACCAAGGTATTGGTTTAAAAAACTACTTACAAAATGAACATTTTCTTTACGGTTAAATTTTTTTTCGTTTAGTTATGCCTCATTGTGATATATTGTTCAATCAATTACAAAAATGTAATATCGATATCATAACAGTAAATAAGTGTATTGGCGTTTTTAACAGTAAAATTGAAGACATCAGAAATAAAATTTTGAATAACTGTTTGGAGGAGACATCCATGCAGTCTGCCCAGAGATGTAAAACGGAAGAATCAAAAAGGAGAATTTCATTAGAAGTTTGTGATATAATTACATCTGAGATCAAAAACAGGTTTGGCTTCAGTAATCATTTAGCAGTGTCTCAGTTATTTCACGCAGATCGATTTAAAGATTATAAAAAAGCTTTCCTCAAGATATGTTTAAATTAATTAAAACGGAGTATCCAATCATAAAGCATTTGAAACTTAAAACTGAATTAGAAGTATTATATAGCCGAGAAGATTTTTCCAATAGTGAAGGTGCAGTTGCTTTGTTACAGCTTTTTATTAACAATAATTTGTGCAATACTTTTTCTGAAAGTGTCAAACTGTTAAAAGTCTTGTGTACTCTCCCTATGACTACCGTCGAAAGCGAACGTTGTTTTTCCACCTTAAAAAGAATAAAGACATTTTTAAGAAATACCATGGGTCAGGAAAGGTTATCTTCTTTAGCTATGCTTACCATAGAAAGGGCATTAATAAAGAAGATAAAAGACTTTAATGAAAAAGTAATTGACCACTTTGCATCTCAAAAAGACCGGAGGATCGACTTGGAATTTAAATCACTCTAAAAGGTAGGTAATACAGTAAACTTTTCTAATTGACCTCCCTATCTCTTGACTCACGAACCGCCACTGCTCTCTAGTCCGATTGTACGAGTTCGAAATAATTCGTTACAAAATTGCTTTTTTCAAATCGTTCACCTGTCCCTCAATATTTCTCTGACGACCATCTAATGATCTAAGACAAAATCTAGACTCATTGGAAATTAAGATTTGGTTCCTCACTTCAATGCCCCAGTCCTGATGTTTCCTAGCAAATCGAAGACGTGACACTCTGTGATTTCTGATCAACTCTGAAACAGCTGCAGGTCTTCTTGCACGTAAACTCTCAATCGCCTACTTTATCGTTATTTCGCTCAACTCTACCTACCGTACCTCCTCCATTCGAAATTCTTGCCTGAACAGCAGTAATGTCTCTGTCAAGCAAGACACTAAGTGTACGTGCACATACAAGGCGGAAGCGAACGAGTGCGTCTGGAGCGAAACGTAGCGAGACCGATCGTTACAGATTTGTGTGCATATTAAACGCATTCTACAAAACTGATTTCTTAGTTGTTTTTGTGGCAAGTCGACACAAGCACATTACTGTCTTTATTTTTGTAAAGATACTTACTTGTTATTCCACAAGAATTTGCTATTTCCTGCCACACTTTTCAAATTAAATCAGGATTATGGTGTAACGAACTTATTTGATTATCTATAGGGATTCGCAAAGATATTTCATTAATTAATTTTTCGATGTCCACCATTTTCAGCTAAATTAATTGCAACTTTTCACGCTTAAAGACAAACTGATTTGACTTCGAGTGGAACGCTCGGGCGGTACTCGTGACAACTCGCTCAGTCCCGCTTCCAGTATGCACACATATAACGAGATGTTCTAACTTGTTTCCCGCCTTTTCCGCCACGCTCAGTTTCGCTCGTTTCTGCTGTGCATCTGCACGTACACTAAGAAACAAACAGTCATCTCAGACATTTGTGCATCTGCTACTGCCAGATCTTCTTCGCCTTGTGAACTCACCAGTTTCACGAAAACATTCTACAAATCTCTGAACACTAAATCTTGAATTTCCTAGCACTCTAACGGCATAATACTGCCACCTTCCGTCCTGCACCAAAGCTATTATTGTTCTTGCCGTGTCAGTTGCAGAAAGAACCATAATTTGGCTTTGGTTATTACCAGAAATTAACTTCAAACACTATTGAAGAACTAATCTAACAGCTTCAAGATCAGTGGCGTAGCTAGGTGGCTAAGAGCCCCGGTGCAAAATTTGTTGAGTCCCCAATTAAATAAAAAAAAATATCAAATTTTTAATCGTTTATTGAATATAAGCATAATGTTTTAGTCCACACACTCAGCATCATCAGGAGATGAAGAAAATTAAAAACGTATCCTATTTATAACTTAAAATATGGTCGTACAGCAAGATATTCACTGTCCATAAATATGAAAGTCTAAACAATAAATATCTTAATGCTGTTTTCATCAGTCAAGTTGGTATTATCGGGAGATAATTAAAACTACGTATACGTACGTCGAAATATAATGTCAGAGCAAAATATAGATTTCGTTTCAATTGAACTAGATATTAAAAAATTATCACGGCGAAAACACGTTATAATGTCTAATTTTAAAAATGTAATTTATTAATTTGTAGCAATGAAGATAAGAATGTATAGGGGAATTAATAAGTTATATGTCAAAAAATTACTATGAAAAAACTGCGAAGAGTATCCTATTGAATGTGCAACAATTATTCACACTTGTTTTTATTTTATTTATTTATTTATTTTTAATGCGTTTTGTTTATTGATGGAACGTTGGGCTGGGGGCCTCCTGGGCTCATGAGGCTCCGGTGCACTGAACCGCCGAGCCCTATGATAGCTACGCCACTGTTCAAGATATGACAAAACTTCCACAACCACCTAGATACATCTGCCGAACAAATAATAGAGCTTTTCGGGTGCAGAGAAGTATTAACCAGTAGTTTATAACCTCTCGATTATCATTGGTTGAGTTCAAAATTAAAATTAATATCAACCAATGATAATCGAGAGGTTATAACCACTGGTTAATACTTCTCTGCACCCGAAAAGCCCTAATACTATTAAATAATAATCTGAGGCTGAACTCTCGCAGAGCAATTCAGCAGGGCCTCGAATCTTGAGTTGAGGGAGCAGAATTATTAGGAGAATAAGAGAGATGGAAATGTATGTAAATAATAAATTAGACAGAGACAAAACACATCACTTGTCTTGGTAGATAACTCAAGAATAAGGTACCAGTTGTAAATACCGAATTCGCAAATATTACGAACGTTACGAGATAACCACAGACATGCTATTAATCTAGAGCCCGTGTAACATTTACGTTCTGGGGATGCTGAAAAGTGCGTTCTATGGAAGGATGAATCGACATTCACTAGAGCAGTAGTGAGCTACCACAATTTTTATGTTTGGGCACACGAAAATCCTCATGCCATTCGACCGCGATGATTTTAAGATGAATTTAATATGAATATGATTTAGCAGCGTATGATTATATTTCTTTAATTCCTCAGTGACTGTAGTAAATGTCTGTAAAAGTATAAAGGGGTTTAATTTAAAGAATTACCGTTAAAAAGGTAGCTCATATCACTTATAAACGAAATTCGTTGCAAACGGTGCTCACGGTATTTCAGTGATGTTTTAATTTTTATTGCGAATGATACGATGTACGAAAAAACTGAAGAGGAACAAAAATTGCAAATAACTTTTTAGGCAGGTTTTTATCACCCCAGCCCGCCTTAACTCCGATGCCACTGGTTAGTTTTTGATGAGACTTTTCGTGTAGCTATTATTAAAACAATTTTCCCTGCCAAATCTGAATTCGGTGCTCTCAACCACCACTAAAAATAATTATTTAAGTCTGTTTAATGTTATACTTTCAAAACATCGTGAGTGCTTTAGGAAAAAATGTTATTCTTGTTTTTTTTGCTTTTTTTTGACGAAGTTTGTCTGCGACATCATTGAAAGACCCTGTATAATAAAGTTATAATTCAAAGTAAAGGACACTTCAGGTAGGTAAAAGATATTTCCGTAGGTATGCACTCCATTAAAATTTAAAGTTAAAATATAATAAAAAAAAACAAATTTGTCAGAATAAGAGGAAACATATATTTTGCTTGAAGAGATATTTTTGTTTACGTTCACAAACGCATTCAATAAAAGTAATCTTTTGTAACGATTTCTTAACACATCATAAAAATAAAATAGTAAAGTATCTTTCTAAAGTCATGTTTTAAAAAGGTGATTTTCAGTATTTATAATTTAAACTTGTCATTAATTTAATATTATCCAAACTGAGTTATTTTGTGGATGATTTCTTGTGTATTTAATATTTAAAAAAAGGAAATTATTTAGTTTTATTTCCTGACGAGGAGAAATACTCCGTCAACAAAAAAATAAATACTTTTTTAGAAAAAAAAAATTATTGGGTATTATATAAGCATTCTTTCAAACCTAACATGATAACAATAATAAATACCTACCTGTAGTTATTTTATATTTTATACTGTCACTCTTATCTGGCATTCTTTATTGTGTGTAACGCAATATATCTTTGAATCCCTAGATGAACATAGTCAAACGGATGTTATATATACAGACTTTTCTAAAGCGTTTGATAGACTTGATCACGAATTACTACTTAAGCTAGAAAAAATTGGTTTCGGAGATTCGTTACTAGTTTTATTTAAATCTTGTTTAATGGGTTTAAGTCCATTGAATTTATTGCCATATCTGGGGTTCCCCAGGGTTCTATTATAGGGCCCCTGTTTTTTAATATAGTAAAGGAAATAACCTTGCGCTGTCTGTTATACGCTGATGACTTAAAAGACTACTCAATCGTCAAAAATATAAATGACTGTCTCCAACTTCAAATATGTCTTAATAAAATAAATATCTGTTGCAAAGTCAATAAATTACATCTGAATGTTAACAAATGTGACGTATTGTCATTTTCTTTAAAAACATCACCACTACTTATCTTTGACTACCATTTAGACAGTGTCGTACTTCAGAGACCAATAACTTTTCGTGACCTTGGAGTCATATTTGACAGTAAATTATCCATTACTAATCACATCGATGCCATTGCCTCTAAAGCTTTTAAAACCTTTGGATTCATGGTACGTTCTAGTCGTGATTTTACTGATACTTTTTACATTAAAAATGCTACCAATCATTAGTCAAATCGAAGCTCGAGTATGAGTCACTTATTTGGTGTCCTGGTTATGATGTACATAAAAATAACTTAGTAATGGTTCAGCGCAGGTTTCTTAAATTACTTTGGTTTAAATCAGATGGTACAGCTATTGATTTTCCACAGAATGACCTGATTGAGAGATATCCTGTGTCTAGACTTGAGAACAGGTGAATATACTTCTCTCAAATATTGTTTAAAGTGCTACACAATGATTTTGATACACCTGAAAAACTTATTAAATTAAATTTTCGTATTCGCAGAGTTTCACACACTACAAAATAATTTTTTGTTTTTTAGAGAACTAAAATAATTAGGTTAGGTTAGGTGACATGTTAAAATTATTTATTATTTGTAACGAAAACAAAAGCGTAATATTACAAAAAAATAATAAATATTATTGGAGAGTAAATCCACCACGACGGCGCATTTCGTATAACTGGTAGGATTTATTTTAATACGGTTTGTAAAAAAAATATATTTTTTTCTATAAATCAAGATAATTATGATGTTTTTAAATCAGGACCATTCATGTGCAATTTATATCCATTATAATGTGATTGCCTTCAGTATAAGTCTTATAAAAGTTCAAAATATGTCATTTATCTTCAGCCGAAAAATGCCTGAATGTACGTTCTTTTCGGTGGAGAAATAGCCGCTTGGCCAAAATTGGTATTAATCCTTAACAAAAGTGTGATTATAAGATATAATCAATATTAATCGTTTTCATTACGTACCTTGATATAAATAAAAATATTTGTTTAGCACTGAAAAAGCACAATTTATTAGGTAAATATGATTAACAGCAAATAGAACAACGAATTGCAACAAATAATAAAACGTATTTGACAGTCAAGACGTTATCAAGTTAAGCTTATCTTGTGATATGGGTTTTAAAGATACGACCATTAAAACAATTCTATTTGAATTTGGCGCCCATTGGGCTAGGGGTTTTCGATTTTGTATTTTGTCCTGTAACGAGAGGGAATCATTCCTTAAGGGTAAAAAATTTTCTTTTTTGGCGCGTCAATATTTTCTTAAAGTGTATTTTCTTAATCTCAATATTTTTTTGCTTCTAATACTAGGAACACTATTATTCAATTCAATGCAATTCTTGCCTCCAGACTGAGTAGTTGTTTTAATAGTTTCTACGATAAAATGTATTGGAAGTGTTGTGTTTGATTTACTACCTTCCTAAAACTTATATACTAACGCATTCAGATAAGATTGACAGTATAAAATATAAAAAACTATAGGTATTTATTATTGTTATTTTGTTATGTTTGAAAGGAAGCTTATGTAATACCCAATAATTTTTTTTTCAGAAATACATAAATACGAAGCAAATGAAATGTCAGATTTTTTTAAATAAATACTGTTGTTATTTGATTGCTTTTCCGATCATCATGCAAACATTGCTAGGACGTGAAGTTTTCAACTCCCTGTACGTTGCATAGCTAGAAAATTGAATTAATGAAAAAAATCAACTTTGGCTTCAAAATGATAAAATTTAATTGTGACACTGTGAATAATGACATCAGTATGTATGAGTAGATTCTCGTATATGAGATACATAATATGTATCCATCTAATGCCAGACACTGCAAAAACTGCAGAACAATATTAGTCCAATTTTATTCTAAGAATATTTTCAAATTAGATCTATAATAAAAATATTTCTAAGAATAAGCATTTTTTTGTGTGTCTATATCTAAATTTGTTTACATCGAAAGCAGACACAACCACAGATAAATTATACTCTATGGGCCAAAAAGTATATCTGCAGAAATGTTACACGAAAATCCAAAATTGAGGGCTTTTCAAAAATAATTTTGTTTTAAATTAGTTGCAGCTTTTTTAATATTGTTAAATCCATTTAACAAAATTTTTTGTCTAATTTATTGAAAAAAATAATTAAACTTGTCTTATATATTGGTTTAAAAAATTTAGAAGAACAAAGACATTAATAGGCCGCAGATTACTCCGACAGACATTTCGTAAATACCCAATATACAGTGTGTCCCTAAATCACCTGCGAATTCGATAAAATTCTTAAAAGAATTTTTTCGTAAAAATTTGGATCATGCTGCAAATATTAATGAAAAAATAGTGACATGTAAAAAAAACACCATTTGACACATTCAAGATATTTCGAAAAATGTGTAAGAATTTTATCGAAATTGTACGTTATTTTACAGGTGCGAGCCTAAAGCGACATCAACATGGCAAGCATTGAGGACTGAATGGAAAGCCTTCTCGTTATTTAATTGGTTACATTTTAAGCAAAGACATTCTGGAAATAGTTGTAACCAATCAAATAACGAGAAGGCTTTTCGTTCCGTCCTCGAATCTGCTGCCATCCGTCTTCTATCGCGACCATTTCTTCGTTCTTTTTCACGTTGAAATAAAAAAGTCAGTACGTTTTCTTTCATGTAAAAATGAACAACTTCTTGACAAAGGTAAAAACTTATTGTATTAATATTTCTCTTAAAAAATATTAAACACACTACAAATAAAGTAAACTGATAAACTAGCATTTGATGCTTACAACAGCACAGTAGAACCGAAAATTGGTAACTCCAAGAAAGACGTTGGATCGTTTCATTGGTGTGATGGACAGTGGTGCGTTATTTGTAAATATATGGTTATCATTGATTCTAATGATGTTTGTTGTTTTAATAATCCAAATAAAAGATGTGAGAAACTTACCTTTAGTTTAGCAAAATGATCAATATCCCAAATTTATAAAGCGATGCAAAGGAACACGATAGATGATAAATGGGATCACTCTTTGGAAATAAAATGCCGCAACAAGCAGTATTTATAAAAATGAAATCGCTTATATGTTGTCGAGACCTCAACCTTAAACTCAAAGTGCGCATTATAAAACTGTGTATTCTCCACATTATTATATTATGGTGTAGAAGCCTCGACCATGTCAAAGGAGACAGAAAGATGAATTCAGGCGTTTGAGATGTGGTTATGCAAAGGATTGCTTAGAATTTCTTGGGTAGATCATATCAGACAACGCCGAGATTGTCGCAGGATGGATTTTGAACCGCAACTGATGGTTGCTATCAAACGAAGAAAGTTAAAAGAGTATTTCGGCAAAAAATACCGTCTTCTCCAGCTGATCATTCACTCAAAAGTTGAGGGCGAAGAGGTCCGGGTCGAGGAAGAATCGCTTGGCTCGCAAACTTAAGAAAATGGTGCGGAACAACCACCACTGAGCTTTTTAGGAACACTGTAAATTAAATTCAAAATCAACGTTCGGAACGGATAAAGCAGATGAAGAAGAAAGGAACACGTTACATATTGATTTCAAGAATGTTTATCTTATTAATTCATCTTTGTATCTGCAGGTAGTTGCACATTATGGAACTAGCTTTATCTTATAAAATTTGCAAGAAAGAGACTTAAGGAACATATAGTGTATTGTTGCAAGTCAATACAAGTCGTAGCGAGTTCCATGGTTTGCAACTACTCCTGCAGATACAAAGATGGATTAATAATATATAAGAAAAATACAGAATTATTTTCTTCTGAAGCCTTATTGTACCTTTTGTTAAAAATGGTCATGCATCTGTGTAATCACTTTTTTCAATTAGGACGCAACGTCACAACGATAGGTCACAACGAATATTTCTTAGGGCGTGCTCTTGGGAGTGCTCTTTTAATCACTATGTGCAGTTCTCTGTGGACAATAAGAAATATCTTTAAATTAGATTTACAACATATTTGGTTAAATAAATTAGGGTCAATATAGATATAAAAAAGATCATAACCATGGAAAGAAATGCCAAATTCGGTCTCCATTTTGGATTTTTACTGATTTCCTGGTAGGAATTAAGGGGGATGTAAAGTATGCTACAATTGGCACAATCTGGAAGAAAATAAATAGCAATTTTAAGTATAATAATGTCAAACCTGTCTTTTTCATATTCAATGTACAAAATTATGCATAAAACTACAAATTTGGCCACCATCTTGAATTTTGACTGTCTTTCCCGGTCGGGATTAATAGGGATTTTGAATATGTTTGTTATTAAACACACTTTTTAGTGTATAGTACAATAACGGTGGCGGATGGTGGATTTAGGTTATGCGATATCTCAGTATTGGAGCATGGAACCCAAGCAATATTTTAAGGCAGGATTACCAGTACTGAGGTTTTGCAGAAAAAAATTGCAAAAAAAAATGAGAAAAAAGTTACAAAAAATGTGCTGCCATCCCAGATTACTTCTAATCAATTAGTAAAACATTTGTAAATTATTTTTTTTTTTTCGTAATCAGGGAAAATTTATCAGCCCGTTTTTTTTTTGGTTTTCGAAAAATTAGATTTTCATTTCAAAATGTCATAACTACAAAAAATCAAAATTTTCGAAAACCAAAAAAAAAGGGGTGAAAAAACTTTCCTTCTGATTACGAAAAAAATAGTTTTCAAATATTTTATTAATGGTCTAGATAGAAGTAATCTGGGTCGGCAGCGCATTTTTGTAACTTCTTTCTCAAATTTGTTCTAATTTTTTTTTTCAATTTATTTTCTGCAAAACCTCTTCATTCAGTACTAATAGTCGTGCCTTAAAATATTGTTTGGCTTCAATGCTTCAATATTGAGATATGGTATAACCTAAATCCAGCCCACACTGTACAATAAGAATCATCTGTGTGCAATTTTACCCTGATCGAAATTTATTTTGACTGTATTAAAAATAAATAGGCTAATAACCAAAGGATGTTTAATAATGAGTTTAGGATACATTATTTTTGATCCTCCCTGTATAACTACCTACACAAAAAACTTGACATCGTTTATTCACACATTAGACAAATTGTAATTTGACACCAGACGTTATCACTCATTAGATTAGTCATTATACACAAGCACTTAACTAAAAAGTAAGTGGTTTACGACTTTGTAACGTTTTCTGTTCACCACCAAACCTTGTAGTGCTGCGAGACGGTAAGTGTGCGACGCGCCCTGTTTAGAAAAGCTATTAAAATAAACAATCAAATTCAGTGAAACAATACAAGAGGTCCCATACCAAATGCGACCAACTGCTTTTAAACATACAGTCAAATAAAACGTGTTGTGACGTTGTTACTACGCAAACCTATCTAAATATTTAACCAATACTGTAAAACACAAAAAAACAAGATTGGACTCTTTGGAGTTGACGGAACTAATAGGATGTCCGGATTTTTGGTTGGCGGATATCCTCTCCACTATAAATATTGGCTATAAATACTTATTTATTATTTGTGTGATAAAAATTTATAAATCACCAAGAAGTGTGTATGGCAACGTATCTTATTTAGGAAAAAATTGCTATTTGTAAATGGATTTTACCCTCTCTATTGGAATACTTTGGTATCTTAATTTTTACTAGGTATACCTTTATTAGTAAACATCGCTTTGTCTGAGCATTTTTCCAATTTATTACATCGCGATTAACACTGGCAGATGGAGTTACCATACTTATTAGCACTGTACTTCCACGTAGAAAGTTATGATTCTTAAATCCTCTTAGTTGTCGTGGCGTATACCTACTTCGCACTGAACAAGGCAAAAATCAGAAACCGCTGTGCGAATATATTTTCATTTATTGAGTACAAGTTTTTTACTACTCAACGATCCTAGCTTGGCACTTGGCCGCGCAGAGAGAAGAAATATTGCAAGTAGTGTGGGAGAGACACGAGCAAACTGCTTTACATTGAAAGGGCGGGGTTTAGACCATTGCGCATCCAAGCTTAAGTGCCAGGCTAGAATAGTTGAGTACTTGTGGGCAATCGCAATTAAAGCTTAATCTCCTTAGTCACTTCTCATTGGTGATACAAATTTATAAATCACCAAGAAGTGTGTGTGGCAACTTTATTTAATCTTCAGGTAAATGAAGTGAGAGGTTTACGGCTTTGTACCTTATTTAGGTATTATTTTTAGTATCTATTACTTATTTGTAAATTGATTTTACCCTATCTGTTGGAATACTTTGGTATTTTAATTGTTATTGTACTTTTATTAGTGAAAACAATAAACTAGCAATGGCGATCTTTTATGAAATTATCGATTCTCAGGATCGATTCAGATCGGAATTGTAAAGATCGATCGATATAAAAATCGGTTAGCAAAAAAACAATCTTTTATTTACATAAACAAGTCAACAAAATTACAGAAATATCGGGCCTATTTGGAAATGATGGAGTTAGTTAACAATAACAATACAATGATTGTAAACTGTGGTTAACTAAAATTAGAAACACTGGTGTAAAAATATTTATTGAACAATAAGTAAAATGAAACACACAATTGACCATATGCATGTAACTTTTGGTTGCGGTTCCAGAATTGCCATCAGTAAAAAAATATATTATTTTTAGATACTGCCAACATAAATAAACTAGTATTTTAAATTACGCTCGAGTAATTTCGATCGAGTATCACATAATTTGTTCATCATTCATTGACTGATGAATTTAAAGCTGGCCGAGGTCACCTGGCCGACAGAGCCGTCATATAACTCATATGTTTACATCATATCATAATACTTGAATAAGTACAATAAATGGAAATAGATTTTAACAATAATGTATCATTTTATAAAAATTTGTATAAAACTCACCCTTTTAAGCAGATTTATGAAGTAGTTCGGTTGTCGTCATCACAAAGTGGGGAAGATCTATAGTATAATAGCATCAGGTATGTTTCTACAGCTGTCTCCGTCAGCGATGTACGCTTTGGTGAAAAAATATGTTTGTATTTTGAAAATGACCGTTCGACATCTACGGATGTAATACAGGCATAAGTAAAACAATCTGTGAACTCACTTAACGAAGTTGTAGATGCACCATCACAAATTTGTCTTAATTTGCTAAAATCAGGATCTTTCTGTAATACACTCTCGAATTTTTCACTAACTCGATTATTTTTTGCGTCATTTATAGCCTCTAGCTGTGTATTTACGTCGTCCACTATTTGCAGCGATTCCACTAACGACAACGAACTATTTTGCAATTCTTCTATTGCGTCGTGTAGTCCTCTGTATTTGTTATTAATAGTTTTTAAATCTGTTTCAAGGGAAACGTCTTGAAAGCTTATCTGGCTTTCCCTAATAGCTGCAGCCTCGTTAGGGTTGAACTGTAGTATCACAGCTTTTATTTGTTGAAAATATTCAGCATAATAAAAAGCCGTTTTCAACCACGTTCCCCAACGTGTAAGAATCGGATCTGGTGGTTCAGGGATACCAGGACACTGTCTGTGAAATGCTCGAAGCCGTTTAGGAGATTTGAGAAATACTTTTTTTGTATTTGCTATTAATGCATCTACCTCTGGAAAACATTTTCGAATCGTTTCTGCCACAAGATGTATCGCATGCACTTTACACGTAACATGTAAAAACCTACAATTGTCTCTTTGAAGAGAACGGCCTACCACGCGCATCAGTCACAAACATCAATACTTGACTTGTTGTCTCTAACACCACACGCGTAATTATTTCGCCAGTACACGCAGTTAGTCTTTTACTAGCTAGTAAAAGTGGAAATGTTGGTTTAAGAGGGTCCAGTACACGTACTATAATATTTAAAATAGATTTTTTTTTACAATCTGTCGTCTCGTCAATACATAACCAGAGCCGTGTATTTTTTAATCCATATTTAATCCTATTTACAATGTCTTCACGAACAGCTGGAATATATCTACGTAACGATGTACGACTTGGTAAGTTCACCTGGGGATTGTATTTATTCCAAAACTCCCGAAATGGTTGTTTATCCAGTATGTATAGCGGAATATTACAGGCTATTAACATTAACAATAAATCAAACATAAACTGAGTTGTCAAAGGCATGCCATTTTTTTTATTTTGATGTTGCACGGTATTGATATGACGACGACAGTCTGTTTTGTGCCAGCACATTAAGTCTTGATTGCAAACTTTACAAATTATTTTGCATCCGTCATAGAACAAATCCGGAAATTCACCGATAAATTTATTCTCTGTGTCCGCGTACGGTCGTTTTTTACCCTTTGGCGCGTTTGACATTATGTATAATTTATAGGTACAACCTCACGCAATAACCTCTCAAATAAGACTGCAGCGTAAATCACTTCTAAATCGGCACGTGTGACGCCAGCGCAAGACCGTGGCTGTACTCCAGCCACCTCGGCCAGCTTTACTTATGATTCATTTCCGATTGTTATTTTTTTCATTTTATATGAAAAATTAACAGGTAATCGCTTAAAAAAATATTAACATTAATCTTAAAATAGCAAATATAACAATTAGAAAGTATCCAATGAATGATGAAAGAATTAGTGGATATTCTACCAATTAGGTCCCAGCGTAATGGTGCGTAATTAAAAATACTCTTCGACCATTAATGGTCCAAGAAAATACCAATCCACAACGTAAATATTATAAACAGCTGGGAGTATGGGAAACCCATCCACTTTAACATAAGCGATTCCACCTGTGAATAATTTATAATTCTTCATAAGTAGCCAGTTTAGACACATATATGTATAGTAAGTTCCTATTTTCGACAATTATAAATTGTTGTTATCGGTAGTACCAACCAACATTGGTTTACTTTAGCTTCATCACGCAAGGTGGATCTGTGTGGCTAATAATTGTTAAATGGTTAAATGGTAAATGGTATGGCTAAGGAAACGAGTAGAAAAATACTTTGATGGGTAGTTTTCTGTTCTGAGAGATTTATTTCTAAAGAAGGTTTTATTTATCCATCACATGGAAAAGCAATCGATTTTTAATAAAAAAGGTTGCTTCCCGATTAAATCGCCAACGAAAAGGTCGATCTAAAAATCGATCTTTTTACCTACAAAAGATCGATCTTCTAAGAGATCGATTCAAAATCGTCATCGCTACAATAAACTTTTAGCCGAAATTTATTATTATTTTTTTTAAATGGAACACTATATACCTATTGTAACAATTTTTAATTTTAATAACATACATAGAACATTAGTATATAGAACAATTTTGGGTAATTCTCGGGTTGTTTACAAGTTTCTAAAACTTTGAGTTATAGTTAGTTATTTTGATGCATGTGAGAAGTGCCAAATTAAAATAAAACACGATGTAACATTTTTTTCATAGTCTGTATCGATTTTAATAAATCAGTTCAAAATTTATCTTTGAAAATAAATGCTCCCTCAATACTCAGTCCAGATGTTCGGTATAATTTTCCGATAAGGAAATAATTAATCAATTATTTCAGATTGACAAGTATCTAAATAATTCATTTCGACGCTTGGACATGAATATTTAATTATTTCATGTTTATTTTATAAAATGTATATGTATGACACTGATTATTTGAGAAAGGAAAAATCTAGCGGACAGATAATTTGTTTTCAAATAACATCGAACAATGTGAATTGATGAGTTTAAGAGAAACCATTTAATAACATTCAGAATACAATTATTTCACTTCCTTTTGCATATAATTTGTTAATGAACATATCAATTATTAAGATATTTTAGATGGGCGCATATTATAGTAATTCAAATTTGTTAAATAATTTGAGTTAATAATTTATTTTAAATGTTAATAAACAAAAATCGTGTTAAAATTATTATATTTAGCTATAACCACAACTGCGATTAAAAATGATTATTAAAAAGTAGATTATTATAGGTATGTATAGTTTAACGGGCCTGAGTGGATAAAACGGTTATATTTACTCATGTCATAACACAACCTGTAGATATCGCTTAGTTTATCAAATCGCTCCCGAACTTTAATAAGCTACTGAAGAATTTTCCACGGAAAGTCATATCGCAGCTTATCTATATCATAAACGTGGTCTTACGCTTGCAGCACTTCCCACGCCAGTGAAAAAATGTTGTGGTGATTCCCATACCAATAAAAAAAATCTTACACTGGAAACCAACTATAGCCCAATTTCGCTTATTCCTATCATTTCAAAATTCGTGGAAAAGATTATTCAGCGTAGAATAGATACTGCTGAGGGTGAACTTAACATGGACGATGGTGGTTTTAAAAATGGACACAACGCCTCCCAGCAAATTGTAACATAAGGTTTTGATGCCGTCTGGATTCCAGGACTCAGTTTCAAATTAACTCATTATCGGTTTTCCACTTCATATCGCTAAATTAATCTACTATAGGTCAGGGTTAATAAATAACACGTTGTTGTTGTCAAAGGCCATCCTTGCAGGAGTACCTCAGGGAATTTTCAAACCATTCCTCAAATATTTCTCCCTTCATGTTCTGGTGGTAATCCACGTTACAGTCTTCCATGTTTTTCCTCACAGTTTCAATGCATTATCAACTCATCCATCAACTGATCCACAGCGTAATATAATCAACCGAGTCCATTTATTAGGGAGCAATGAGATGGTTGAGATTTCCTAAATCCAGCCATTCTTTCTTGACGGTGTTAAGAGTAGGTATCATACCAAGTTTCATCTAGATAATAAATTGGTCTATTTTCCCTTCTGAGTTCTTTTGTCTTTTCTAGATATGAATTTCGCCAATCCACAATTCTTCTACTTTCCATAATCGCCATGCGTTTATTAATAGTTTGATATTTAAATCCAATTTTTCTCAGCCAAGTTTTTAAAGTTCTTTTGGTATATTTTAGATGATAATCCATTTCTTTAATTTTCTGTCTACCACGTAATAGTTGGGATTTCATTTTTCTGATACGCGGCGTAAACTAAAGTTCTTAAAAGTTTTGCTAACGATGGGTCCATAGTTTTCGATTGACTGGCGTCGTTGTTTTCTTGAGGGCACCTTCTTTTACCAGTTTGTGTATTGTGGGACGGGCAACGTTAGTCAGTAGTTCACCTACTACATTTAAATCATACAAATTAGAGTCATTAGCTCGTCACTTCAAAAGATTATTGTCAACATTAAGGCAAATTTGTTTCGCTTGCTCGTTCAAATGTAGCCGATTTATTCTTACTGAAAACACTAATGAACTTTGATTTTCTTTATCACTGTAATCACTATCACGTTCATTTTCACAAACAATAAGATGTAGACGTAGAGGCCTCCCACGGTCGAGACATTTTTATATCGAATACCTTCTTAAATTATTTTTAAGAACACACCAGCAAATAAACAAATATTAAATAATTATTATTTATCTTATAATATTATACTTACACTATGTCAGCACTGCTAGAACGAATGGGTAACAAAACTCCGCCTTGGTAGCGTGAAAACAAAAACAACAATCATTGCTCTCGTTTTAATGTAAGCGATGTAAAAGAAGGAAGATATCTTGTGTTAGACATTTCCCGCCCTCATATCGCGTCTTACCCCGCACGTCCCGCCACTATATCGGTTTTGCATACTTTACCTAATCTATATACATATGTATAACACGTAGAAAAACTGCACTGTTGTACTAAAAATGTGCAACTGCGTGGTAGATTCTTGAATGCTGGAGTCTAGAGGGTGTGACGTAAGCAGGTGCATTCGGATTAGCACTGAGGTCTTGTTTTTAGGTGGCAATGGATGTTCTGTATAAACTAATTCTGAACGTCACAACCGCATCAATCAGTTACACGAACTGGGATCCCAAATATTGCGCCGGTCATTTAGGAAATTCTACAGTAGTGGCACAGATTACAATCTGTGGTAGTGGTCACGGTTTCAAGCAAAACCTGCGTTTAGCGATAAAAAGTAAGAAACTAAGGGTGCCTGTCGGCGCGTAACAATGCGCAAGTGAATATCGAATTCAGCCGTGATCCAGAGACGCAGCAATAAATATCATTCATTTTTTTTTCTGTGCCAGTGTGGCACTAGCGCAGAGCAACTATCTTTGTCGTCTGCCAGTTTTTTATTATTTCATCACTGTCTACTATGTTAAACGCAAGTATTGCATGATATCGAGACCATTAGTGTATACTATCCAGTTATCAAACAGTACAGTAACCAGAAATACTACTCGAGTTAGGGAGCATAATGATGAATTTAATAACAAACAAAACTGCCATACCAAACGCTTCTAATCTTTCGACAACCAAATTAGGCCAGAACCAAACAAAATTTATTTCTTTATTTTCTTTTCGTATATAAGTCGTTAGATTAGCAGCAAAGTCCTTCCTAAAACTATTTCTCACTCTGCGAAATCTCAACTTAAATTAATCTCAAGCAAACTATTCATAAATGCAGCTGAAACTAAAACAGTACTTAACAACTTAACAGAAGGAAACAATCCAGAGTCCATTCCACGAAGTTAACTAGAAATTGTCTCGGGAAAATCACAGATTTTATTTGTAATAGGTAAATACACTACCTTGCTTGGAAATTTTATTTGCAAAATCTCACGGCTTTTTAATAGCCCTGTATATAAAAGTGGGTATCATTTTGCAATCCGAATGGGACCATATCACGAAAGTTCGTATTCATTGCCGAAGAGAAAACGGATAGATCTAGGTAATTAAAATCATACTTACACAATAAATTATTCGATGTTTTATGAACATAATAAAAAACCACTAAATTGCAAATGTTGTTTGTGCAGATTAAATAGGTACCTTATATGGTTTACCTATATACGAATCTGAGTAAAAGAACATGACACGAAAGTCGAATATGAACGTAATTTAAAGCTACAAGTACATGAAACACGCCATACCACAATACACAATTCTTTAATTTTTTAAATTTCTTGTTATTAATGAATTATGCTTTAACGATGTACAATATCTTGAAATAAGATTTAGTGTTGTTTGTCTCGGCAGAACTGAATAAGTACATGTATGTATAAAATATGTTAGCATTTTCCTTGGTTGATAAATTGTGCAGCAATTAACTGGTTATTGTTTTTTGTAAAATTGTGTGCATGATGTTTTTTTTTAAATATTGCAATAGCTATTTTTCCCTGGTAATGAATAACATGTATAAAACATGAAAAGGGTAAATTTAGGAAACTACAAACGAACAGGAGACAATGGAAAAACTAAAAACAGTAGTTTTAAGTACATAAGGAGATGGGAATTGTATATTTAACGTTCTTATCCATTAAATGAAGATACATAAAATGGCCACGCCATGAAAATATGAAAGAATAAGTGGCTGACTACACAGAAACAGCCATAGGCAAAAACAAACGTTATATCATAGAAGTAATGAAAAACTGATTGTGAATGTGAAACCAAATTGTAAAAGAGCACACTTAACAGTAATGACAGGTTAAATCAACCAAAAAGAGCATATGAAATCGCGCCTATCCATAGGCGCCCGGAGAGGGGCAAAATATGTTTTCGTTTTTACCACGCCGTTAAATTTTTACAAAGCTCACATCGCCCCATCTCCATTCGCCCCACGGAACTTATACGCGTGTGCAAATACATAACATGTACCCGTGTGGTAAGCGGGACGGTCGCATTTTTCATAGCAATAGGGAACTTGCCTATAATTTTAAAAATAAAAATAATACTAAAAAACATAGCGTAACGTTGTAATAAAACGTTTACTTCACAAAAAAATAAGTTTTCTAATTCCACGCGATCAGTATAAAGGATCTAAACAGCGATAAAATTGAAGTGGCCCGAAACGAGCTACTATTGACTGTGACGTCACACCATACCATATTCGGTAGTCGTCGCGCCAGGAAGCAATACAATCAGATGTTTACCGGTGTTATAAGACTGTGGTTGATTTTTTTAGTGACTGTTCTGATATAAATATATAATTGTGTTTTATAGTACCGCTTATTGTAGATGTACAGATATTTTAAAATGACTGATCAAGGTTTTTCAAAGGGCCAATCTGATAATTTGCCTAAAGTGGATATGTTTATGGTGGCATCTTTTATACAAAATAGTGAACGTTTTTCCCTTGGAGAGGTCCGCGGGGTCAAGGCAGAGAAGTATGTATTTTTTTTAGCTTTTAGTAATAATTTATAAACATAAAATAGTTATGACTTGATCACGGAATAAAAAAGAAATAACTACAAAATGTTTAGTCGCAACTAAGCATTTTTAGCAGACTTAGTCTTATGTTTGAAAGAATTTAGGGTAATTCTTTACAACAGCCACTTCTATATTTTTCGTGTTTTTTTTTGTACACACGCGTAAAGTGTCTCTATAGAAGACATTTGCTGCAAAGGAAATGTTGCGCAAATGTATAATTACCTATCGTAGGTATTTTCGTACTATGTTTTGGGGCAAGGGAAAAAAGTGATTGTGTCGTGTTATCATTCACATAATAGATAAATGTAAGATTTGAATAGAATAAATTAAAGGACAAGGGAAAGGTATTTGCAATATACTATATATACTAGAGGTAAACATTTTATTCTTCGCAGACAGTAGTGTTATTGAACTTTTATATAATTGTTGCACATTCTGTAGGATACTCTTCGCAGTTTTTTTAAAAGTATCTTGTGTTTGTCTTATAAACTTCATTCTTACAATACCTAGTGTATTGACTACATATTTAATTTTCTCTCCCGATGGTGCCGACTGTATTGGCGAAACGCGTGGCAGTATATTTTATAGTATAAACTAAGATTCATTCTTACAATACCTAATATATTGATCACATATTTAATTTTCAATTTTTTTTTTCATCTCCCGATGATGCCGACTGCGTAGGCGAAATTTGTGGCAGTATATTTTACAACATTTTGGTGTCTTTAGAAAATTACTTCAATTTTAGTAACACATTGAAAATTGCAACCCTCTGTAGATTCATATTTTTAAATAAAATGTCCTATAACTTTTTTATTTACTATTTGATTTTTTCAAACACAATGGATTTCTTTCTCTAGCTAACACTAACTTATAGCCCAAATTTCAATTCGATCGGACTTTTCTTTCTTTAGTTATCGTGCTTACAAGAAACGTGACGGACAGACAGACGGACGGACAGATGAACAGACGGACATTTTGAAAGTTCAAAATTCGATGACGAACGAAATGATTTTTTCTCTGCGAGCGATTTTAACGATTTTAGAAATGTCCCGATCAAATGCAATATACTCTTCGTAATTGTATTTGCGAAGAGTATAACAATAAATAGCTGTTTACTTTCGCACCAGGAAATTACCTTTACTTAGTATCACTAAATTACATTCTATCTACTAATCTTATTTTCTAACATTGTATACACATTCTTTCTTTAATCCTACCCTAATTAAAATTCAATAATTCGGAATTCGGAATATTTTATTGCCCGCCTGCGAAAAACTAGTAGATAGACATAGAGTATTTAATAATGTACTTACATTAAAATGATCTTCACACACATGTAGAGACCTACTGCTCTGTGAAATGTCTTTTTCATTTCTTCTACACGCTTTTAGCCATTTTGATCGACGAATCTTATCTTCTGGCAACATTATAAATATTTTATCTGGCACTTTTACTGTAGTATTCTTACACAACGGTATAATGCAATATTTAAAATAAGGAGTTTTTGTTTCCATTTTAAGTACCTATACACTTAAAATTTATGGCGATGCTGGTATTTTTTACGGCTGAAAACAAGCAGTCGAGTGCTGGGATCTCCGTCGTCGCTTGTAAATTGTATGGTGTGATGTCACGACTACTCCCGCGCTTTTGAACCTGTTTGAAATGGTTCGCTCGCGCGCGAAACTTTAATAATTTATAACAAATTTATTATTGGGAATTAAGGCGTTATATTTTGCATATCTTATTTTTTAGTATTGTAGAACGTTTTTATGAAGTAAAAAAAATGTGCAAGTTCCCTATTGCCGGCCCTCTGTCGTTAGCAATTTAATTCTGCTCTGCTTTTCCTTATAGTTAAGTCAAAACTACAAACAATGGATATTCGAAATTATTTAAAAAAACCTCGTTTACAAGATGAAAACCTGCCGGATTTAGAGATTTCTGATATTGAGAATAAGGTGCAACCATCAACATCGATGATGACTTCAGAAGAAATAGAAAGTAGAAGTTATTTTGTTCATGAAATGGACATAGGAAATTTTTGGAATGTGCAGCAATTACCAATGAAATCCGTTTTAAAGATTTAACGCAGACATGGGTACCGGACTTATCATATGACTTTAAAAATGATAATTCAGGTACGCGCACTTATAGATATCAGTGGTTAAAAGATTATCCATGTATTTCATATTCTGCAAGACTAAAAGTCATTCAGGGTCGCTTCATTATTAAATAATTCACCAGATATAAAGACTTTCATGACAGTATTAGGAACCACATGTAATCAAAGTAGCGCTGTGAATCCACAACAAAAACAAACAGTTTTACTCAGATAATGAAAGCTCACCAAATAGATTCCGTACTTCGCGAAACAATTGAAGTTAACAGAAAAAAAATATTACCCATAGTAAAATCTAGTGTTTTGCGGTATTAATAATATTTCATTGAGGGGAAAAACAGATAACACAAGTATATTGAGCAGTTTGTTAAACTTTAGAGTAGCTGGGGGTGATTTACTTTTAAAAGGTCATCTAAGCAATTGTCACAGTAACGAAAAATATATTTCACATAGAGGCCAAAATAAAATTATTGGTATTTGCAATGACAAAGAGAAAATATAGTATAAGATGCAAACCAAAGTAGTTTTTTTTTTCGATCATCTCTGATGAGTCCAGTGATATATCTGGAATTGAACAACTCTCAATTGGAATCCGATTTATACATAAGCTTTCTACAGAGGAATTTTTCGTTAAAGAGGAATTCTTAGGATTCATTGCACTGCAAAGTATGAACGCAAAGACAATATCAAACACAATCATTTGAGCTCTTAAAAGATTTGATTTAAATTTATCACAAATGGTAGATCAGGCATATGATGGATGCTCGATTATGGCGAGGAAAATAAGCGGTGCGCGTACAAGCATTCAACAGTAATATTCTATGGTTAATTATTATCATTGCAGTAGCCATAAACACAATTTTGTAATAAACGATCTAAACGGTGTCATAGAAATAAGAAATTCCATTTGAACTGTAAAAGAAGTAATTAACATTTTTCGGGAAAGTCCAGCTAGAAGAAAATCTGTTCCGAATATTCCGCTTCTTTGCGAGACACGTTGGACTACAAAATATAGAAGTATTCGAATATTTCGTGAAAATTTTATTATTATCGTGGGGGCATTACAACTACTGCCACAAGAAGGAAACAATCTAAAAACTAGACAATGGGCTTTTGAACTTTATCATGCATGACGCTTTTCATAGTATGTTTGTGTGTTATGTCAAATTACTCGGCCATGTTTGAACCTGTAGCTAATATTCTCCAAGGAGTTGATCAGAACTTAATGTTGGTTAAAGATCAGATTAATTCTCCTAGGAAACTTTTCAAGCATAGAGATAATGCCGTGGACACTTTTAAAATTATAACACAATATGTTGAAAAGTGTATAAAGGACTTGAATATTGACTTGACTGTACCACAAAAACAAATGCATAGGTTCAATGCACCTTCTGAGTTGGCAGAAAGTTATTACAGAATAATAATTTTTATTCCATACATTGATTCTGTGATAATATCCTTTCACGAGCGTTTTTCTGAAGCAAATTAATCATCATATTTAAAAGGATCGCCTTAATTAGGTATATATTTGAAAAGTAATCAAATAATTCACGATTGCTTTATTGAATGAGAACAAGTGCCTATCAAACTCTCCTTTACAATTTAATACACCTTGTTTAGCACACCTCGAAGATTCTCAAATACTATAGGGGAATTCAATATAAAAGCAATAATAAAAAGTTCATGCCTATAGAAATAAACTGCTGTTGTTTGATAAACTCATTTGATTTAGCGATTAGTTCTTTTTGAAATACTGAAATAATTTAAGTAAAGAAAATCCCTTTTTTCAATATTTCATTGAGGTTTCGGCTCGTAAACCTTTCTCAAGAGTAGAATGTTTACTTTACTTTGTATACCAAGCCGGAACACGTGGAGAGGAAAATAAAACTAATGGAATATTAAAAAGATTTTTGTAACATGCATGAACGTGTTGACGGCAGCCAGTTCTGATTTTCGAATACGAAAAAAGAGGCGAACGGACGTTTTAAATGGTCACTCCATTTCCTGGCTTGTCAAATGTATATAGGGTTGCAGGAGACAAATCAACTGTAGTTTCTTATTGAATAAGACTTACAGGAAACAACTATTCAGCGGACAAAAGCCCCGACCTGCGTTGAATTAAACCTGTACGTCTTGTTTGGTAGCTAAAATCATTTGTCAATTCCTCACTAGACATAGACCGGTTTCGAACTTGTTATGTTCTCGTCAGTATGCCATAAGAAATGGAAAAGACAAATAATAATATCAAACCAGGCTAGCCTAAAGCACACTAATCAAGACAGATATAGTGAGTGATAAGTGTATCCCTCTGGTGGTCAGTGCTACTACCCGTCAGACATCATTAATGTCTTAGTGACTGATAGCGACCTACAAAGCAGGTACTGAGAGCTGTGACCTCTAACCCTGGTGAGCTAAACAATATACTGAATAAGACTTACAGGAAACAACTATTCAGCGGGCAAAAAGCCCCGACCTGCGTTGAATTAAACCTGTAAGTCTTGTCTGGTAGCTAAAATCATTTGTCAATTCCTCACGGAGTTACTTAATTCTATTAACCTCATCATTTTGGTTACTTCGAGCCTGATGTAAAGAAGTTTAATGTAGCTGTAACTGTTTAAGTGTGTCCGAGTCCAAGTGTGTCCAAATCAAAGTGTTTATAAACGAAATCCCCTACTTTTCGCTTGTTTCAATTTTGTCTTTTGGATTGCCTAAAAGTTGTTTTAGTTTGTTTCCCGATGAATGAACCACTGGAATCGATACAAATTTCGGATTTTCTCTTTCATTTTGAAAGGTCGGGGAATTTCGAAGAGACTCTTTAAACTTTCGTTTCCTAATTATTTTATCAATTAAACTTACAGAATATCCATTACTCGCAGCTATATCCTTAATCATTGCCCTTTCTTTTTTCAAACCTCTCCTTATTGAGGGGGAAGCTTAATAGACGATTTACTAGAAAATTAAAACTCGCCATTTTGTGTTGAGCACAATGGTGAGAGTCCTTAGGGATATATCTTAGAGTACTGGTATCTTTTCTGTATATGTCAAATACTAACTTATTTTCACTATTTCTAATTATTAATACATCTAAAAATGGTAGTTGTCCAGAGTTTTCAGTTTCATATGTGAATTTAACTGACGCGAAACGACTGTTTAATTTTGATACAAAGTTATCAATATCAGCGACTTTTGTATCGAACACTGTAAAATTTCATCCACATACCTAAACCAAACCCTGGAGAAATACTCAAATTCTTCTTTTGCTTCCGTCTCGAATCTGTTCATGAAGAGACTGGCAGTGAATGGTGACAATGAGTTACTCATTGTTGTTCCTTCATGTTCGAAGAAATTATCGCAATTTAAGATTAATTAGGAATGTAACAAATAAAAAAATATATATATATATATATATATATATATATATATATATATATATATATATATATATATATATATATATATATATATATATATATATATATATATATATATATATATATATATATATATATATATATATATATATATATATATATATATATATATATATATATATATATATATATATATATATATATATATATATATATATATATATATATATATATATATATATATATATATATATATATATATATATATATATATACAGTGTGGAAATTAAGTAACGCATAAATTCAGTAATTCCGTTGATATTAATTTTTTGGAAAAAATCTCCAAGGGGTATAGCTATTTTAACTTCAGCAAATATTTTCAGTCTATTTTCAGTTTCTTATGTCATTTATTTCTTAAGTTATGACGTTATCGACTTTTTTTAAATGACAACTTATATTTTTTATTATTGATTTTGGTAGTAGTTTTTATTCCGGTTCTGGCCGTATAAAATTTTAAATATGTTATTATTTGAAAAAAATCGAGAAAAACAGTCTTAAAGTTCAAATAATAAAAATTCATTAAATTGGGAAAATTTATCTAGTTGCCTAAGTTTGACGGAAAGTTATCGACAGCACATTCGTTTTTATTTTGAAATTATACAAATAGTTGAAAAATCGAACTAGAAATTTATTATCTGCTCAATCCATAGTAATAACGATAACTTCGTGAGGCAAACATTGGTATAAAAAGAAACTAAATTGATTAACCAGAATAAACTCTAACAATATCATCAAACACAAAAATAAGCACAGAAATAACAGTTGTTAAATTACATTTACACTAAATGTTCAAATTGACGACCCTGTACCATTTGACAATAACCAAGACCATTATAAAATTCGTTTCTCACATTCTGAATAGTTTGAGGTGATATTAACCTAATCTCATGTTGAATTCTTTGCCTGAGATCGTCTAAATTATTGGGTCGATTGTTGTACACTTTACTATTTAAGTACCCCCATAAAAATAAGTCTAATGGCGTTAGATCAGGAGACCTAGGCGGCCATTCTATCTGACCTCTTCTCCCTATCCATCTTGCTGGGAGAACTTGGTCCAAGTATCGTCGCACAATAATTTCGTAATGAGGCGGAGCGCCTACTTGTTGTAACCAAATTGTATTATTTGGTGGGTCACTATTATTTGCATTGGGGAATAATGCAGCTAATGCAGGCATCAATTTCAACTGTAAAAATTGCAGGTATCTATCTCCAGTCAAATTATTTTCAAAAAAGAATGGACCTATAATTCTGTCACCAATAATTCCTGCCCAAACATTAACTTTCTGAGAATATTGGGTATGACTTTCCTGCATCCAATGGGGATTGTCCCTAGCCCAATATCTACAATTCTGTCTATTGACATGGCCATTTAAACAAAATGTTGCCTCATGCGAAAATAAAACACGCTGGGAAAACATTGCAAATTTCCGTCATTTGTTCACAAAACTCTTGCCTACGATCAAAGTCATCTTCTGTCAACTCATGAACCAAGTGCACCTTATATGGGTGGAATTTTTGAACTTTCAAAAATTTTAGAACTGTAGTGTGGTTCAAAGCAATGCCTTCTACTAGTTGGATGTGGATTGTTTTCAATTTCTAGTAGCACATCAAGTTGTGCATCTTCATTTAATGTCGCCGGACGTCCAGTTTTTGGAAGATTCTTTACAACGCCCATGTTCCCGAAATTTTTTTTTCAATCCTACTAATTGTTGATTGATTTATGGGCTGATCCGGGTATTTTTCTCTAAAAAGATGACACTCTTCTTGATGTGTTCTAGTTCTATCGCCATAACCAATCATTTTTAACACTTCAATTCTCTGTTTGTCGCTATTTTTATTAATAAAATAGTTTTTCTAATTTAGAAAAAGCAAAATAATAACACTTATTCTATTGTGACATTTACAAATTGTGTAATTCTGACAGCCGTAACTAATGTGATACACCGGCAACTAGATAAATTTACTCAATTTAATGAATTTTTATTATTTGAACTTTAAGACTGTTTTTCTCGATTTTTTCAAATAATAAGATATTGAAAATTTTATACGGTCAGAACCGGAATAAAAACGACTACCAAAATCAATAATAAAAAATATGGGTTGTCATTTAAAAAAAAGTCGATGACGTCATAACTTAAAAAATAAATGACATAAGAAACTGAAAATAGACTGAAAATATTTGCTGAAGTTAAAATCGCTATACCCCTTCGAGATTTTTTCCAAAAAAATTAATATCAACGGAATTACTGAATTTATGCGTTACTTAATTTCCACACTGTATATATTTAAGGCTATAATGATAAGTACCAAAAGTGCTTCTTAAGGAAGCACTTTTGGTCTAAGGTATGTTTGGTTTCATCAGAAGCTGTATTTAAGTTGGGTACCATTACTTTCCAGACACCCTATGTATAGTAATATTGATTCCAGAGAAAAGTGAACTTATGAGTGACCATTGTATTTTTCTCAAAAATTGACCTCGAGAATTAACCTAATTCAAGAAGCCAATATTTATGAATTTCGGACACTCTGTATGGTTACCTCATGTTCTGTCAAAATTAACTTTAATGTACCTATCAACTTGAGGGAGTAATCTTATTTTCACAAACAATTTTTAGTAGGGCAAGGGCATGGTTGGAAAATAATTCAGTTGTGTTACGCTTTAGAAATTCGATTTTATCGTTTATGTTTCTTATATACATCATCTTACGCAATTTTTAACACATGGTAAAACAAAAATAAGAATTAAAATTTTCAAAATCTGTGAAGTTTTCATGTAGATATATTTCTATTCAGTCAAAATAGTTAATGAATGCGCAACTCAATTAGCAACACCATTAACTGTCATCATAAATCACTGTTTCTCAGAAGGCATTTTTCCTGGTCTATTAAAATTATCAAAAGTTATTCCGCTTTAAAAAAAAACGATCATAAACAAGTCTGTAATTCCATGCCCATAGCAATTCTATAAATCTTTTCCAAATAACTGAAAAATTAATTGTATTAGGTATAACTGAATTTTTTTTAAATGAAGCTATGTTTTTTCCCTAAACCACTATGGTTATAGAGAAATCAGATCAACTATTTCAACATTGACAATTCTTTTGGATTTTATTTATAATCTTGATAATGGTCATAAAACGTAAAATTCTTTTAGATAATATTGGGAATTATGGTATACATGGTCAATGCAAAAATCTAACCAATAGAAAAAAGTATGTTGAATATAATGGTCAAAATCGGAAATGCAAATAACCGATATTGTTGTGCCCCAAAGTAATGTTTTGTGCCAAAATAGAAATAAGTCAATGTTTTTTAAATGTATTCTGTATAACAGTTGCTGTTCTCCATGGGTTAAATTTATCAGTGGGTTTTCTTAAATAATTGTACCTACGGATCTAGCTAAAACTCAACTTGATTTTTTTTTTTAATATTAAATTCTTAATAAAAAAATTACACGCAATATCAATAGTATTATTGTAAATATCATATTATAAATATTATATAAATGTTTTGTGGGAGTCTCTATTTAGGTTGGCAATAAATTAATAAAATAAATGTCCAATTAATTTTTATTATCAACAACAAATTTATTTCTCTAACTTTTATAGTACTCATACAATGCCTTGCAGAAATATATAAAATATATTTGATTTATTGCGTACATCCATCATTACTAAGAAATATTAATTAATTACTTTTGTTATTTTGTAATAATAATTAGTTTTAATTATGGATCTGTTATCACTATGATAATGCTTTCAGAAAATATTTTTTTTCTAAATATAGCATAATACATTGTTTGTTTACTGCGTACTGTTTATATTATTATTAGATTAATTTTTGCTTCATTTTATTTCATACATCATGAATTCCCGATGCTTATTGTGAGAAACAAAATAAATAATAATATTTTGATTTCAGAAATAACCTTATAAATTGGTAATAGATAACAGCTTTAATACACACAAACCAATATTTGAAACTAAGCTGTGAAAATTTTGTACAACATACGAGACTAAAAATCATATGAATTTTGCTGCGGAAGGAATCTAGGACACCGCAGACAATGTGGCTGTTTGGAGTTTGGAATCGGCTGAGTATGACTGAGGATGACAAATATGCATACAGGGTGTCCCATTTGAAAGGAAACACCCTGAATAACTCTTGAACAAATAATTTCATGAAAAGATGACGAGAGATCTCGGGCAGGTCGTGGTTGGGGCGCTCGCGGAGCGCAGTGTATAGGCCCAAGATAACGTATGCTGGTGAGCCTGTGGCGGCATATCCGTATAATGAAGTGATGTCGCCCAAGGAGCTTGGACGACTGTTGTGTGTGTCGTCGAGGGGGAGAGTGGCAGTAGTTGGGGCAGCTGTGACTGTGGTTGTGAAGCTGCCTGCGTCGATAGCCACCGTAGTCCTCGGTTGCTCCATGTCTTCTTTCTTCTCTTCACACTTCTCTGAATCTGTGAGAGGACGGTGCTTCAGGGCGCTCATACCCCGAGGAGACCGAGAGTTGGACCAAGAAGTACTCGAGAGAGCGCTAATACTCCCCGAGTTGAGAAGAGAGTTAGTGAATAGTGGTGCTAAGGCGCATATGCCTACGCTGTTAGTAAGAGAGCGGAGGTAAGTTCTGTACAGGGCGCTAATAACCTCGTGACTTATGTAAGGATATGTCTATAAGTTGCACTGTGTGATAGGGTTAAAAAACGTTATTGCATTGTTGGCAAACTTGAATAAGTTCTACACCCCAGAGTCTGATTTGGTTCACTTGGATTCTGCAATGTGATAGTCTCTGTCTATGCTTGCACAAAATTCAAAAGTACACTAAAATGGGCCCGACCCGCCGGGAGGCGACGAGTCAGATTTTCTTTGGCTAGAGCTGACACGACATGGCATATGGATTGAGAAGTGCACTAAAATTGAGCATCGCCCGTCGTATTGCGGCGGGGCGTAGTGTTTGGCTGGAGCTACACTAGTTCAAAAGTAAGCTAAATGTTCAAAGCTAGTCGGCAGAGACTGAGCTTGGCATGGAAAGCAATAAAAACACTGATACGTGAGCTCACCTGAGAGTCCTGTGTCCGGTGTCGGCCTCGAGTCGCAAGGCGCGGCTGCACTAGGGAAACGAGCGGCACAGAAGCTAAAGAAAAGCACTACGTTCACGAAACTGTTTATTACTAGTACACACACACATATAAAGCAGGAATATAGTCGGCTACCAGTGTTGGCTTGCAGGGTTATCTGAGGGTCCAGTGAGGCAAAGTGACTAGGAGCCACTTTGGCGGGCTCGTCGAAAATACGGCGCAAGACAATTTCAGTGACAAAATGACATCGACCATTTCAAGGCGCGATGTAAACATGGATGTTGCTGAAGGCTTAGAGACTTGAAAGTAAACTTGACAAGAAACAGTCAAAAACGTATACATACGTTTTGGACGCAAAATTAAGCAGAAACTGTCAAAACGTGATACGTGCGCTTCGAATGTAAAACTGCCAAGAAGCAAATGTCAAAACCTGACACTTCCGTTTTGAACATAAAACTAACAAGAAGCTTGGATAGAGAGTTGCTAGGCTTTTATTGTAGGAAATGCTTGAGCTACGCCTTTTTTGTGCTTGCTGGAATATCAACAGCGAGCAGCTTAGGCACCAATATCCTTTTGGCTTGATGACGGTCTCAGATGCTAGGGCCAGGCAGGACTATTGCCTTTTTATCCTGGTCATCGCTGTAGATCTGGACCGGCCTCGTGCCGGGCGGGTTAGCTTACTTTACGAACGGCCCCACTCACAAATGTGAGCGGTGTCGAAGATTTCGGTCAACCTCCCTGGGTTCTGGCTGATGAACCCTGTTGGCTAGGGCCTCTTCTGGCGCTCTTCTGACTTCGTCTTCTTTCTTCACCAGCTTGTCACCCTCGGGGGTAGTCATCGGTCTGTCAGGGACTGTGGGGATATTCTGTGATTTGGGATTGACTGCCAGTACACAAAGTGTCAATTGACACATTGTCATCTGGATCATCGGACAAAGGTGAGGATGAACTGTGTAGCTCTAGGAGGTGAGGGCCTAAGTGCTATCTTAGCACTTTCGTCCTTCACGGAACCAGGGGACAACGGCACTGGTCGGTTTATTGACCAGCGCGCGCAAGGTTTGTGGGAAGGTAGTTGATTGCGTCATGTCTCTTCCGTGGGTTGGTCCATCTGTAAGGAAAGGATTAGTTATACTTACCCGTTGTCCAGTAACTGTACCTTCGGCCTCTTGTGCCTGGGTGCGTCGGCCTGATCAGCGGGTTCCTATGCTCCTCAGCTAAGGTGTACAGTTTCTTCGCTCTATTCCAGATGATTTCGGTGACTGGTGTGTAATCCAGCTACCTGAAGATGTCAGAGTTTCTAACGTACCATGGTGCACCCACCACTGTCCTGATGGCCACGTTTTCCACGGATTGGATCTTCTTCAGATAGGTCTTCGCTTGGTATCCTCATGCTACGGAGGCGTAGGTCAGCTGTGGTCTGATGAGTGCTTTGACCAGCAGAAGCTTATTCCTCAGATTGAGCCTGCTCTGGTTCCCTACCATTGGGTAGATGAGAGCTCTCGCTGCTTGGCCTTTACCACGATGGCTTAGGTGTTCTGTCTCCATGTCAGGCCTTTGTCCATGATTACGCCAAGGTACTTGACGGAATCGTGGCATTGGATGTCCTCGCCGAATATGGAAACGTATCCTGTGGGGGTTTCCTTGCGTCCTTTCCTGAAGAGAATCGTCTGGCTTTTCTCCGCGTTGACTGCGACTTTCCATTTGATGCACCATTCTTCCAGAAGAGAAGCTGCCTCTTGGAGTCTTCTGGTGGCTGTTCTTGCTTTCCAGGATCTGGCCGTGAGGGCCATGTCGTCCGCCTAGAATGCCATAGCGGTGCCTTCGGTCCTTGGGAAATCAGAGGTGAAGACAGCGAACAGGTGGGGTGACAGCACAGAGCCTTGGGGGACTCCGGCTTCCATCGGTCGATACGTGGACACGCTATCCCTGATTTTCACTCGCATCTGTCTCCCATGCAGGTATGATCTAACTAGTTTGACGAGTGCAAAAGGATAACCCATAGTCATCATTTTATCTAGTAGACCATTGTGCCAGACCCTGTCGAAAGCCTTCGCAACGTCCAGGAGTAGTGCCGCCGTGACCTATCTTTGGTTGCAACCTTTGGTGACTTCTTCGGTGATCCTGAGCACTTGGAGTTCCGTACTATGTCCTGTCCTGTACGCGAACTGTTCATCCGGGATGATTTGGAGCTCTTCGGTTTCTCTTCTATTCTTCTCAAGATGACGTGCTCGGCTACCTTGCTTACAGCGGAGAGCAGGCTGATGGGTCTGTAAGAGGAGGGAAAGATTAGTTCCTTACCTGGTTTCGGGATGACTATGACGTCGGCCTTCTTCGACCTGTCCGGAAAGTTTCTGAGCCTCAAGATCCCATTGGTGATATTCACCAAGGCTGCCACCCCTTTTCTGGGTAGCTTCTTGAGGGCGATATTTCCGATCTTGTCACATCCAGGGGCTTTCGTTGGCTTCAAGCTCCTTAGAATCTCCTTGACCTCCTCTGGAGTGGTCGGACGGATGTGATCTTCGTCTGGCAGGCGGAGCATCCGACGTACTCTGCGTTCCACGTCCTTAACCCAGTCCTCATCCTCATCATCGAGTTGGTTTTCTCTGCACTGCAGTTCCAAGCTGTCCGCGAATGCTTCGGCTTTTTCCTGGCGAGTGTAGACAATTCCGTTCTCTCCGTGGATGGGAGGCATCGGTGTCCACAAAAATCCTCGCTTCAACAATTGAAAATATAAACGGGCAACCGCGAAATGACATTAAATTCGAAATACATCCAAGTACCAGTGTTTTCCGAGCGCAAGTAACAAAACTCAACCGCGCCGCGAATAAACTACCCGTTTTTCCCTTCCTGATCTTCCGTCGAAAATAAAGGGTTAGAGGTCCGTGTAATAAAATCAAGTGCCTTCCGACGCTGGATTGGTGAGAACTCCATTTTCATAGACAATTTTTTGGTGAAAATTTTAATAAAGACAAGTTGCAAAGTTTTTCAGAGACATAAATTTCAGAGATATTGCTGTTTATTTTTGAACTAAATATTCAGTGCTCACATGTGTATAAACATTCAATTATTTTCAGTTAGGGAATAAAATATTTTAGTTACACATTTTTTCGAACTTTTGTTAATTTTTTTTTATATTTATTCTATATTTATTTATCTTTGTTCTCGTTTTAAAAAGATATTTGTTTTTATTTATCTCCAGAGTATTTAACAGTGTCAAAGAACTTTGTTTATTGATTCAGAGCATTTCATTAAAAAAAAAACTTTATTTTAGCCAAGCAAACTAAAACAATTAATTTACTTAATACCTTTCAAATCAGACAATTTAAATTTTCAAGTGATCGTTTAAAAGCAAATCTTTTAAAGTGAACAATTTTTCAAGTGAATAAACTTTTTTTAAGCTCATCAAAAAAGACACTGAACATTTTCATATTTCCATTGTGTATTTACTATTATGCATTATGTTATCCATTGCATGATTTACCCGAGTGGCTCACCCATATCTCTTAAAACAATTTAAAAAAAAGAAAAGAAAAAGTATTACGCCGCATTCCCTCCAGCTTGGGAAGAAATAAACAATTACTGTGTTTTACTACTTTATCCCGTCCTTCAGCCACTCGGACCCACATAAAACTTTTGACATCAAGAAACATTATCGTCGAAATTATCAAAACTACGTTATTGCAAACTTCCACCGAGGGATATTGCTTCGACGTGGGATATTCAGCAGGGGCCTAGCTGTGAAGGGCTAGAGCTATTTCACAAGGTAACTACGATAAGAGTCTCATCCTCGAGTTAAGCTCGAAAATACTTTATTTATAAAAATCGACCCTGGGATTCATCATTCCCCAAACCAGATCTTCAAAACTGGGGTTGGAAATTTCAACGTAAAAGCTCTGTGGGGGCGTTTCTGGTGCCCTGGCAAATTATCAACCACAATAAATCGAATCGCCACCGAAAACAGAGCTCCTACACTATAAAAAAAAAGTCACCGCCATCCTCAGAGACCAAGACAATAGCACATATGCGATTGTGTTTTTTTATTGTTTACATAAAATTTTCTTAACAATTCTTTTCGACGAATTATAATGAAAAAATATAAATTTATAGAAAAAATCTGTCTACATGTCTGTAGTATCGTGATAGCAGCCACAGTTTTTGAGATAAAGCTTTCAAATTTAGTACACGTGTTCTAAAGGCCAATGACAATGATAAATTCGGTGAAAATTAGCCAGCGAAAAGGTGGTCCACGGGACCTAAACTTTTTTGTATTTGTCTTTACAAAAAAACATATTCTTGATGAAAAATTATAAATCGGATCTACTATATCATGTCAATAAAATATATTTTCTAAGTACTTAAATAAAGTTGAAATTTTTTACACATTTGACCTTATAGAATGGGGTTAGGATAAATTTGGCAGTTTGACATTTGAAATGTCTAATTTAGTTACAAAAATGTCAATAAGAAGAAATTATTAAAATATATGACATGAATTTTTATTGACAGTATCGAACGACGCTGATAATTAATTATTTAAAAACGTTAAAGAAACGTTACAAGGTACGCTGTTAAAATGTAATTGAGGTGAATGAAGAATTAAATAGAATGATTTTTTTTATCATAATGATATATACTGATATAAGAAAGTTATGTGCTGGACACATCAGATATTTTTATACAAGCTTTCATCCTCTGGAAAAAAACACGCATTTTCAGCCAATTCACATTACGAAATTTTCTTTACAATACAGCATACTGCATTTATACGGCATATTTACGAACTTTTTCGCTGACAATTCGATATAAAAAAACACTATTTATAGCGTGAAAACTCGCGGAAAAAACAAACGATAAGCTGAGATGTACCTACGAGTAATCCACACGTATACATAATTTCACTCATACTAAAAACGTGCAACTGCGTGGTAGATACTCGAATAGTCAGCCTAGTGTGTGTGTCGTAGACAGGGTCCTTCGGTTTAATACTGAGGCCTTGATTTTAGGTGGTAATAGTTGTACAAATAAAATTCCGTTTCAATATCTTCATTTGTTAAGAAAATATTTAAATATATTTTTTTTCAAAGCTTTAACGCCCTGTATCCTGGAAACAAAGGTTCTAAGGACAAATGTTTATATGACAAAATATCCTTAAACAATACGCTTCTTCATTTACGACATTCCATTATGTTACACTCTGTATTTGAAATTTACTAAAATTCACATTATTGAAAATGCATTTTCTTTAAATTTATTTAAATACTTTCGCTTTGTAACTGACTGAGAATTCTGTTGTTTCCACATGCGCGTTAACTTGAAATATGATACTATGTTGGTTGTATATTGATATTTGTATGTACTTTCTTATGAAATTAACAAACATGTATTTGATTACAATTTATGTACCGCGTTTCAATGTAGTGGAATATGTAGATGTAATAAGATTAATAAATATTATGTTTACGTTAAGATGATAGAGTTAAAGCACTTTAGGGATTTTGAATTAGATAAACATACATAGGTAAGACACGAGGCAGAATAGTAGGTAGCGGTACTTTACATACAATGAAACAATGATTATTTTCTGAGACTCCTTAGAAGGATCTCCTTCGTGCGGGAGGTACAACTCTCACTATGTTCAAATAACGGCGATGTACTTTTACGACCAGGCTTATATGTAAATTATAACTTAAGTGTAAAAAGCGTCTAATGTGTATTTAATTACTTATAATATATTGTTTAAAGAGGTACACGTTAAATGTACAGTTATTTATGACATGAAGAAAACGACACTGTCTCTTAAACCAACAAAAATCTAGAGAAATATTTTCCGTCAAACTAGTAGTACAGTTATGTAAAAAGCGATTTTATTGCTAATAGGTTCAGCCGTCTAAACTACGCTTAACCAGGCCTAGCGGAAGAAAAAAATGTATACCGGGCAAGTATATATTTTGGCGCCCCTCCAGCGGCGGATTTAGAATAAATTAACAGGGGGGACAAGTGACAAATATGCACCGCAGGCGAAAATTTGATATTTTTCAAGGTCAAACGCTTTAAAATGAACAGTTAAAAATTTAAGTTGCAAAATTTCCGAAAATAGTTTTCGTCGAAAAAATTATCATTTTTTAACGTAACTAGGTAAAACAAGTAAAATTAGATTTTAGATATTTAAAAGACTAAAGAACTATTATACTTACATTTTACTGTACCCTATACCTCCACGTAATGTTTACAACAAAAACGCCATATATTCTTAATCTTAAATGAGACAAAAATATCACAAAATTATAATTGTTATTATTAGAAACTCTGACACCTCCAATAATTAGAGTTGGCAAAAATCCGCCGCAGGACATAGACGTACGCATCATAAGAAGTGAAATAAAAGAAATTAACTAATAATAAAACCAAAATAAAACCAATAAGCTGTTATAATTTATAACACTGTATGCACAACTTACCCTCTTAACTTGCTTGGTTATCACAAAATGGAAAAGATCTGTAAAAAATTTATAGCATCATGTGTGTATCTATGGTTATCTCCGAGAGTAATGTTCTATGTGGTGGAAAAATATGCTTATATTTTGAGAATGACCATTCGACATCTATTGATGTAAAACAAGCATACTTAAAATAGTCTTTGAACTCACTTAACGTATCTGCAGATGCACCATCAGTACCATCACAAATTTGTCTTAAATCTGGTAAAACCGGTGTCTTGCTTTAATACATGTGTGAACTTTTCTCCAACGGGCTCCTTTTTGCGTCATATATAGAGTGTAGCAGTCGATTTACTTCGTCCACTATTTGCAGTGACTCCGCTAACGACAACGCACTGTTTTATAAGTAAGCCTGGCCAAGGTCATTAATCCTACAGAGACGTACTGGGTATGCATCATATCATAATACTTGAATAAGTATAATAATAAAAACTAAAATATTTTATATATTGTGATGTATGTTTTTGTACTATTTCGTTCCCTTTAAATTCTTTTTTATGTATTTCCTTATATTTTGTAAGCTTAGTGCTGCACATTATTATTAAACTGTTAAATGACGTTCACACATGTACATTGTATATCTAAGTGATAACTAATAATAAATAAATAAATAAATAAAATAAACGGAAATAAATTTTATTAATACTCGTACACTTTATAAAAATATGTACAAAACTCACCTTCTCAAGCAGATTTATGAAGTAGCTTGGTTGTCGTTAATACAAACTGGAGCACTTCTATAATAACTGTGTAGCATCAGATATGTTTCTACAGTTGTCTCAGTAAGCGATGTTCGCTGTGGTGGAAAAATAGGTTTGTACTTTGAAAAAGACCGTTCGACATCTTCGGAAGTAATACAGGCATAAGTAAAACACTCTGTGAACTCACTTAACGCAGCTGTAGATGCACCATCACAAATTTGTCTTATTTGGTAAAATCAGGATCTTTCCGTAATACACTCTCGAATTGTTCAATAACAGGCTTATTTTTTGCGTCATTTATAGTAGTCCACTATTTGCAGCGATTCCACTAACGAGAACGAAGTATTTTGCAATTTTTCTATTGCGTCATGTAGTCTTGAGTTAGCCACCGATCTTTTCGCTTGGCCAATTTAACCGTAAATTTGTTCATATCTTGTCGCAGTCGTAGAATCCGCTCTACTAGGCCAAAAAAATAATGACGATCTCTGAATCCAATTATACTTAAATTTAGAATTTATCTGTTTCTGCATGAAAGCACCGACTTTAGACATGATTTTATGAGTGATTTATTGAGTTTTTTTTGTAACAGTCTATAGATTAGAATGACTAATGTTGTAGTAAATTGCAAAATTACCAAAAAGTGCTTTATCCATTTTGCATATTTGCTTCTCATGTATTCTTTATATTATAGACTGCTTACAGTGGCATAATGAGAGTATTGGGATCCCAGGCAATTGTAAATACAAAAGCAGTTTTTCATTTATCACTAGAAATCAGGAGGTAGCGATCACAGTTGCCGCTGTGATATACAGTGAGTCAATAGTGTGTTCTCTTTCGATAACCTTTGAACCGTTAGTGATATAACAATTTATTAAATACAAAATTTTTTTTGGTTCGATAAGATCTATCATTTAAAATTAGTGTGAAATCTACAGGGTGCTTAAATTTTCTGTTACACACAAAAAATACCTTTTTTTTTAATGGAACACCCTATATACTTTGTCACCATTTTATTAAATGAAAATAGTATTATATAGTGATATTTTGTGTTTTGAATTTGCATGCAACGTTGCCAAGTTATTTAACATTTTCTGGAAATTTAAGGATTTATAAGGATCCGTTTAATAATTTTTATTTACCTATGAAAACAAGCTGGGTAAGCGAATATTATACTATTCCTAGTTCATACTACACGCTTAGTATTAGTACCTTTTTACATTATTCTATTTTACAGGGTGTCCATGACGGCATGTCAATTGATGCGAATTTCAAATGGGAAAAACTCTATTTTTTTTAAATGGAACACCCTGAATTTTTTACGTGGTTGGATTCCTCCTTCAAATTGCCTTCTTTTTTGTATAACACTTCCTATACCTAACTGTTGAAGTTTTAGAGAAAATTAAGGTTTTCTCTTTAACCTCACAATCATACTAAAAATTAATACTATTTTATCAAGAATGGCTTTGGAAAAACAAAAATTGCGGTCAGGCGAAAAATTATTTTCTATAAAATCGTAAAGGAAACAGTAAAAGTAGCAACTTTATTGAACTTGAATGACAAAATTTACACCTCACCTTAGGTATGAACATAACAAAATAAAAGTGTACTTTTGAACGTAAACAGTAAATAGAAGAGAAAAAATAAAACAAGTTACAAAATATGCTCAACGTGACCTCCTAGTTGTAAATTACAAATTCTGACTCTATGAAGAAATGAGTCACTTAAATTTTGCAACATGTTAGGCGTAATGGTGTCGAACCCTAGTCGAATTCTTTGCTGCATGTCTTCTCTTGTGATGTTTTGTACACTAATCCTTTAATGTACCCCCACAAAAAAGTCCAATTTTGTCAAATCTGGTGACCTTGGTGGCCATTGAACTGGTCCTCCTCGACCTATCCAATTGTCACCAAATGTAACATTTAAAAAGTTTCTTACGGCAATACTATAATGGGGTGGAGCTCCGTCGTGCTGGAACCACAGCCTCTGTAAGACATCTTGAGGACACCCGTTTAACAATCGTCCCAGTACGTTTTGTAAAAAATCGAGGTACATATTCCCAGTCAAGTGACCATTAAAGAAATGCGGTCCAATTACATATTCCCCCACTATCCTTGTCCACACATTGAGTGATCATCGGTGTTGATTATCTACAGTTCTCGTAAAATGAGGGTTCATGAAATCATAGTAGTGTAAGTTATGTCTATTAACACAACCATTTTTATGAAATGTGGTCTCATCAGTGAATAGCACGAAATCAAAAATTGCGGTTGTTGGTGAATCTTATTGAGTGTCCACTCACAAAATGTTACCCTACGTTCGAAATCATTTGGCTGTAGTTCCTGAAGCAGTTGAATATAATAAGGATGAAAGTTTTGTGTCCTCAATATTCTTATTACAGAGGATTGACTTATATCAAGTTGTCTATTAATTTCTCTCGTACTTTTATGCGCATCTTCAACGACACTTAATGTAACTTGAAACACTTTTTCTGCATTTGTTGCTAGTTTTGGACGTTCATATTTTTCATAATTTACATGTCCAGTTCATTCAAACCTTTCTCGCAACCTTTCAAATGCAGAAACGTGAGGATGTCTTCGTTCTGAATAACGCTGAATATAAATTCTTGATGCCAATAGCGGAGTTCTCTCCCCTTCTCCCAATGCATAAACCATATCGATCATATGTTCGTACATATGTTCATGCATACATAAAAGACACGATAGGTGCGTTCATTTTACCCATTATTATCTTACCTTGTGGTTACTTTGGAGAGTTCCACAACATACAATGATGATACAAAGAGGGCTGAAGGTATTGCTGAATGTAAATAACACACGCATGTATTTTTAACTAGCAATCACAACAGTAAAGCATGTTATTAATATTGATGCACCTACTAAAACATTTGCCACTTTCCAACCGCAAGCATTGGTGGTTTCATCCACGCTAATCTAGACGTATTTCACATTCACCTGAGAATATTTCTTTTGTTTAAAACTGCCACAGCTCTGTGCTAATTTTTTTTCATTAGGGTCGTTTCTGATGGCACCTGAACTGCCCACTAATACACTTTTGCAAAAATTGACCGAGACATTTTAAAACAGTTAAAACCTCCGTGGTCTTTAATTTCGGATTTTATGTATCTACATGTTATTGACATTGGCGTTTTATAAATACTACGTATTTAGAATGTATTCCGATGATTTCTAAATCATTGATGTATTCATTTTCAACGGGACAGTGGGCATAAATACGTGACTGTTTTTTACAGCTGTAAGCCGTCCATTCACCTACTAAAAACATTTAATTTTTGTTCCCATTTTTGTGAAGTGAACATAAGTGTGCACAAGTGCATAAAAATTACCGAAAATTTTGAAAAAGTGTGTTGTATGAAAATCGCTTTATATTTTTCGTTGTTTCAAAGTTACGATAGTCCGACTCCAAAGATTGAAGGCTATTTCTGAAACAACGATGAGAATAAACGATTGCAATTTTCTATAGGCAACATTCTTTTTCAGAATTTTCTGGTTAATTTTTATACATGAATGGTATTCGGCAGAAAATTTCTAAAATAAAAAAAACACACTCATTACTTTTTTTAGTTTTTTCTTTTTTTCTATTTATTGTACGTAATAGGACAGTTATTGTAATGTATAACGTATTGGCATGTTTTATTTAAATCAATAATGCAGGAACTTTGTTCATTATTTGAAGTGTCAATTGAAGGGCTCCTACTTGGCGCATGACATATTATGTGATTTAGAAATTAATTATAATAAAAATGCGTCGTCATAGTTGAATTCTCAGTGTTGAATTTTCACTGTTGAATTTTCGCTGTTGAATTATCAGTGTGCTAATTTTATCTACTGTGTAACTTCCAGTGTAATATATGGAAAATTGCAAATCTCTTGGGCATTTTTATATATGAGGGAAATTTTCTATGAAATGTCATATTTTATACCAGAAGAACAGTAATTTATGCCCCCTGTAACCCCCTGATGCAATACCTATGGGGGATAGATATATCCTACTTATTTATTGATAATCTATCACCTGGTAAAGGTTGATTTACTCAAACTGAATTACCCTGTATATAATGCAGTAATTTCTTAGAGTTCTTATATTATGTTCTATGGACTCTATCTCAAAACCGATAAAGTCCTTTAAATTTATGAACACGCATGAGGATATCACCACCATTATATATTTCTAACATACAAATAACATTATTTCAATACAAGATTGGACAGGTAACAGATATCTCGTCATATAATTTTTAGGTCAACTTAATTTTAAATAACGGCTTAAGACTCATTTTAATTTCATATGTGTAGTACAATATTGTAAAAATATATTGTGGAAAGTGGTCTTTTTCTCTTAATAGGTAAACGCTTCGCAATATACTGAACAGGAAAAATAATAAAAATATAATAATGGTCTAAAGTGAGTTGGAACCTTTAATGTGGTTTGACGTGGTTTTCCACAAAACACCATATATTGTACTCGGCACGCATTTCGCCAACCAAGTTTGAACTATTGTTAGGGTTCGATGAACCGTGACTCATTAACAAATGGAGAGGACTATATGGGATTGGCCCACTATCATCATTCATACTTTGTAATTTCCAAGATTTCAATAATGCATCCAGCTGTATAGTATTTGTTACATTACTAATTAATCTTAAATTGCTACCATCTATTTGGTGGTTGTTCTCAAACGCATATTGGGCAACATTAGACTTATCTGTTCCGTCATATTTGAGATGAGCCATATGTTCTTTGAATCTAGTTTGAACTGATCATCTAATTTGTCCAATATACTTTAGATTACAGCCATTACAGCTAATTTCGTAAATCCCCAATGATTGTGTTCATCACAAAATTGCGAGTTTAAATTTTCTGGATCATCGTCTATTAAGTTTTTCCCTCAAAGGAGAGGTTTGAAAAAGAAAAGACATTGATTAAGGGTATAGTTGAGAGAAATGGATATTCTGTAAGTTTAATTAATAAAATAATTCGAAAACGTAAATTTAAAGAGACACATCGAAATTCCTCGACCTTTCAAAATGAAAGCCTAAATCAGAAATTTGTATCGGTTTCATTCGATCCTCGATTCATCCGTGGTATTGGTACAATTTTTAAAGACATAGATATGACAGCGGTTCATTCATTGGGAAATATACCACAACAACTTTTAGGCAATTCAAAAGACAAAATTGAAACAAACGAAAATCTGAGATTTACGAAATTAGCTGTAAGGACTATAATCAAAAGTATATTGGACAAACAAGACGATCAATTCAAACTAGATTCAAGGAACATATGCCTCATCTCAAATATGGTAGAAGGTAGAATAGATAAGTCTACTGTTGCCCAGCATGCGTTTGAGTGCAACCATAAAATAGATAGTAGCAATTTAATATTAATTACGTATGTAACAAATAGTAGACAGCTGGACGTATTTGAAAGCTTGGAAATTACAAAGTGTAAAAATAGTATGAGTAGTGATAGAAGGCCAATCGCACATAGTTCGCTCTATTGATTAGTGAGTCACAGTTCACAGAACCGTAACAATAATTTAGATATAAATATGATATATTGTTAGCATAAGGTTAGTTTTAATCATCTCCAGTTGATGCAAACTTGGTTGGCTAAACGCGCGTTGAGTGCATTATATGGTGTTTTGGTATTTTGTGGAAACCACAGTGTTAAAACATAATGGAAAAAGGAATGCCGTTAAATTTAAAGAATATTTAATCCTTTCTTTTGGTGGATCTCTATTAAAATTCATTTTTATTCATTTTTTCTTATCTTATTTATTATCTCGTTAATTCATGTAATATTATTTTATTAGCTGAATAAAACTGGAAAATTTATGAAACATGGGAATAATTTTGTAGTGGATTTCTGTACAGGGTGGGCATATTTCGATGTTTGTATAGGGTAACTCGGTAACTGTAAGAGATACAAAAAAATGGAAGACGCATTCTCGATCTCTTTTTTTTTGAGACAAATTCACTGGTGAAAAGAGAAATTTTCTATCGTCCTTTGTTTTCGAATTATAAACAAAAGTTCGATTTTTCGACTTTTAAACACATGCCAATCCCGGTTGTTTGTAAAGTTATGAAAAAACAACTTTTACATTCTTCAGGCACTTTTGTCTGTATGGTGTCGAGACAATTTAAAAAAAGGTGCAATTTCGAGTTATATAGCATAAAGTTGTATTTTGTTAAATGGGAATCATAGTTGGCTATGGTTTAGTTAAAAAGGAAATTTTTTCTCTTTCAAACTATATATCATATGTGGGGTCACTTTTGATATGTAAGTGTTTAATAGCAAAAATAATCTTTTAGTAGATTGCTTTTAGCGTTTTTTTATATTTATTCCAAGTAGGCGTGTGTCATTTATGACAGTGTTTATCCGTTTGTCAGTAAATTGCATATTAATAATTTTATTTCTGTCATAATTACATCCCATTTAATCATAAAAGTGAATATGTCTTACGAAAATTACGAAAAATATGATATGCTAGAATGCTATAATCAAAGTAATAACAGTTGTGATATTGCATCCGAAATATACTTCAATCGCTCTCCAGAAAGAATACGACCTAATAAAACTATTTTTAATAGGTTAAAAGAAAATCTCATTAATTGTGGGTCATTCAACAATCCAAGACCAAAAAATTACAACATTGAAGATGAAGAAACTTCTATAATTGTAATTGGAATGGCGGTTGCAAATCCTTCAATTTCAAGTCATTAAATTAAAGCTGATTCTGGGATTTCAAGACGTCGAGCTTTGGGTATTTTGAAGACACACAAATTCAGACCTTATACAACAAGGAAACAACATCACCTGCAACCAATTGATCCTCAGCGACGATTGGAGTTTTGCATATGGTACCGTCAAAAAAAGTCAACAAAATCCATTCTTCTCTAGAAATGTAGTTTGGACAGATGAAGCCTACATTAGCAGTGCAGGAATTTGCAGCTGGAATAACGAGCACTATTGGTCTGATATGAACTCTCACCGTACCGTTGACGTGCGATCTCAGGGACGCTTTGGTTTTAGTGTTTGGTGTGCTCTACGTGGCAATCGTGTTTTAACATATCACATATATCAAGAAAATCTTAATGGCCAACGGTACTACGAAATCTTAAACCAGAAAATTATTGAGGAATTTATGGACAATCTACCTTTAATTGAGGCAAGAAATCCGTTCCTCCAACAAGATGGTGCACCACCTCATAATATCAGGAGCGTTTTAGAATTATTAAATACCAATTTTGGAAATAACTGGATAGGAAGTAACGGCCAGTGAGGTGGCCACCACTGTCACCTGATTTAACGCCACTGGATTTTTTCTTTTGGCGCCATATTAAAGACTAATTAGAAAGCCAGTACCGACAAAATTTTATAGACTGTGTGAATTCCATTTCAAATCTTCATATTTATAATGCGGTTCAGAGTGTTATGAAGAGGTGTAATTTATGTATCGAGTACAATGCACATCAGTTTGAACATTTACTTTAATTTGAATTTTTATTTTGTAATTGTAATGTATCATAAAATTAGATATAAATATCTGATTTTTTGGTCTTGGCTTGTTGAAGGACCCACAATTAATGAGATTTATTTTTAACTTCTTAAAAATAGCTTTATTAGGTTGCCTTCTTTCTGGATAGCAATTAAAATATATTTCGGATGCAATATCACAATTGTTGTTATTACTTTGAATAAATCATTCTAACATATAATATTTCTCCTAACTTTTACGATTAAATGGAGTGTAATTGTGACTGAAACAAAATTATTAATATGCAATTTACTGACAAACGGATAAATAGTGTCATAGATGACACACGCCTACTTGGAATAAATATAAAAAACGCAAAAAGTAATCTACTAAAAGATTATTTTTGCTATTAAATACTTACACATCAAAAGCGACCCCACATATGATATATAGTTTGAAAGAGAAAAAAATTTCCTTTTTAACTAAACCATAGCCAACTATGATTCCCATTTAAAAAAATACAACTTTATGCCAAAACTCGAAATTGCACCTTTTTTAAAAATTTTCTCAACGCCCCTGTATACAGAAAAAGTGCCTCAAGAATGTAAAAGTTGTTTTTTCATAACTTTACAAACAACCAAGATATTGACATGTATCTAAATGTCGACAAATCGAACTTTTGTTTATAACTCGAAAACAAAAGACGATATCAAATTTTTGTTTTCGCTAGTGAACTTGTCTCAAAAAAATAGATCGAGAATGTGTCTTCCATTTTTTTTGTATCTCTTACAGTTACCGAGTTACCCTATACAAACATCGAAAGTTGCCCACCCTGTATTTTACTTATTTAATCGAAATGTTTGATTTCATAAGAATTTTGTAAACGACAAAAGTTTAAAGGGCCTGTTTTAAAAATCTTACGTGGTATATTACTTCATCCCTTCATGAGATGAGAGAGTGGATGAAAATACTTTTACTGAAGGGTTTTCAGTCACTAGAGACTGTTAAACCAAATTTGGCAACTCTTAAGTTAAATCAATATCTAGAAAAAAACGAGATTTTGATGCACCCTTTTTGGAGGGTGTAACATATCAGAGAGGGCTAATTTTAAAAAGTTTACGAAAAACCCGACTTCTTTGTCAAAGAATACCTGCTAAATATTTGTTTCTATTTCTGGAAATCCTGTATATCTCGAAACAGACTGTTTTAAAACGAAATGAACAAAATTAGTGAATAGTCTCGTAAAGGGTAATTTAAAATTTTCTAAATCAAATAAAAATCATCCATTAAAAAATCTGTTAACCTTTAAAAGACCTCTAATAAAAAATTAACTTGACTTTTTATGGTTTAACAGATTAATCTTTTAGTGTTTGTTTTATCAACTGTAATAATTAATACAGCTGGGGGTTTGAAAGCACCCGATAAACTTTTTAAGCGAGGCAATGCGACGAAGAGATATATATGCTAATAAAAGGTAGATAACACTCTGCTGAAGAATGAAACTTTAAACCTTAAGGGTGAAGGGTTCCGTCATTACGTCACTTAAGCTTGAGATAAGTAGACATGTAAATCCAGAAGGACAGATAAACAAAGCTTTGTATCTAAAATGTATTCCACTGGTAGTGCACACTCAAAGTAATTTTTAGGTGAACCCATTCCGGTAATGATTTGAATAATAGCAAGTTATAATATAAATAGGTATTATGAATTTAATTAAATTGAATTGAGAGAATGGTGAATTGTAGAAATATTTTGCTTAGCAACAGCTTTGGTAAATAATGATTTGATAAAATCTTGTAACCGTTAAGTCGAGAGATTTTTTCCAAAATTACTTGTAGGCAGTGGCGGTCGGTCCATGGAAGCAAGGGAAGCATTGCTTCCCCTGGGATTATTAAAAAAACACATAATTAGAACCTAATTATTATTTATCACATATATTAATCATTAAAATTTACTTTTAAACAATTTTAATAGACACGGCCTTGCTTTTCAGCAGCTGAGATAATGTTGCATGATAAAACCGTAACGATGACGCACTCGATTAATCGAGCCAGCACGAACTCGCGCGACTACGATATATGTAAGCAACTTCTTAAAATGCATCCCATCCCCACTTCATAATCTTGATATCTGAGCTGTATAGCATCGTAATACGTTTTATTTTATAGATTTTAATCTCGATTTTAATATTATACTTAATATTAATCTTCCTAGTATTATTCTCAGCTTTTGTGCTATATTTGTAAAAACTTTTTTGGTGTTTCTAAACCTGTGGTGCGGCAACAAGTGATTTTTAAAACGTTGAACATTAGTGCGCGTGTAAGCAGAATTAGAACTGCTTATTAAATTTGGAAGCTGCTCCTAGCACTGTGGAAATTATTATTTGCGTTTGTGTGGTGTGCAATTTGTTAAAAAGGATTTTCAACATATTCGTTTCAAGATAAACTGGATATTATTAGAAACGGGAAACCAACACCTGATTTAAAACTCTTAAAAACGTAAGTTAAATCATGCTATAGATACTTTAATATTGAAGTGTACAGTGCTAATCAGTGGTTAAGGGGTTGTGAAAATCTGTGTAAATTGTTTTGTTGGCCATGTGTACTGTTCACAAATGAAAAAGGTGTTTGGAATAAAAATGGCTTTTCAGATTTAAACAACATTCACAAAGTGACAAAAAGGCATGGTAAGTGTGAAACTCATTTGCGAGCGGTGCTAAAAGATAAACATTTGGAAAATCACGAATTGAGCATTCATTAGATCAGCAGCTGAAAGAAAGTGTTAAAGAGACTTATTGACATTGTTTGTTTTCTCGGCGAAAATGAACTTAGTTTTAGAGGTCATACTGAATCTCGGAGCGTTGCTAATAGGGGCAATTTTATCAATTTAGTTGATTTATTAGCAAAATACGATACAATTTTAAGTAACCATCTGGAACACTCCACGATATTTCGCGGTACATCAAATCATATTCAAAATGATTTGATTCAGTCGATAAGCAATATTGCTTTAGAAAAGATCAAGCAAGAAATAAAAAAGCTCCTTTTGTTGCAGTTATGTTAGATGAAACAACCGATATTACGAATATTAGTCAGTTGTCAATCGTAGTACGCTACATAAATCCAAATGGGAAAGTCCAAGAGCGCTTTTTAGGGGTTTTTAGACGTAAAAACGCCAAGAACGGCTGCAGCTTTATATACTATAGTTTGTCAGATAGTCGATGATCTACAGTGTGGTGCTAAACTTATCGCCCAAAGTTATGATGGGGCCGTTGTAATGGCTGGTGAATTGGGGGGCCTGCAGGCCAAAGTAAAAGAGACTTTTCAGAATGAAATATTTGTACATTGTTTTGCGCATCGATTAAATTTAGTTCTAGCTCAATCTGCAGCGTGTCTTAAAGAGTGCAAAGTATTTTTTTCAAGTATTAGTGGAATGGCTGCCTTTTTTTCAAAATCATCAAAACGGACACGAGTTTTAGATTTGGAAGTAGAGAAGAGACTACCCAGAGTTGCTCCAACAAGATGGAATTACAATGGGAGGCTAGTACAAACTGTATCTGAATATCGACAGCCTCTAATTGATTTATTTGAAAATATTTTACAAAGCAAAGATGATTGGGACACTGAGACTTTGAATGGATCCAGAGGTTACTTAGATTCATTGAAAAGAGACTTTGATTTTAATTTTTTGTTAAATATTTTCTCTGAAATATTCCCATTTACTGACAATTTATTCAATATTTTGCAAACTAAATCAAATGACATTGGATTTTGTGTAAAGAAAATTGAAGAATTCAAAAATTTGATTTGTAACAAAAGAAATGAATTTGAAAAGTTCTGGGAGAAAACTAGTAATGACAATTTACAACCGCAAAGAAAAAGAATACGAACTGAATTTATAGTGGATCATAGAACTTCATATCGAAGACATTTTATCGAAATTTTGGACAATATCACTGGGCAACTAAATAATAGATTTAAACATTTTAGTGATATACAATTTTTAGAATTGTGTAATTTTAATGAATTTAAAAATAAACAGTTTCCACAAAACGCACTTCAGTCATGATTATCTTTATAAAAGAAAATAGTTTGGATCAGGCCTACTCTGAAGTGTTGAAATTGTGTGAATTAGTGTTGACGATACCTGCAACTAGTGCTTCGGTTGAACGCAGTTCTTCGACCTTAAAAAGAACCAAAACTTTTTCAAGAAATTCAACCAGTGAAGAGCGGCTTTCAAAATTGTCCCTGTTGACAATAGAAAGTGATTTTGTGAAGGAGATGTCCCAAAATTCAAACTTTTACGACGAAGTTATTTCCGACATCGCAAAAAAGGAGAGGCGGATTAAACTATATATTATAAATAGGTAGGTATGTGCATGTTAACTACTTAACTAGTCGGCTCAATTTATAGTTGGGTAGAGAGTGCACGATGGTTAGTGTGACTGAACAAACTCTCTATTTCGTTGCAGGTTCAATCCCCGCCACCGGCGCTAGCAATGTCGGTGGGTATGGTTCTGTGTCTGCGTTTTCTTCATAAGTGTAACCCTCGCCAGTGCAGCTTCGACTCTGGAATCGGGGGTTGTCTAATTTTTGTGGTGTTTTTATGTTTTATGTTTATTGAGGGGTGGCGGTCCTACAAGTGTACTTTTTTTCTAGATATCATAACTTTGCAGTTTTCGACATTTGCTTTAAAGTGAGTATACGGAAGCCACGCCCCTTTTCTTAAAAAAAATTTTGCCTCGCTTCGCTCGGGGCTTCGCACTACCCATCACCCTGTATCACAAACTGCTTCCCCTATATCAAAACTCACCGCACGCCCCTGCTTGTAGGAAAACAGTCGTTTCAAAGCAAAATATTGTCAATAACAAAGAAACTTTACAATACTATTTTAGTTTTTTTAAATCACATGTCGAAAAAAGCAAAGTTGAGGAAAATTACCCACAAACGATTTAGTTTTTATGTGGTAGCATAAAAATTGATACTATATGTTAACAAATTCACATGACTCATACTTGCATTTCTTATCAAGATTCCTGCAGATGACACTGGAATGATTCGTTGATATCCAAAGTCTACTAAAAAGCACATAGGTAGTACAAGATTAAAGAAAAATTTAAATTACAAACTCTAATCCACGACTATCATTATCTGTGAACCGGTTTATAATGCTCGGGGTGGAGCCCCCTGCGCTCCCTCTAAATCCGCCTTTGTTGTGTGGTTTGTTTTACGATAAATTAGGTTGTTTTAAAAATTACGATAAAAACCTAGAAGAACAAGGCCTTAACGGTATATAAGACGATTTTGAACATAGAATTATTGTTTGTAAATATTATGGTACATGTGCTGTATTACATTCTTCTGAAAGAGTAAATGAAAATTAATTTTACTTCACTGTGCCACAGTTATGACCTGTTTCAAACAATCTTTCCTCTATCTCCTTATTTACATAAACTTACCGAACCGTCTATGTTTACCAACATGAAGAAGGTAAAGATTTATTTTAATTAAGAATGTTAATGGGAAAATTATTAAACTTTAAACCCAATTTGAACGTCATTTCGTTTTTTAGCAACTGTAAATAAAACAATATTTCATTTAGTAGGAATTGCCTTTAGTCTCTTAACAGGATAATAATAATTATTCTAAATAAAATGAATTTGAAATTTTAATCTGTTATTTCTTTCCTTGCCATTTATTTGTCTAAGAGGGCTTCGATTATTGTAGTTTTGTCATTTAAGAGTACGTCCATTAAACGAACACTAGCTAACGGTCTTATTATTCTTCCCAGGTAATGGTTAACTTTCTAGGCAGTCAAAAACCAGAGGAATATTGCATTTTTCTAAAAACTGTTTTGAACCAGGCTGATGTTAACTATTTGTGCTTCCTTGCAGTAGCAATCATGCCAGTGCTAACAGTATGTCACCTCAAATAATGTGTTGAACTCACACGCTAGCAAGAGGCCTTATATTCTGCCTAGTACATGGTTAACCCTCTGGACAACCATATAACCAGAGGAATACTAAGTTACCTTGCATTGTTCTGAAGACGGACTGCTCCGACCTCGACTGAGCTAACGAATTGAGTTCCCTTGCGGTAGCAATTACGCCAGAACTAACGATGTGTCAATCAGATTTTGCCTGAGACTTAGTCCAGTTATAAATTTAATAAATATAGTTTAAAAAAACTGAAAAACATGCTTTTAAAGCACATCAAACTAAAAAGTGAAAAATAATTATTAATATAAACTGAAAACAATAATGAACGAAAAATACTAGTATTATTGTGAAAAAAAGCGTGGGGCGCTTTGTGCCATATTTTTCGTATATCGAGCAACCCACGCTTTTTTCACAATAATACTAATATTTTTTGTTCATTATTGTTTTTAGTTTATATTAATAATTATTTTTCACTTTTTAGTTTGATGTGCTTTAAAAGCGTGTTCTTTAGTTTTTTTTAAACTATATTTATTTTTCACTTTTTAGTTTGATGTGCTATGAAAGCGTGTTTTTTTAGTTTTTTTAAACTATATTTATATTGCTTATTGATGCTGATATTATAACATATTACGATCCAACAGAGACTTCTGAAAAAAAAAATTTTTTTTTTCAGCCATGGGATTTGAACTTACGCCCGAGGAGTCCGTCGTTTCGCGTCGACTAAGACTTGTGCCTTAGCCCGCTCGGCCAACGACCGAACTGAGAATCACGGAATGTACTTACAGTATTAAGCCTCTTGCTCTCACGCAGAGGATACGTGAGGAACGGAAATTATTTCATGCTGGCGATCCTGATCAGGATAATGATATAAACTTATCAAATTATTGTATTGTTACCGGTTCTTCGTAAGTGTACAAAGTTTCAATTAGATCTGTCCGTTTAAAGTGGGTCAAAATCGAGTCCAAAGAGTCGGTTACAAACAAACATACAGGTGAAGCTAATAAAAGCGTGTTAAAAAGCACAGCCACTCACGTCCTACACACATGCACGTAGGGCACTCCTGACCAGACTAAGAATAAACTTTGGTTTGTAGATTGTCCCGCTAGTAATTTTGTCCCACTTTGCCCAGCCACACGATTAAGCATTTTATTGGTGAACACGCTTATTTCTATTTGGGTGAATGGCAGTAGGGATTTTAAACAAAAGCAAAAATGTACGTGTGTTTATCTGTAGTTAAGTTATATCCGTTCAATGATAATTAAATTGTTGTATTTTAGATCCACCTGATTAAAATTATTTTATAAAGCTGTTAGTGCCTTGTTCTTATTTCTGGCTTATTTTTCTAGATCCCTGGACATAACTGCTCTTCACTGCAGCTATCTGAGACTATATTAACCACTAATAGAGAAAAGCGCTGTTCTTGCACTCTAAAAAAGGAACTGGCGCCCGAGAAATCCGTAAACTGTACAATACTGCCGTAGTTTTGGAAGTCACAAGTGATGTTTTTCCAGTAAAGGAAACCATTTTTCCTATTGATCCTTTTTCCCTATTTTTACATGTAGAATTAGTTCCAGAATTCCTTGAATTTAGAAACACCCTGTATCTTACTATAATGGATAACTGTATTTTTTTATTATTCAATCTTAGACGAATTATTCATGTGGTAGTAAGACCCAAACAGAAAAAAAATTAATACTCCTTATATTTCAAATGTAAGTTCATATCTTGTCATAATCATAAAATAAACTCAGTTCGTATAGCTTAAAATTCATACATAACAAAAACACCTATGTATAAAGATTATCTGTAGATGGTGCAAAAAATTACGAGCACATCACAGCTACTAGCTCTTGTCTTATTATTCCGTACATTCCTGTTGAAAGTGTTCATATATGGCAATGTTTAATGTAGTTTAAACATGTTTTATACTTATACCTATTTTTTGAAGTGTACTGTCATTTTGGTGTTTAACTGACGTCAGTGCTGTGAAAGGTAGCTTTGATTAAATTATATTAAATAATTATTTTATTAATTTTCTTTTTTCATTTAATAGGTAGGTCCAGAACGAGATCATCAATTTACAAGTAAGATTTTTTTTTGTATAATAATATATAATTATTTTTATATTGTATAATATATAATTATTTTTATATTTTACAATTCTGAAATGCAGAATAGAAATAATAATTACTGGAATATAAATTAATTAGTCAGATTACAAAAATAGAAGCAAATACGTAAATACATAATTCGTTTTGACGGAAATAAATCGGTTGTTTAAAATGTTGAAATACAAATATATTTAAATATACTCTCATGAAAAAGTGTTTATTGTTTGGTTTATAAAGAGAACCAGGTTGATCTATACGTTATATAATGCATTTTATATTGTGAGATTCTCGACGCCTCACACTGGACGGAAACGCCGAAAAGCTGGCCAAAATATAAAGGCATTGAGCTATTTTATTGAAATTGTGCATACAGGGGTTTTTTTGTGTCGCTTATCAAGAATCCGAAGTTGATTTTGAAAAGAACAAAATGGCGGCCATGAAATCCCCCAAAACATACCAAAAATCGCCAATTATCGCTGCATTTTTACAAAACTTTGTATACAGTTTTTTTGGGTCGCTGATGAAGAATCCCATATAGAATTTCAAAAAAAATTACGGTCAAAAATATATACATAGTTCAAAAATTATTATTAAATTGAAGCGAATTCATGTGTTTCATTTGTTTCGGGAAAATTAGGATCTGGGGAATGGAATAAAAATGTGTAATGACTTTGAACGCATGAGTTGAGAACGCATGACGTTCTCATTTCATGAGAACGCATTCAAAAGGAGCCCACTTTATGGTGCACGAATATGCTTGCATCCATGCATTCGCGCACAATTTGGTCAATATCTCGCAAAGATGCAAAAAGATGCAGCTAATTTTTTATACACTTTCGAAAAAATGTTCATTGAACACATTCCAATAAGTTTCAAGACCAACCAACACCAACCTCGTAACTTATGGCTTTTTTGTGGAGTTTATGAATCGTTGCATGTACAAAAATGCACTCCACTTCGATAATTATTTACTAATTACCATATAAATAAACTGATCTGATACTGAGATATTTTAATTGTACTTACTTTCTGATGCAGAATCCATTTTTATGACACAGAAAACTGCACTTTAGAATTTTTACGCTGCAGACAAAATTTATCGATTTTTGAACCGTTGCGAGCTGCCAAAGTGACGCGCTGCACGGTCGCACAATAAGTAATTTCCTCGCTCAGGTAGCGAACCCGGACCGGTATTAACGGTCGTTTCTATTGCTAGGGGTACCACTACAACGATTTAAAACGTTTCTAATTTTATGAAATAAATAAAACAATTTATGAATTATTTTTTGTTTGCTATACCAACAAGTTTAATCTTCATTTTGCTTGTAGTTTTGTAAAATCAAAAAATCTACCATTAGCCTTTTTTTTTAAATTTGTTTACCTGACTTAAGTGCGTGAGCTAAAAGAAATAAACCTTATTATAAACTAAATAAGGCTAATTATTTTGATTTTGTTCGCTCAAAAGAATTAAATCAGTTCGAAAGGATTCCCAAATGACTCGTAGTGGCGGCTGGTGAAATTTAGGCTGTCACATCTTAGTATTGGATCATCGGACCCAAGCGATACTTTAATATAACTATCAAGACTAAATAAAGAAGTTTTGCAGAAAAAAATGCAATTAAAATTTGCGAAAAAAAGTTGAAAAAATGGTGTCCCTCACCAGGCTACTTCTTAAATGATTTGTAAAATATTTGCAAAACATAATCAAGGGGGTAGTGGTGACAGGTATGTGAAACTTCTCATATGGTCCAAATGCTACTATCCGACCGACATCATAGATGTCTCTGTGGCGGATAGCGACTTGCGAGGCAAGTACCGAGAGCGGCGACCTCTAGCCCAGGTGGACTAAACTACTGTTATTAAATATGATTTGAACGAAACAACTACTCAGCGGGCAAATACCCCGACCTGCATTGGATTATACCTTCAAATCATGATAGATCGGTAGCCAATATCATCACAGACAAATGATATTGGTCGATCTATCATGATTTGAAGGTATAATCCAATACAGGTCGGGGTATTTGCCCGCTGAGTAGTTGTTTCGTTCAAATCATATTTAATAATAATCAAGGGGGAAAATTTAACGACAGATTTAAAATTTCATAAAAATTTTTTTTTTTGCAAAACTTCCTCATTTAGCCTCGATAGTTATGCCTTAAAGTTTCGCTTGGGTCCCATGCTCCAATATTAAGATATAACATAACCTAAATTTCACCACAATGAGTCTAATATTAAATTTTCTAGGTGCTTTTGAAACCGATAATTATTAAAGCTTGTATTTATTTTGCAAAGTCAAAATTACCATTAGTGAAATTGTGCCATATTCTATGTACTGCGTGTTTGCTATAGAGTGCATTAATATGCTTTCTGTGTGGGAATTTCGTTATTATAAGCTGAATATTGTGTAAAATAAATGCTTATTACTGATATTTAAAAATTTCCAGTCTGTCAAAAATCGACTTTTTTATGATAATCAAATATTGCTGATGTTAGATTGAATAATATTGGGCATTTACCCATACTTTGATGATAAGAAGATTCCCACCTGTTATAAATACCCAATTGTCCAAGTAACACTCATCATCACTTCTGTATTAAATGTAATGTATACTTATGTAATTACAAATCAAATTATTACAAATAGTATATTATTGTTCAATAAATGAATTTGTTCAGTTGATTGACTAATAATACTTTGTGTTTCTAGTAAATATAATCATATAATCTGGATACGTTACAACCGTTGACTCACACTGTGGACTTAACTGTGTACTCGCACAGTACCTGCAGACTGATTCAGTCTGTAGCTACTGTACAAGGATATATCTGAAGCCAGTAGCAGAGACAACCCTGAGACGCGCAAGTACGTGCTAAAATTTAATCCGCAGTATTAAATTGGTCGATTGTAATGGAAGGTGAAAGTAGATGGCGCAAGAAGCAAACGCCCGCGAAAATTCAAAACCTCCCTTTTTATTATTTTATTGATATTTTTTATAAGCTTTATTTCTGTAGCAGTTGGTGATCGTTTGTGGACCAGAAGTAGTCGATTAGTTGTTTTTAAATACTTCTATTCGCTGGAAGTTAAAAACTAACCGAGTGACTATCTCTGACGATCCACAAACGATCACCAACTGCTGCAGAAACAAAGCTAGTTTAAAGTTAGAATACAAAACCAGATGTCAATTAATTTTTATGTTAAACTAATCAAAAGGTTAATTGTAACCTTGTTGAACCGCTTAACATAAGATTTAAGGTAGGTAATTATATTTTGTACAAAATTTATTAAAATCAGAAAACTACAAAAAAGCAAATTTAGGACATTTTGTCAATATATTACAGAAAATATCAAGAAAGCATGATAGTTATTTATGCAACAAGACCGGAAAGTGATTCTTTATTGGGCGAGCTGGCAATTTCCATTGCAAAAAAGCCCTAGCGAGCCCAGTAAAGTCACTTTCTGGGTGTGTTGTGTACAATATTTTTTCTGCAACGGTTCCTGCTAGTCTCAAAAAACTGTTTAACTTTAATAAAATATAAAATTCAACTGACAGACATCAAACGCTTACTTTCAAAGAAGACTGGAATAATCATTTTTAATTGTTATCGGATACTTTTTGTCAACAGAAAATGACATAAGGAATAGGTAAAGACTTTACAAATCCTTATGTCACTTTGCCGGGCTAGACCTGTAAATATGTATTTTCCACTCAAAACATACTGAACATTTTCCTTAATGTCCATTTCGTCAAATAGCAACAGACACAGTTTATCTTGCCCATTTGTTAAACTGTTGTTGATGTGTCTAAATAAGTGATCATTAATGCCAACATGGAATGGGACCTTTTCCAATAGTGAAATTAATGTTCTTTTTGAAGGCATCGCGACGATCTTTGACAATAGTTTGTAACACTTTGGATTCCTTTTTAGAAGTGCCAAGGCTATAACCTTTTCTTCAATAGTCCACCTCCTACCTTTTTGATCACGTTTGGCACAGCGTAATTCGGAAATGAGAAAGTTGGTTGTAGTATTTGACATTCCCTTAAATATACTTCTGACTACTGATGAGTTATCTAAATTTGATAGAGATTTGATGTCATGAGCCCTCTGTTTGCATATGACTTTCAACTTCCGTATATGGTCCTCCTTCTGACAAATCATGTTCATAAGTTTAACTTTTCTTGGAGTAGAGGTTGTCCTTGAAAGATCGCCAATGCCTCTAAACACTGGTCGTTTTCGAACGTTGACATTCTGATCTGATACAGAAGTGCTGGGAATCTCCTCCAAAAATTTACTAGCTGCCTTCACTATGCTAGGAAATTCCTCCGCCAACTCATAAGGTATATTCTTTGAAGTTGAGGCCTCGCTTGAGGCTAGATCTGAAGTAAAATGAGATATATATTAGCGACCATGTTTATTGATTCAAATCTATATTTCTTTATTTTGAATAAATTAAATAATAGTAAAAAGTCTGCGATAATTCTACCAAGCTAATTAGTAACAACTATGGATTGATATCTAAGGAACCCTCACCACCAACATTTTGTAAAACACATATTACCTGCTTGCACATGATATGTTGCCAACTGACGACATGGAAAAAGTGTGGGGACTGCATTGCGGGTCAACCTATGACTACTTAGGTCGACATAACTTTCAACAGTAAAATGACGGGAGCATATCCGATAATTTTGAAGAGTTTCTTCAGTTTAATGTATACCCATATTCTCTTGCCAAATTTTTGACCTGTAAAACATAAAAAATTGTGCTGTTAGAAGTGTTGTTAATTTAGTGCAGGCCATAATTTACCTTTCCAACCTTGAAGGAAAATAATGAAGTTTTGCCACATCGTCCTCCCAAGAACCACACACATAACACAATCTAATTCGTGACTCTGGCCATCTCAAACAAAAAATAACCTACAACCAATTTCAAAGTTTATTATGAGGAATGAAATAGGTAAAGGATACAGTTAGTACATTTTCTAATACTGTTTATCCTTTCTGATTAATATATAGGTTAGATATAGCGGATAAAATTATTTATAATTTTATAACTTACCAGTTATATGAAATTGGTAGTCTTTAAGAAGAGAAATAGTCTTTAACACACAAATATCACAAAATACAACGAAAAATAATCAAAATCACGACAAAATAACAAACACTTCTTTCGTCAGTTCAAGTTGACAGATAAAAACCACAGAAAAAGCGCCAAGATAGAACAGAAATGACAGCAGTGCAAGTGCTACCCTCTGCTTTCACCTTCCATTTTATCGGACTAGGACAGCTATATTTGACTATTCTTATATTAAATAGAGATAGCGAATAAATGTTAATATCGGACAAAATTTTCTATCCACCTGCACGTCTCAGGTTGTCTCTGCCAGTAGTTGGAATTGATCACGCGTAGACGTGCGGATTCGTGCAAACTACAGTTCACGCGTACACACGTCCACTGTGAGTTAAGCTTAATATAATATTTGAAAATTATAGGAAAATATTTGCTCCACAAAACCTTATTTGAAAAATATATCAACAAATTGCAATTTGCCCCTTTGCTATCATATGCTTAATTTTAGTGCCCTTTTGCACATGACGATTTTTGAAAGTCTCGAGTTTTTGACACATCAGTACATAATCATTCATTTTATATAAAATTCAGCTTGTAATAAAAAAATCTTCACAGAACTTACCTCAATACGTATATTTGAGCGACGAGCACTATACTAAGGGCCTAAATTTTGATGGATTAAATACAACTCGATATGAGGTACTGCATATTGGTGCTCTACATTTCTGTCATGATGTCTTTCGTTGATGACACGAGCGGTTCTGCGACTTTCAACTCTATAAATGAAAATTATATTTCTAAAGCCAGCCGATCTGAATTCTGTCATTTTAATTTCTAATCCTTTATACCTATAACTTCCGGTGTTATCAACATTTTAAAGGAACCTTTAACTTAAAGGGAGTTTTAGTGACCAGAAAACAAACAAAATATAAAATCAGATAGCAATCCTATAATTTAAATGAAAAATTAGGTTTAATGGCATTCACATATCTCGATTTTATATATTTTGCTGAAATTGTTGATAATACATTTTTCTTGTCACTAAAACTCCCTTTAAGCTAAAGGTTCCTTTAAAATGTTGATAATATCAGGGGTTTGTTATAGATATACGCTCTAAATTGTATAGGAGTGTATTTAAAATAACAAGTTTTATTTAAAACCACTTCAGGCCAAAATAAATATGTATGCTTCTTATAATGTGTATTTCTATCCATTTCACTAAAAGAATTAAGGAAACACGAAATTTTTTTCAACATTTTTTCCTATACTCTGTATTAGGCGACAGTATAATATTGCATATTATTCTATATTATTGAAGTTTGTATGACTTCCTCGGTAAAATAATTGATGTTAATACAATGCATATTACTTAATTTATTACTCAGACTCCGCTAGTTTCAGTAATAAATTAAGTAATATGCATTGTATTAACATCAATTATTTTACCGAAGAAGTCATACAAACTTCAATAAAGAAATTAAAAAATAAAATGACAGCCCAAGTTATTTAGTTAAGGACTGCTCTGGAGTTTTCATTAAACCGTTGGCTATAATTTTTAATCTGTCATTACGTACGTCTCAATTTCCAAATTGTTGGAAATTAGCCAGAGTTTGTCCAGTGTTAAAAAATGGTGATAAAAGTAATTTAGCAAATTACAGGCCCATTACAATTTTGTCTAATTTCGCGAAGGTCTTCGAGATTTCCATATACAATCACGTCTCAGTAAAAAAATCGCTCTCAATTGATCAACATGGTTTCTTGGAGCAGCGCTCAACTGTAACTAATTTAGACCTAATTACGCAAAAAATATCGGAAACCTTAGATGTGCAGGGACAGGTGGACGTGGTGTATACGGATTTCTCAAAGACCTTCGATACTATTAATCATTCTATTATAATATCTAAACTCGCATATTTTGGGTTTTCCTGCAGTTTGATTAATTTCTTTATTTCCTACTTGGATAATAGATTACAGTACGTAGCATACAATGGGTTTAAGTCGGATATGTATACGGCTATGTCTGGAGTTCCGCAAGGCTCCAATCTTGGACCGCTTTTATTTCTTCTCTTTATTGATGATGTCACTAAAGTGATTGACTGTGATAAGCTCCTGTTTGCAGACGATCTAAAAATATATGCTAAGATTAACACAATACAGGATTGCTTATTCTTACAATCCCAGGTTAACTTGCTTATAGAATGGTGTACTACTTCCAAACTTAATATAAATGTATCTAAGTGTAAAGTCGTAAGCTACTCGCGAAAGAACAAGCCAATTTTATATGAGTATTCTCTAAACGACCAACTGTTAGATAGGCAAAATTCAACAAAAGATTTAGGCATACTGTTTGATAATAAGTTATCTTTTGCCGAACACATAAACAATCTAGGACTATCATCCTCAAAAACTTTAGGTTTCATTATCAGAAATTGTAAATCTTTCACTAACGACGCTGCGTTGAATGTTATTTATTATTCACTTGTACGTTCCAAATTGGAGTATGGATCTCTAATTTGGTACCCAATTTATGAGAACCATTCAACATATCTCGAATCTATCCAAAGAAAATTTTTACTTATAAAAATGATCGTGTATATCCTGGTCGAGGCTTCAGCCACGAATTACTTTTATCTAGATTCGAGATGTCATCATTAAAGACTCGACGGATTATGAACAGTTTAATTTTTCTCCACAATCTGCTTCATAATAAAATTGACTGCTCACCACTTCTTGAACTCCTTAATTTTAGAGTGCCAACTTTCAATTCCAGACAAAATGTCACTTTTTACACACCTAATGCAAGAACCAATGTCATTAAAAAGTCGCCTATTTACGTTATGTCACATAATTTTAACTCTGTATCTGATCTGTGTGATATTAATCTCTGTTCAGTTCTATCCTTAAAAGAAACCATTCATAGACACTTTCATCCATAGCTTAACTATCCCACCATTATTGTTATGTTACCTACTTTATTGAATACTCATTATGTTTATATCTCGATCTAAACTGCTGTCATTATTATATTATTGTCACCCTCCAGCGCTATATTGTTATAGTTATATGTATTACTTTGTTTAAGTTAAGTCTACTACGTATCCTTATAATATAATTATTTTTTCTTATTGTATTTCATACATTTTGTCCTGTAAGTGGATTTTCTGTTTGGCAAATAAATAAATATTATTATATTTGCGTGCCTAATAAAAACTTTAATAACATTTTCCTCTAAACTAAATGGCCCAATTTTAAAGGGGTGAATTCTACTACACCATTTAAAAAATTGTAAATGTTTGTTTTTAAAGCACTTGAAAACCCGATAAAAAATTAAATTATCATGTGACCTTACGCCTCTGTTTACTCGGACAGTTGATTTTAAGCATGGGACATGATTTCAGGCTTTCCTTGCCGTCGTAAAAATACCTACTAAATTTATGGGCTCATATTGTTTATGGCATGACTAATGTGAAATGATGATTTTGTGATTATTTCTTACAATAAAATAGCAGGGGTCTGTTATGTTTGTTATTTAATGGTAAACAAAGGATTAAATCTCAATACCAAAAATAATAAACATGCTACTTAAACGAAACATGCATTAAATAACATTGGTTTTGCTTAAATTATACCTATTACTAAGTTTCTTAATTTCTTGGATTTTAGTATTTTAGAAAATAGTGTATGTATCATTTGTCTATTTTCTGTTTGTTGCAATCGAGGATAATATTAAAATAAATTTTGAAAGCCTTTACATTGAAAAAAGCCGTTCGTTATATCAACAAATTGGGTTTATTAAACGTTTTCTTTAAGACATACATTGTATTAAATCGTCACGTGAGATCAGACTGAGCCTATGATTTAAAAATACTATTTTACAGGAAAGCCAGTTTAATATAATTATGATACTTGCATAACGTTAAGTTTAAAAATTCTCCATCCAGCAATGTAAATGAAATCAATTTCTGTTAAGAGAAAATGCAGGAGTATCCTAACTTACATCAACTGCACATAGAAAATATCACCATGACTTTTATACCTTTTACTTTCTCACCCCTCAGTGAGGATGTTATGTATTCGTGAAAAAAATGTTGAAAATTTGTATTGCATTTCTGGACGAATCTCGACGAATTATGACGATACACAAAATTTCAGACAGAAAAAATTTTCTGTGTGTGTCTGTGTTCGCGATAGCAGCTACAGTTTTTGAGATAAATTTTTTAAATTTGGTACACACATCCTAGAAGTCAAGGAAGAGATTGAGTTCGTTGAAAGCAAAATTTTTGAAACGTCAAAATGTGACGTTTTTGAAACGTCAAAAATTACTTTTATTATAAACTCCACCACACGTCGAATTTTACTACGGTGAGGAAGTTCTGATCTCCAAGTAATTGGTGGCGGTTTTTTAATTCTTTACCGATTTAAATTTTTTATGGGTCGATTGAAAGCCAAGGCTTTCTGCTAAAATACTAGATGTCAAAAATTGACATGGTTCAGAGATCCAATATGGTGGGTATTGTCAAATTTACCTAATATTAAAAACTGTTGGAACTTTTTTTAGAATAACAAATTAAATGGCCGTTTTCGGTTGAAAACTTCCAAAAATGTGACTAACAAAATTAATATAATTATAACAATAACTGTAGTCAAAACTAATGTCTAAATAATGGAATATGACCTCCATTAGCGTCCACAACAAGCTGAACCCACCTGCGCCAACCATTAATTGCTTTTGTAATTATCTGTTGGTCAATTTTTCCTCAACATTCTAACATGCGTTGTCACAATTCGTCTAATGTATTAAAATGACGGCTGTTCTTGTGTACCATTTCTTGTAAATCACTCCAAAAATAATAGTCACAGGGATTTAGATTTGGACTATTAGGAGGTCAATGAAATTTATTGCACGATCCCTTAAATATCTAAATGTGTGGTTACTTGTGTGACACCTAGCTCCAGCCTAAAATTTAAAATATGCTAATACACAATTTAATTGCAGGTACGGCTTAATTCTGAACGATATTGTGAAGTTGTTCTGGATTCAGTCTTACCTCAAATTGGTAATGTCATGCCCGATTTCATACTGATGCAGGTTAGTCAGTGTTTGTACCTGCAATTAAATTGTGTATTAGCATTTTTAAATTTTAGGATAGAGCTAGGTGTCACACAAGTAACCATATACTTGGATATTTAAGGGAACGTGCAATAATATTACTATTGAACGGCAATACTGGCCTCCTAATAGTCCAGATCTAAATCCCTGTGACTATTATTTATGGGGTGATTTACAAGAATGGCTGTTATTTTAATACTTTAGACGAATTGCAACAACGCATTTTAGGATGTTGGGTAGAAATTGACCAACAGACAATTGCAAAAGCAATAGATGGTTGACGCAGGCTGGTTCAGCTTGTTGTGGACGCTAATGGAGGTCATATTCCATTATTTAGATATTAGTGTTAACCAGAGTTATTGCTATAATTAGATTAATTTTATTAGTCATATCTTTGTAAGTTTTCAACCGATTTTCGTGGTCTATACTACAAAATATTTTTAGAAGAATAGGCTGACATTTTGTATTTTAGCAGAAAGCCTTGGCTTTCAATCGGTAAAGAATTAAAAAATTTATAAACGTAAATAAAAATTCCGTTGTTTTTTGCCCACCAGATATATGGCAAACTACAAAGTACAGTAAAATTTTTAAGTTAAGATAATTTGGTACTACGTTAGAAAAGATAATAAGATACAGAAAATGGCATAAACTAGTTTTGCACAAAAATGTACATAGACTAGTTCTGATCTCATATGACGAAATCAACTTCTTTTAGAGTAAGAAAAGGCTATTCTCCCGTAAGATGTTACTATTGACATGAGTATAAGTCATATTATCAATGAAATTTTCATTAACAGAAGAAATATTTCCTCGTAATTATGAAAGAAGTTATTGGTAAAGAATTACGATTTTCATGTTTCTATTCGGCTAGAGGTAAATTTTCTAAATAGTTATTATTCAAATTTTGTAAAATATTTAGATATCTTTCACCTAAAAAAAACAAAAACAAAAAAATTAATTACACATATTAGCAGAAGAAGAAATCTTTATAATTTACTGTTTAAATTTTCCTGATAAAATTCTAATGCCACCACTCTTCTTATGGCACAGTAAACATTTAACTGCCAACTTGAAAATTTCGCTCCCTGAACACATGAGGATTCGAGTCACTCCAATAATGAGAATTGTGTCGATTAAAAAGTCCATTTTTGGTAAATTTAGCTTCATCTGACCATATAATATTTCCCAAATAAGAATCCGCCTATTTATTAGAATAAATTCACAAAAATTTTCTCTTCTTAGGAAATCTGCCTCTTTTAATCGTTGAAACATTTGGAACGAAAACGGGTGAAATTTATGTTTAATTAAGATTCTGTGAACTGAATCCTTGCATAGTCCCGGTTCCAGAGCAGCTTGTCTTAATGACATCATTGGAAATGCATGAAAATATCCCAGAATTGCTATTTCTACGTTTTCATCATCAACAATAGGCTTCCGCTTTTGAATTCTTGCCTTGACAGAGCCATAGTTTTTAAAATTATCAAGTATGTGTATTACAGTGTTTGGTGACGGTTTCCGTTTTGTGGACATCGAGTAGCAAATGTACTACAAGTTCTTGATATTACTTTGTCACATTCTCCATAAATAATAAACAAATCAAAAAAATCTTCGTGGATGTAATTTAAACGCGGTGGCATTTTTTGACATAAGAGAATGACTGACATTACTGATTGTTTCTAATCATGCTTAATTTGACAAAATTTTTACTAAAAATTCTTGAATTTCTAAGAAAATTGCAAATATTTCAAAAATTTTGTAACTTAAACTCACATAATGCTTATATCAGAAAAAAAGGAACTTTATTATACATAACTTGGTGTAAAAAAAATACAGGGTGTTATATTTGACTTAAGCAAGTTTTCGCGGTTTGAAGTTTACAAAATGTAACGTCACAAATGGAACATTTGATATACTATTATTGAATTCTTTAAACTGTAGAGCGTAGCTCACCTTATGGTCTTTCTGCATGCCAAAAAAGCAAATGAGTAGGTAGTTTTTACACGAAGAATGTTATAAAGGTTATTGTAAATCATTACATTTATCAAATTTTTTTTAAATGTCAAATATCTCTGAAACGGCTGGGTTAGGGCATAGGGTATCCTGCATGTTTCTGACTCAGAATTTTATGCTCTTTTCGAAAACCCTAAAATATATAGGGTATTACATTTAAAATAAGCAAGTTGGTATAACTGGAAGTACCAGATGTTTGTAATTATTTTAGTTGGATTGACCCCACTGCCATTAGTAATTCCTTAAATTTTCAAAATTTTTTGGTGTGTACTTTTCCCTATATCGATCGATGCAGTTCCTGGTGAGACACTCTGTATAAATTACACTTAATACTGATGCGTATTTTTTTTATTAATAGAAAATACGATTACCTAGTTTCATAAAATGACACCAAATAAAATATTCGTATTTCTTATTAATAAAAAAAAACGCATCAGTATTGCCTGCAATTTTATATATTAAATCCATATGGAGTTTAAGATAAATTATGTGTTTTCATATTCCTTTCTCATCAATATAAAAATATTTACAGCGATTTAAAGTTTTTATGTTGACTATCCTGGCAACGAGGGCGTGCTAACGTGCGTATCATTTATAAGTATAAATCTTAGAAACCCGATATCGTACGAAAAACTACATTTTTCGTCCGTATGTCATAAATAACTGTTATTGATATTTTTGTTTATTATGTAAATTTGTTAGTGTAATAGAGATTTTCTTCTATATTGATTTTTATCTACATTAACTAGTACTACTTACTAAATATAAGCATTAACAAAAATAAAATATTAGTCGTTGATTATTTATCTTAATTTAATGGCCAGCTTTTATTAATTTTATGGTCTGGTAAACATGCGATAACAACTAATAAAAAAAGTAAACAACTTATACATTTAAAAGGTAGCTCTACTGGATTAATTATGATAACTAATATTAATTTGGAGGATTTTGGTAAATAATTTTAAATAAATTGTACAGTGTATATCAAAAAGTACGCATCATAAGGGATTTTTTTATACACTGCTAGTAATACTGCGGGAATCTGTCCAATGTCTCTATCTATTAATTCTAACATTTGCAGTAAAACAAAATCATAAAACCGTGATTTTTTGGAAATACGCATTCATGGGTGAGCGACACGGATAGAGCAATAGCGTGAAGATAATAATAAAAATAATAATAACAATAATAGCAATAATAATAATAATAATAAGTGCAAAGGACCGGGGGGTGCAAAGGACCGGCAACCTCCACGTTGGTGCACCCTGGACAGGCAGAGGCAACTCTGCCTGACTAATGCCGGCCGGGAGTACCAGGGCTAACCACCCTGGTACTCTTACAGCTCGGGTTCCATATAACCTAAGAAGAGCCCCTCACAATCGACCTCAATCGGATAGAGGTCAAGGACAGATGGGAGGGGCCTTACCGGACGGTCCTAACGATGACGACAATGCTATTGCACATGGACGCTTTAAGTGGACGAGGGAACTTCGGGATGACTTGCTGACCTGCCGCGAGAGTAGCGAACCTGAGCGAAGGGGATACATGGCGCGAATGCATGCACTTTGGTGCGAAATGCATCCAGAGCATCGCGCCTTCTCTCAACAACATCTGAGAGATCAAGTATCCTTTCTGCTCAGGACGGGTTACGTAAGGGCACCCCACCAGCTGGAAGAACTGCCAGCCGCAATCCCACCGCGGCAATTACCAGCTGATGGGGAACATCCTTTAGAGTTCACCGGTGTAGACTTAAGGACGAGGGTTAGCCTTAACACCAGGGCTAACCTAAAGCCACAAGACCTGGCTAGAATGGACGCGGTCATCGATGAGGAAATTTCGGAAGATGTAGACATCTGGCAAATCAACTGCGCCGTGTACAACGCCGCGAAGCAACTCGTCCCCCGTGAGAGGTCAACCAATCACGGGGTCGAGAAAGCCAAGCGGCGTGTACAAAAAATCGAAGGCAAGATACAGTCGGCCAGACAACATGCTTCTCGGATCCAGAGTGTGGTGGAATATAAGACGACTGGTAGAGTTTTTTACTCCCAGGATCCGGCGCATAGCTGCCGGATTAAGACGTCAACACCATACTCTAAATCTGACAGTGATGCTTACCATCAAGCAGCACTGTCTAGATAGGATCCGAGCGCTCATGGCGATAAAGAAAACATTGAAGAGGCGGGTGAGGAGTATGGAACAAAACAATTTGTTCCGTACGAATCCTTCCCGCCTCTTTCAAGAGCCACAGCGTGTTGTCGAGAATCCGCCGACTGTAGAAGATGTCGAAACCTTCTGGAAGGGAATCTACGAAACGCCGCGTCCATTCAATAGCGACACTCCATCAATTGCACACTTCGAGGCTCTGTGTCACAGACATCTTGAAGAGCCAGAAGAAGTGTGCTCGGCAATCAGTACGGAGGAAGTCCAACAAGCACTTGTTGGTACCAAGAACTTCGCTGCCCCGGGCCCAGACGGCATTAACAACTAGTGGTGGAAGAAATTTCCTTCCTCTCACCGCCGTCTGGCGCGAGTTTTCAACTCATGGTTGAACGAGGGGCAGCAGATTCCGGACTGGTTCGTCGAGGGACGTACTGTGCTAATCCCCAAAAAGGGGGATCTTTCCGACCCGAGGAATTATAGGCCGATCACATGCCTTAACTCCTGCTACAAGATATTTACACGTATCTTGTATGCTAGGACGCTGAGGTCTGTTGATCCGGTCTTCCAGCAGATACACGAACAGCGTGGTGCCAAGAAGGGCATGGCAGGTTGCAAGGACAGCCTGCTGATAGACCGCTGTATTACACAGGATTCTGTGCAATACAAGCGGAATCTATCGATGGCCTGGATTGATTACCGCAAGGCATTTGATACAACATCGCATGAGCTATTGTTGTACTTGCTCGAATGTCTTGCGGTACCAGCACCACTAGTGAGATGCATAGAACAGCTGCTGCCTCTCTGGAAGACCCGCTTCACCATAACATCAGGTGCACAGCGGGTCACGACAGGACAGGTGGCATTTAGGAGAGGAGTTTTCCAGGGTGACTCCCTGAGTCCTCTCCTCTTCTGCATCTCACTGCTGCCGTTGTCTGTTGGGCTCCGCCAAACCCGCGGATATCAATGTGGGCCACCCAGCGACCGGAGGCATAAGGTCACCCATCTATTTTATATGGATGACCTTAAACTTTATGCCTCCGGAGAGCGCGAATTACAAAACGCTCTTAGGGTGGTCGAAGAATATACGCGGGCAATTGGTATGGAGTTCGGGTTGGACAAATGTGCAGTCGTCCACCTCAAGAGAGGATGATGCGGGGAATTCCCTGAAGATGCGCAGCTCGCAGACAGAAGCATCCTAAGACATCTGGATGCCGGAGAAACCTATACATACCTGGGTGTGCAACAAAGGCACATCCAGGATGTAACACAAATAAAGGAATCTCTCCGCGGCATAGTATAGTAGTATTGAGTATGGCATGTAACATCCTCAGATCCCCTCCTGCGGTTTGTGAAACATCACGAAACTGTAGGAGTGGGAGCAGGATTGTTCAAGGCAGCAAAAAGAGCCGCAGATGAACTTGGTCTCGCATTTGATATCAGGCGAGGAGGCCGGCGAGGTGCTGATGTTGAGTCAGTCACCGAACTTCAGCCAAATCGTCTGAAAGCCCGAATCAGAGCTGCCGAACAGAAAAATCTGTTTCGGCAGCACGTCGATAAACCCCAGCATGGTGTCTTCTATAAGAACATAAAAACACTGGGTTTATCGACCAGGCTGACCTTCGCCTTTCTAAGGTCAGCAGGGCTTAAGTCGGAGACCGAGGGATTTGTTATGGCCTGCCAAGATGGTGTTATCAACACCTTGGTCTACCGCAGCCGCGTGTGGCATGTAGAGGTTCCTGATATCAACTGCAGGACCTGCCATCAGGCGCCGGAATCGCTCATGCACTTACTATCTGCATGCCCCATATATGCGATTTCGGCCTACACCCACCGGTATAACGCGGAGTTACAAGTGCTATACAATCACCTAAGGCACTCGTACGGGGTAGACCAGACACAAGTGCTGCCTTACGTCCCCGGAGATATTGAGTCCGTTGACGAGAACGAGAAATGCCGGATTTACTGGAACTACTCGTTCCCGACTGTCAGGCTAATTCAAGCCAACAAGCCTGACATAGTCCTCCTCGACCATCAACTCAAGGTGATGTATGTTATCGAGTTCTCGGCACCTGCGGAGAAAAATATCACCTTGAAGGAGGAGGAGAAACAGACCAAATATCGCGATCTCCGGTACGAGCTCTAAGTGCTGTACCCAGGCTACTCGGTCAAAATGGTCGTCCTTATTATCGGTGTACTCGGAGGGATAAAGCCTACGCTGCTCTCGGAATTGAAGATCATACCGTCCTGCCAAAAATCAGCCGAGTGGCTGGCAGGCCAAATGCAGAAGGCGGTCATGCTGGGTTCTCTCCGTCTGCTTAGGGCACACGATTCTGGTATCTACAGCCACTAACCCTGCGGGATGTGGGGAGTGGCTGTAGTTGATGCGTCGGCGCAACTCCCGTGAGGCGTCGGAGGCCACGGGAGGACTGACCGGCATCGGGAAACCGGAAAAAAATAATAATAAGGCCGGCAAGGGGTGCAAGGTCAGCAACCTCCGCGATGGTGCACCCTGGACAGGCAGAGGTAACTCTGCCTGACTAATGTCGGCCGGGGGTACCAAGGCTAACCACCCTGGTACTCTTACTGCTCGGGTTAGTTATAACCTAAGAAGGGCCCCTCACAATCGACCTCAGTCGGATGGAGGTCAAGGACAGATGGGAGCGGCCTTAGCGGATGGTCCAAACGATGAGAACAACGTTATTGTACATGGACGCTTTAAGTGGACGCGGGAACTAAAGCATGACTTGCTGACCTGCCGCAAGAGTAGTGAACCTGAGCGAAGGGGATACATGGCACGATTGCATGCACTTTGGTGCGAAATGCATCCAGAGCATCGCGCCTTCTCTCAACAACACCTGAGAGACCAAGTATCCTTCTTGCGCAGGACAGGTTACGTAAGGGCACCCCGTCAGCTGGAAGAACTGCCAGCCGCAGTTCCACCGCGGCAATTACTAGCTGATGGGGTACATCCATTAGAGTTCGCCGATGTAGACTTAAGGACAAGGGTTATCCTTAACACCAGGGCCAACCTAAAGCCACAATACCTGGCTAGAATGGACGCGGTCATCGATGAGGAAATTCCGGAAGATGTAGACATCTGGCAAATCAACTGTGCCGTGTGCAACGCCACGAAGCAACTTGTCCCCCGTGAGAGGTCAACCAATCACGGGGTCGAGAAAGCCAAGCGGCGTGTACAAAAAATCGAAGGCCCCTATTGGGACATGCTTGACTTTAAAAATAGAAAACTTTAATAATCGTACATTTTCTATATTAAATATATGGGTAATAAATAAGTCATCCATATTCTAGTTTCGATTTAACGAAAGTAAAATATAATATTTTGACTCTAAATGCATTACTAAAGTGTTTATAGTTCGTAAAAATGAGACATACTGTTTTAAAATCGGTAGACACTACATGATCAATATGTAGTTTAAATCTACTTTGTTAAATAATATGCCAAAATCTCTCATTTCACAACATCTGACAAGTGGAGTAAATATTGTTAAAAGTGTTTAATTGTGATTATATTTAAGACAGTCATTAATTTATTGTTGTTAATTATTAATTAGTTATTAAAATAGTGATTAACTGTTACCCGAACTTTCAATCAACGAATCTACGAGTAGAAGTCTTTGTGCTGATAGCAAACACGTAACAATGTACCAAAATTCAATTACATATTTTATTTTAGAGTACGACATGACAACACATGGAAATATTTAAACATTCACCGCATAATAAAATCATTTTGAAGGATATACAGTCAGCCATAAATGAAAAATTGTTAAAAATTTTGTAATCAATAGAAAATGTTAAATGTTTACGCTTAATAATATACGACAGATAGTTGATAAATATACTAGCGTCTACAGATAGGTTGCAATTGGCGTTGATGCTCCAGAAGACATGCGCGAGATAGGGGAAGCCTAACTTAGTTCATAGATAAGTATTAATAAATCCTTTTGGAATCGTTTGTTAGCAAGAAACTCGTTAGACGATAGTAAAGGGCAAGGAAAATTTTACTAAAAAATACTTATTTAAAAAAAAAATTATAAGTTTGCGATTCGAACCCTGGACCTACCGCGTGCTAAGCGAGTAACTTCTCTATCGTCTAACGAGTTCCTTGGTAACAACCGATTCCAAAAGGATGACAAAATTCATGGTCGCAATCTCGCGCATGTCTTCTGGAGCTTCAACGCCAATTGCAACCTATCTGTAGACGCTAATGATAAATATGAGAAACAATAAGGGCCCAAGTTTGAAATTCTATTGCGCCCTCGAAGTTACTTCATACTAATATATACAGATGTACCCAAGTAGCATTTTTAGACACAATTTCGAAACAAATTTGGTAGTGGGAAACAGTTTTGCAACTGTTTCGATTTTTATGGGAGATACAAAGGTTTACATACATTTCCAACATTTTTCTGAAATTAGTACTGATTATTTAACTTTTCTACATAGCACAATGATATATGGAACAGTTTAGTAACTGTTTCCACCTTTAGGTAAAATTTTTCTTTGGAATAAGTATTTGAAGACAATTTTAAAAGATACTGCAGCATCTGTTACTTCATTTTCAACTGTAAACTACGTTATTGAAATTGTGTGAAACAAATTCTTATGCGCATCCAAATGTTTCCAAACTGTTTCTATTTTTTTCTATAAGTTTATAACCTCATTTTTACAAGCATTGTTATTATTACTTACCATTGAAAATAACTATCAGAGTTTAGAGATACAAAATGGGAAACACCAAATAATTTAAACATTCTTCTTGATATAGTACACAAGAGATGTCAAACCAACAACGGCTTTAAAAGAAGTTGGTGTGGATAATAAAAATACGAATAACAAATTAACAAATCTTGCAAATGATGCACTTACAACGCTGTAAGATAATACGGCGAAAGTAGAAGAATTTCCCTATTTCGATAGAAAATATTGAGGAAAGTAAAAAGTTGTAATAAAAAATATTTCAGGTACATAGTGATGATAGATACTTTATTTTCAGATCACGAATTTCTTAATGATTATATTAAGAAATTCGTGTTTCAGACAGTTCGAAATCATTCCAAAACACAGCAAATATTGTTTTTGTTAGAAACTGGTTATCATTTCTTAAGATAGTTTCGAAACAAGTTTTTTTTCAAAGGCGATATGTTGTAGTAATCGGAACTGAATGGTTACATTCGAGAACCGAGTTTCTTTTCATGAAATATTATCTACATTTTCGAAACATACGCATAATATAACTGTGTCTCTACCTAGCCATGTTGGTTGTGAGTGTTATTTTAGAGGCCATTATGGGCAATCTTCTTTTAAAACAAAATTTTGGTTAGATAAGGGTTTAATATTGATACAAATTACGAAAAAAGAAATATAATTTGTACGGATTAAGTTACTAATCATCATCGTAAAAATAATTATGAAAAAATATTTTTAATGAAAAGTTTAAATTAAAAACTTTTATATTTGCAAGGCGTATTTAAAATATCGAAGTATCTCCGCAAATTAATCAATAAAATTTTCAACGCATACGTTTTTTCAGGCCAGAAGTCTACCAAAAATTACATTGAAGTTTTCACACTATTCCAAATATTATCTTAGACCTTAATAAATTGCTTCCATATTGAAAGGTAATAAATGTACTCACTGTATTGAAACATTCTTATTAGGCATGAAGATATAAAACTTTCCGAAACTGATTGCACACATTTCGTTCCCAACAATGTTAGTTGCAAAAACGCTGATCAATACAAAATATAATGAAGTATCGATACATTTGCGAAACTGTGTACAAATCAGCAAGCTACAAATTTGAATCCTGTTTCTCTTTATTTTCGAAACCAGCAAAGAAGCGCACAGTGCCATCACAATAGAAACACGTACTGTATAACCTATGAAATTATGTATGAATCGAAAATTTATCGCAATATGTCGGAAACAGCTTCCATTTTAGACATGGTAACAGGCACAATTTGTTTGAAACGTTTGCGAAAATCTTCCTTAAAATGCTGCTTGGGTGCAAGGATGGTTCTAGTTAACCATCCTTGGCTTGGGTGAAACCTTTATATGCAACAAATTGCTTATGAATGGTAATAATTAAATAGTTTAAACTTAAACAGGTTCGTGATGTATATAAGTTTCAGCTTTATTAAAAGGAAACATTGGAATACTTTGGATACATATGTATAAAGAAGTTGTCACATGTAAAGTATTGCGGGTAGAAAAAATAGTTTCTTCTACATTTGCATTTTATTCGGAGGAAAGCATTTATGTATTATTTTGAGCGCTATTTTAATACTTCTTGTTTACATTTACCATAATACATCAAATCATGTCATCAGAAAAATTGTATATTTTACCTTTAATGTTAATGCAAAGTCGTTGACGGCTCCTTTTGCACGCCATTTCTTTATGATTATGATTGAACGCATTTGTTTCTAATGTAGATGTATTTATTTTTAGTTCCATGTTCTTCTACGTACCGGCTGAATGGAATAATACCTTTAAAATATACGTTTAGCCTTTCATTCTTTTAACATACTCTAATATTTATATTTAAAATTAAACCATTTTGTGTTTGTTAACGGGTTTTTTGTTTAATTGTGTTACTTATAAACCAGCTTTTAACACTAATTATCCTCTCAGTTATTTTCATTGTTAAAATTATTTACCTACTCGTTATTATACAGACAGTGGTAACTAAATGGCATCCTTTAGGCTCGTTACTCTTAAAAATGTACGAACTACTAGTAATCTGAGGTTTTATTTCTAAACAGTGTTTATGAACTTAATAAGGCAAATGGTGTTTTATGTTTTTGCATGCCAAGGATATGCGCTAATATACGAATCAAATGTATTGAGACCTCACTTTAACTGCGGAAATGGCGGAGCAGAAAAATGTAAAAAATTATTATCGACATCAAATTGAGGAGAGAGAAATGACAACAAGTCGTCCATGTGTTCCATTGATTTATTTAAATTATATGGAGGTGCCCTATATAATACGCCTAGGAGTAAATGCAGTTTACTTATTTTAATATCCAATAATAAATACTCGAGTCTCTCTAACTGAGCAAAATGCAATAAAAATTCTTTTAAAATAATATCGCCTCTTATACAGGTTGTCCCAACCAAAAGTAGGTACCCTGAATAACTTTGGAGATAAAATTTTTTTTGAAAAATTGGTGAAACACGTCGACCATGTTTCCAAGGGGGACATATCTTAATGTAATACTTGTATACCTATCATCATCCCTCTACCCTACACGGCCACCCCCTCAAAAAATTCAAATGGCAAGGGGGGGTCGAGTGATACATCTTTTGAAAGCTCTTCCAATTCCCTCAATAACAGTATATTTTATTTAACTTTTATCGATTCGTTCTTAAGGAAAATAATTTTATTTTTGATGATTACACACAATCGAAATCGTTTATAAAATCTAAAATACACGGCACTGGATATTGGAATTTATAAAGAAAACTACATTTTTTAGTGCTCTCAAATCAAATCGAGTTTTTTCGACAAAAAACACTTTTCTTGTCCGTTTAGTTTTAGAATAATAAAAGACTCATAAGTATTTGATAGTCCTTGAACATTAATTAGTTCACAACCAATTTTAAATCGAGATACATTTTACCAAAGTGAGTTATCAAAATGGTTTATACCATTCAGGAGAGAATAGAAATTGTGAGCATTTATTTTAAAAACGATAATTGTGCTAGAGCTACGGAGCGCATATTCAATAGAAATCACCCAGATAGAAGGTTTGGTTCTCAGTATGTTTTACAATTATTGACAAAATTTATGGAAACAGTTTAAGTAGGAAACAAAAAAGCATGAACCTCAGCGACCGATTAGGAATGAAGCAGTCGAAGTGGCAGTTCTGGGTCATTTGCAGATGGATAATGCTCAATCGATCAGGAAAGTAGCTGAGGCTTCCGGTGTATCACGAAGCAGTGTTCATCGAATTGTAAAGGCCCACAAATTTCATCCATACAAATTTAAATTGGCACACGAATTAAACTAAGATGATCCCGATCGTCGCGTCGGCTTGAATCCTGTGAAATTTTTAGTGAATAATTAAACGGTAATGCAAGTCTACTGTACAATACGTGTTTTTCTGATGAATCGACATTTCAGTTAAATGGGGAGGTAAACAGGCACAATTGTAGGTATTGGAGTGAAACCAATCTACATTTGTTCATGGAAACTCATACCCAAAGGCCTCAGAAGTTAAATGTTTGGACTGACATCTTAGGGGATCACATTGTCGGGCCGTTTTTTATTTCTGGCAATTTAAATGGCGAAAGGAACCTCGATCTTTTAGAAAATAACATCGACCCAATGATTACACAAATCCTCGAAGATGACGATAATCTTTTAGAGGGCGAACTGTTTTTTCAACAGGATGGAGCACCCCACATTTTGCTATAGCAGTCGGTCAATTTTTGGATAATCAGTTTCCTGAGCGATGGATTGGAAGGAGAGGTCCTGTGGCTCGCTAGGTCAACCGATTTAACTCCCTTGGATTCCTTTCTGTGAGGACATTTGAAATCGAAGGTATTTGCAACAAAGCCCGCATCTCTAAAAGAGTTACGTGAAAAAATTGTTCGAGAATGCCGTTTATTGACTCCAGATGTGATCAGAAATGTTCGTACAGAATTTCAAGACAGATTATACTACTGTATGGAAGTCGGTGGAGGTCACTTTGAACAATACATACAAAAATTTAAACTGCTTCTTTTATTTTTATTTCCCGAACCTAAAATAATCGATAAAAGTTAAAAAAAATACACAGTTATGTAGAGAATTGAAGGACCTTTCAAAAGATGTATCACTCGACCCCCTTTGCCATTTGAATTTTTTGAGTGGGTGGCCGTGTAGGGTAAAGGGATGATGATAGGTATATAAGTATTACATTAAAATATGTCCCCCTTGGAAACAAGGTCGACGTTTTTCACCAATTTTTCAAAAAAATTTTATCTCCAAAGTGGGTGGGTGGTTGGGACACCCTGTATAAATACCTACACTTCCACCCCTACCAAACCGATCTTTGCGAAGGAAACTAAAATTAGGTATGTTTATAACATTAGAAGATATATTATCATTCAGCCATGTTTTAGTAAAAAAAATTATATATCAAAACTATTTTCTATCAAGATATTTATTTAGTGAAAATTATTAATATGAATCAACTTAGACAAAGGATTCTGGCAGCCGCGAACAAATTTAAAGAAACCACAAATACCTTTCAAGAAGTTAGATTTTCATTTCTCAAAATATGCGCAAAGTGAATTGCGAACAAGTGTAAGAGAAATGTACAGATTTATGTTGTCACCTTATCAAGACGCCTCGCGCCAGCTTAATGTGCCAGACCAAGATATTTTAAGCGTTTTCATTTTGGATCTTGGTGCTTTTCAAGATTTCAAAACTGTCGAGCTTATAAATCGTTCTTATATTATCTAATGATGAAATGATGCCATACTTAGAAATATGCAGCAACCTAACCTCGTTAGCAATTTCATTTTAAAAGGTATACATAGCGGGGAATTATCAAATAGACACATTGTATAAATGAACTTTATAACAGATTATACCCTTTAAGTATTTTGTTTGTAAAAGAAACTTTTAATTTCAAAATTCAGTAACTAATTATACATTTCCTTTCTAAAATTACTGTACTCTGTACTCTCGTTGTACTCTTTTTGGTGGGAAGCAAAAATAAAAGAAAGCTAATCAAAAACCATTATCAGTTTTATACTTTTACTAATATTTATTTCAAAACCAAGTATGGTGGTTCTAAATAGTACCGGTGCAGGAAAGCAGACAATTCAAAGGAGTAATTAACATTGTAATTGCATGTTATATACGTGACTGTGGCGTAAACTGGATATAATAAGAGTAAAACTGTATGCTTCAAAGTTAAAAATCTGTTTCGTCTGGTATTTATGTATAAGTGTATTGAATTGATCATTGTCAATAATTGAAATTGATGTCGTTTTTGCGTTGGCGATGTGTGATTTACGTATTTCTTACCTCAAGAACAGTTATTCGAATTGTAGAGCGTACTGGAAAAATTACTATGTTAAACTTTTTCTGTTGCACAATGGAGAATGACTAGATACAATTTCGACTCAAGGTACGATATTTGAAAGTTTGTCTTTCATAACTTTACATAACTAATAACCAATCATTTAATTATACGTTGTTGCATATCAGGTAATGCATTTTTCATGTTAGAGAATAAAACCTAAACGAGATATTTGAAATAAACTTCTGGTTGATCGATTTTCAATTTCACTAAAGATTCACTGATTTTTAAATAAGAACGTCTGATCTTGTTAGCTAGGTTAAAAACAGCAAATTCCACTCGACGAGACGCATGTTCACCGTTCTGTACTCGAACACTGTTGCGGATGTTCCAATAATTTTGTAGAATTTAATCCATCAAATAGCAGTATAGTTTATATATCTTTCCCGAATTCTCAATGTCATAATCTCTGTTTGTTAACTCTTGTATAGGATGAGCAAGTTATCTTACCACCTTCCTTATTCCTCTTAGTTATTTAGACATGGAAACCTTAGTAAATGAGTTACAAGGATTTCCCCAAAACTCTTTATTTGCTATGTCAGAAAATTAATTGAGTATAAAATAAAATAGAGAAGGCTACAAACTTTATTATTGTTAACGAAATGACTTTTTGGTCGTTCGATAGACAATTTAACACTTTAATTTTAACATTTTCGAAATATTAAATATTTACTTAAAAAGAGTAAAAGAATATATTCCTGAATATGAGTGTTTTTACAAATTGAATCGAATGAAAATTTTTTTTATCATACTACTTTAGACTAAGTGTATACTTAGCTAAATTTTCTAGCAAATTTACGAAACTGTCCTATACATTACCATTTATTCCCTTTTTTTCAGTTTCGTACAGGAACCAAACACAAGTGTCTTTGGTTCAAGACAATTATCCAGTAAAAGTGTTGATGATGATTTAAAGGAAACGTAATGTTTTTTTTGTAAAAATATCATTATTCTAGAAAAATATTAAACTTGTCACTACTACGCACAAAATACATTATTTATTCAGAAATATAAAGAATGTCGTTATATTTTACTTGCAAATGACAGGCCGTTAGTAATGTTAAGAAAATATATAAATTGATAAGAATTGCCAAAAGATATAATAGACAAAATGTTAAATCAAAGTACTACATGTTTTGGTATCATTAGCAAAATTGTCAATCCTAAAGGACAGCAATAACGAATTTCCTGTTGATATTTAGTTATGTCGAATAAACCGGATATTGCCCGTTCAACCCCTGCGGCACTAGACGTAAGGAAGAAGGAACTTTCAAGCTCTCTTTGCCTTTCTCAAAGGAAGTGTAGTACGATTGGATAGCTGATAATCTTTTACATATTAAACCATTCGATGGTCGTCATACTTGTTAAAATTCTAAGTGATAATGTTGATGATTGATGAATCATATTTTGTATTTTTTGCAGGAACTGACTTAAAAATAAACTGTTTGAAAATAAAATGAGATTAATTAGATAATTTTTATTTCGTGCTATAGTAAATGTTTGAAACATGTTGTCTACAGGATTAGTCAAAATAATAGTAAATCAGCAGAATTAAAGCACGCAATAGAAACTATTTTAATTCTGTACAGCGTATCCCGAAACGCACAAAATTGATAAAATTCTTACAAGGTTTTTTTTAAAAAGTCTTGATTTTTTAGGACCATATTTGTCAAAGTTATCAAATAGATATTATTTTTACATGACAACCTATGTGTTGATATCATCATTTGATAGATCACATTTTTTTACGTATATAGTAAGTGTAAAAATTTTAGATGATTACATAAGAAAAACACTCGTACATACTTACTGTTACTGTTAGGTCACAAATTTTAATTATAACGAAAATTAACAGCTAAAGTTTTATATGAATATAGTTGTTAAGCCGCATATAGATTAGCGAATCCAAGATTCGCGCAGTTAGTACGAGAATTGTGACGGAGCGCGCTGCGAGAATTTGGTTCGTGCACGCGGCGAAATCAGCACACGTGGTAGGAACGTTCAACTTTGGCTAGCCAGTAAAGGCGCCTGTGAATGGACATACTCAGAAACAGTATGCTCACTAGGTTTTTTTGCAGACAAATAAAATAATTAGACTGAAATTGTGCAACAAATTTAATGTTGAGCTATATTGATTAATTTAACCCTGAAAATACACAATTAAACATGAATCAACATGTAAATAAAATGAGGATAACATATTAGCAACTTAATTGTTATGTCAACTCAATTCAGTTATATATTTTTTTAAATAAATTCTATAAGATTTTATTATTGAATTTCTTTGATGTTAAAATTAAACTAAAACTTTAACAATACATAAGGCACGGTGAAATTGTTACATGTATGTAGTTGTTTCCAATAGGACACTCCTATCGTATGTACTGTTATAGGGCATGTCTATGTAGCACAGGTGCTTTTACTGGTTCCGACATCGGCTCACCCGATTTTCGCAGCGCGTGCTGTTACTTTGTATGCATCCGGGTGAGTGTTGCGTCCAAATTGGCGGATGCTACATTACATGTTCGGTTCGCTAATATACACCCTGCTTTAGAATTATTGCAAAATTCTCACATTTTAAATATCATGCGATGTTTGGTTTCTTAAATATTTATAATAAACCAGAAAAACTTCGGAACCTTGGTCTGCAATTTTATTTTGTATTTTATTTAAAATTTAGTAGATAATATTTCTTTTGATTAATGGATATGAATGAAAAAAAAAATAGACCGATTCATAGTTTTATATTGAAGTTCTGATGAAAACGAAGCATTGAGAATTCTGTGGCGTTTATATTAAAATCTTATCGTACATCGAAAGGAGTCCTGAATTAGTGTTGCTGCCTGCTGGGTATGCAGAACGTTTTTAAACATTAGATTATTTTAATTGATCAGAAAATAAAAATCTGTTGATACAAACTTTTAAACAAAGTTACTGCTATCCTAGCCAAATATCCTCAAAATATTGCCGTAATATTTAGAACTCATTTCCTTATATTTTAAGGTTGGAATTTAGCGCAATGCGAAAAGTATTTATTTTTGGTATAATATAAATATTTTTTTTTGCCTTTTGTCTTGGGTGGTTCCCACTATTATTTTAATCTGTCAAGATGAAGAGAAAAATAGAAACAACCACAATACCAAAGTATGGGCACAGCCTATTCAATACGCTGTGGTATGGGGATGAAAAACATGGAAAGGAAAAACACATGGACACATTTCACGCCAAGGGGCTATTCATGGCGACTTGACAAGAAACAAAATAGAAGGCCACGGTCAAATGGAGAGAAAGAGAAAAACAAGAGAAAATTTGTACTTTTTTTTAAATTTGAAAATAATTTGAAATGCTTCAAAATTTTGGCTTGCGAGAATGTAATTCACACTAAGAGGCATTTAAACTACAATTGAACAAAATGTAGTCTACAGGGTGTCAACTCTAATTTTGACACCCCTTTATTTCCTTATTTATGAAAATTTTTTAAAATTTTAAACTGCGGCCATATCTGAAATTTTCCGAATTTTTCAAAAAAAAAAAATATCGAAATTACCTAATGCCAATACATATAGGGTGGTGAAAGAAAAGTTGTTTTTTAAATAGAACACCCTGTATATTTTTTACGGGTTTGTAGTACTCTTTGAGCTGATTTCAAAAATGTATAACTCTTTTGGGTTTAGATCAAATTTTGCCGAGATATTCGAGGATAAACATGAGAAATATTTGATATCAATATTTCGAGGTGGCTTTGCATTCTGGCTTAATTGTTGACTTTTAATTGTCAAAACAATCTTTGTTAGTAATAGATATCAAATACTTAAAGGTCTCCCTAACAAATATGTATTTTATTAAAAAAGAAAACATTTTTGAAAACTTATTTAAATACAATTGCCAATTGTGCAAGGTTAATTATTTACGATATCTTTATTGTATTTTTTTTATAAGCTAATGAAAAGCACTGTACAACAAATTACAATTAAGATCAAATGTTCATAGCATCAATGTATGTACGTTCGAATAATTTTACAATACCACAACATTCATTATCTAAATTTCAAGGATGTTTTTCATATAAAGCACCCACCTTATTAAATATCGTATTAAATTTTTTAGGATTAACAGAAAATAGTTTCAAAATTAAATTAAAAGAATTTTTGTATCAAATTCAACTACAGACACAATAAATACTATTCGTATGTTGCTACCTATAATAAAGATAAATATTGTACAATCACTGTGTTCAACTGTTTTAACTTATATTCACTTCAAATAAAAATAACACATATTAGTGCGAAAAGTAACTTTTTCTACACGGGGCACTCTAAAACGCCATTTTTTTTATACCGCTTTGTATGTTAGAAATTCAGACTTTCTACACGGTCGAAAAAAGTTTTTTGGATACCATTATAATATGATAATGATATAATTAATTTAGCATGAATGTTCTCTTCTTGTTTAATTTGAAAATAAATTTTTTTAAAATATCACTCTAATTTAGTAAAAAGTATATTACATAACTATGTTACTCAATAAAATTTAAATTTTAAAATGCGATTTTTCCTATCTTCTCTAAAATGTATGCTATTTCGTTGTTTTTTTTTAATGATTTTGAGTATATTAAAATTTTATTAATTATTTAGCTGTTTACAGTTTTTTTTTGTCTTTTGCAAACAGAAATTATTTGTACTTAAAATGCACTCGTGGTTTTTCAGTTAAAAAGAATAATAATTTGGAAATACATTTTTTAAATATCTATGGAAACAGAACGTTTAAAATGTTATTTAAAATTACAAATATTAAACTTCCGAGATCGTAGTTTCGGAAGCAAAAAAGTAATGCACTGATCAAACCACAAATCATCAAAATTACTAAAACAACGAGGTCATTAGGGATGGCAACGATGTACCAATGTTTTAAAAACATCGATACATCGTTGTGGTAGCACTACATGGCCAACAAAAATGTGGATGACGGGCTGCGAGGAATTAAGATGAGTGAGAGAGCTATGGAACGCTTGTACATGCATATGTTTCGCCTTTTTACATTTCTTCACTCAACGGTTTTAAATAGTATAAAACTGTTTAAAGATGTTTTTTTTGACAAGCACACTTTTTACAAACCCTGTATACATGAAATATGCAGTTGTCGTAAAGGTGGAACTGCAATCAATTGTAAATCTGAGATATTATTTTCTTTTTATTTACATGTAAATATATTATTTACAATGTTTTAAAGAAAACTTCTTGCCATATCTTCAACAAGAATCAGTGAGTTCAAAACACTTGTAAAAAAGTTCGTTGTTCTCATCAAAATTTGAAGCAGGATAAACCTTAAATTAGCTATATTTTATATATTTGATAAATTTAATTGAAGTTTCAAAAAATGTTTACTGAAAATGAAATGAAAAAGTTGAAATAAATAACATTTTCTTTCTATTACATTGTGTTATTATTATTTAATTGTGTTCTGATATTAAAAATATCTCTGGAATGTTTAGTGATCTTCTATACAGTGTGTTTACGATGACCGGAACAGATTCGATAAAATCATACAATTTTGTTTCCAAAAATGCTCGGACCCGTCAATTAGCATTTTTGAATTGCCATTTTCTGTCCCATACCGCAACTCCATAACATTTCCGGTTTCCCCGGAAGTAACACCAACTTTGTTATTTTAAATACCACACCATTTATATTTCTACGGATTTCGATAGACGATAAAAAAAGCACCCTACAACATATTTATTATGAACAGTTCCTGAAATATTTACAAAAAAATAAAAGTGAGAATAAACAAATTCAATAAAAATATACTTTTTTTCCAAAAAACGCTCGGACCTATTGATTTGCATTCTTGAACTGGCATTTTTTTGGCCTTTAAGGTAACTCAATAACACTTCCGATTTTCTCGGAAGTGACACCAATTTTTTTGTTTTAAATGCACACTCTGTACCTATATATCGATTTGGATAGACGATAAAAACACTTTCTCAATAAACCTCTATAGACATGTTTATTACGAATAGTTTTTGAAATATTTAGAGAAAAGATGAGATAATAACTTAACTAGCAACATTGACAGAATAAAATACATATTTGTAAACTTAATGCTTAGTATCACAGAACTAGAGGACAATTATTATATTTGTGTTAGTATCTAAAAAAGTATGATTTTATGGAATTTGTTCCTTTCATCGTGAACGCACTGTATAATAAAATTTAATGAGCAGGGAGAAGAAAACGGATCAGAGTCGAGGATCGGTAGCTACTACCGCCTCATTGTTGGCAGAAGGACATACGAAGACAAATAAAGACAAAAATATAAAATGAATAATAAAATACATACCTCTTGAGACAATGACAGATTCAGAATGATTGAAATCTGCCATCACATTAGCCATACGTACATGGTCAGAACTAACGTTCTGAATTCGTGCTGTTAAATTTGAGCAATTTGGTCTGTACATCTATCGACGTTGAACGATCGTTCTCACAATTCAAACGATTTTTTAATGAGAGGCGCCGGAAATTAACCACGGAACATTTACAATAAATATTAATAATATACTTTTACTCTTGTGATCGTTAGTTAAAAATACATGTATTAGTGTTAAGTTCACCAATACATTCAAATGTCTTTACAGAATTTAGACATCTCCAGCCGTTCATGAATTATAAGGAAAAACATACAAAACATCGTCCGAGTTCGCTCAATTTTTTTTAATGCCTCGTTGATATAACAATCTTCTAATTTCACTCACTATTTTGCAGTGCAAAATGCTTTTTTGTATACGTAACCTTCGTGGGCAAAAACCAAGTTGATATCTCATTGGGCCTAAAAGATGTTGAGAAATCCGTGAAAACACATTTTACCCCTTTTCACCCTCTTAGGGTTCATAGAAATATCGACAGTGATGCACACACCACTACGTATAATCTCTTCCAATTGAATCACCAAAAGAGTTTTGAAAATTTCGTACTATCCTCCCATGCCTGACCTGACTTTTACATCAATGTCATCCAAGATACGGGCTCTGTTCAAGAGATAAATATTAAATATTATATTGAACACATCGTGGATTATAGTAATTATTTATTTTTTGTACATAATATTAATGAGATGATATACCATCGCCAATTAAAGAAGTTTTGCAGTGTTATAATTTTGTGCGCTTAGGAGTATTAGTTCAGTTATTCTTATTAACCATTTATATTTTTGATGGTGGTGAAGGCACCAAAAATGTTATAAATGTTATATTATTTGTTATTAAAATTACATACACATTCCGTAAAATTAGCCATTAATACATTACGCTTTGCATATTATCATATATTTTCACCTGTTTCTGATTTATTCTTATTTTTAGATTTTGGCGAGATACAGAAATAAAAGACGAAAGTGTTTCTGATATTAAGAATCAAAATGCAACAATTTTATCAATTAACCAAATCAACACTAAACTAGTAACTAGTTTCTAAAAACACCAAACCACTAGGTACTATACCCGATGTGCGTTTCGCCAACCAGTTGTAATAATCTGGAGATGATTAAAACAGTTTTTTTAATCATCTTCACATAATGCCAGCTTAGTTGTTTAAAGTAAATTTTCCGAATATGAGTTAGTAAAAATATCCAAGTGGCCACGAAACTAAAAGAACTAAAATGTAGTTTTTCTTTTTAAATACCTACACAAAATTTATTTATACAAGTTAATCCTACTATATTTTAATAAATATTATTTCCTGACGAACTGGCCACTGAAAATTAATCGCGGCTGCTATTTTCGAGAAGAATACTTTTTATCATCAAATATTCAAATTTATTATTGAAAAATAAAACCAAAACATGAGTGCACCTGATTTTTTGGTTTTATGGTCACAGTATGCAGCAAACAATATGTTTTAATTTATTGTTTACGCCCTTACGAAATTTTAGCTTTTAGACAAATATTTCATGTCACGATATACGATGGCTGTGATTATTCAGATTCTGAATTTGTATTTTATTATCCAGAATTACTACTGACAGATGTAGATTTTAATCTCTTGAAATAATACTATTAATATTAACATAATAGGTACATAAGTTTTTGGGAACATTCCAAAATACGCCATGGATACTATTACACTGTTGTTTATTTCCGTCCCATTTTAATAATTTTTATTTTCTAAATGTCAAATCTTATTTAATCGATAATTCATAATAATTTTCTGCCTCAAATAAGATAATGACAATTAGAATTGAACCTCTGAACTTGTCTAATAATTGCCATAGAACAAAATTGTTTGTAAACAAATCCAGACAGTTTTATTTAAATTTAAGACGTTTATCTGTTTGTTTATCTTCTGTTGTGGAATTTTGTAATATACGATAATTTCGGGGTGATTACTGTACTGTCATTTTAAATGTTAGTACAAACAAGTCATATAGTAGATAGAAAAAAATACACTGAGGTATTCAATTTCCCTTTATAAAAATAGAATGCGTACTTAAGGAATTTGAATGCGATCAAACTGTTAAGTACTATTATTTGAAATTATTGAAGACTCGTTAAAACTACTTTCCTGAAAACGTCAAGTTCAAAAACTTTGCATTAAGTAGGTATATTTATATTATATACTTATATATAAATATTTATTATGCAAACTTTATTATAGGGAAATATGTATATTGCTCGTAAGCAAAAGTGCCTTGAGTCAATTATTTATAAAAAATGAGATAATTATAGAAATCTTCTACTTTATATAATTTAACATCATAATGAACCATACAAATATATACAGGGTTAGTATAAAATATGGAAATACCTACATATCTTTTCTCTTTCTCTTTTTTGGAATTTACTACCGCATGAATAATTTTTCGTTATCTAAAAAATATACTTAGTTACCCAGTATGTTACTGGAAAAATAAATTTCTGCGCTTGTGACTTTACGTCAAAAGATTCGTCAGAGGGTGTTTTTTTGACAACTAATATGAGATACAAAAATAATAATATAATTCCCTAACGTTTCGGAAAACGAATCTGTTTCCTTTTTTAAATTTATTTTTTTTTTTTTAGAATGTCAAGCGAGAAACTTGACACTATATTATTTGTTTATGTAATATCCATAAATACTTACATAGAACTGTTGATACTTAAAAAATTATACAATATTAATTTTGTTCAATTCTTCTTTTAACATCGGTAACCATGTTGTACCAAAATCTACAGAGCAATGGGATAAACATGTTTCATCATTCAATAATATTATTGCCGATACCTTAAGCCGGGTACTCATATGCGCTCCGTATCTGTATTTGTATCATGTATTGTAACGGATACTGTAACAAAATTTTGAATGTGTACGTCTTGCGTTCCATGTTCGCGAACTTACTAAGAACATGAAGAGCGATCCGAGCGCCTGTCGGTAAACGCCGCGAACATAAAGAGGAACGGTCCAGTGTTGTGGACGGTTCGTAGCTGGAACGCAAGTCAGTACGTGTCAGTGTTCCGATCATGTATCGAAACACTGCATGTTTCCAAAACCTTCGTGGACGTTTGTAATCGTCTATTATTGTGTGTACGAGTATATAAGCACCACTTGCTATCATCAGACAGGATACTTCTGGAGACGACATGTTGCTGTGAACTTGCTTCGAACACTGCGGGTCAAGATGATCGCAGGTCGTTACGTCGACTATTCGCCTAGGCGTACATACAGCGAACTGATACTGTAACTGTTACAATATATGATACAGATACAGATACTTTAACTTTTCTTTCTTTGCTGTCCGCTTCTTTCATCAAAATTTTTGCTGAATCCCAGTTTATTCTATGTCCATTTTCCCAAGCATGTTCGCAAATTTTTGACTTTTCAATTTCACCCTTTTTAATATAATCTACATCTATTAGTATGAGTTATTTTTCTGTATACACTAGTTTCAAATATGTTATATCTTTAACCAAAATAACCAAGAAGGGTATTTCATTATTACTCTCTACTTCCAAAGTGAATTTAATGGATGGTTTTTTATCATTAATGTTTTCTAAAAAATTATGTAATAACTCAATATTATGAGGCCAAATTGCAAAAGTATGTTCGACATAACTTCACCAAATAATCGGTTTATGTACGTAATTTGGTATAGAATTATTTTCAAAATCCTCCATAAATATATTACTTAATATGATTATCCCAATTTTTTTTTTTGATAGGACTAATAAATATTGAGAATAGACTTATTAATCTGGTACAACAAAAACCTGAATACCAATATACAACAATAATTCCTCATATACCAGGTTTATCAGAAAAAACTACGTCGTGTCGGATATAAGTTTCATGCTAGGACAGTATTTCATACGAGATCCATTTAACAAAGACAAAACCGGTAAATTGTGAGCAAAATTCAAAAAACTGTATTTACAGTCTTCCGTGTGAGTGTAATAAACATTATGTGGGAGAGTCATCCAGACCCATCAGTGTAAGGTTAAGTGAGCATAAAAATTATATTAGAAAGGGTGAAGTTGAAAAATCGAAAATTTTTGAACATGAAAAATGGATATAAAATAAACTGGGATTCAGAAAAAATTTTAACGAAAGAAGCGAAAGCAAAAAAAGAAAAATTAAGCAAACTGCAATAATATTATTGAATGAAGAAAAATGTTTATCCCATTGCTTTGTAGATTTTGGTACAACATGGTTATCGATGTTAAAAGAAAAATTAATATTGTATAATTTTTAAGTAACAGTTCTATGTAAGTATCTATGGATATTATATAAACAAATAATATAGTGTCAAGTTTCACGTTTGACATATTCTTAAAAAAGGTATATAACTTTGAAAAAGGAAACAGATTCGTTTTCCAAAACATTAGGGAATTGTATTATTATTTTTGTGTCTCATATTAGTTGTCAAAAAACAACCTCTGACTAATCTTTTGCCGTAAAGTCACAAGCGTAGAGGTTTATTTTTCAGTAACATACTGGTTACTTAATATATTTTTTAGATAACGAAGATTATTCATGTGGTAGTAAGTCCCAAAAAGCGAAAGAAAAATTTAGAGAATGCCACAAATAACGTTCAGACAATACCTACATATCTCTGTCAATCTTTCTTTGATTGTAATGAAATCTGATATTTTGGAGGTAGATATACTTCAGGAGTCCAAAAAAAAAACGGAACGGCTTCCGATTTAATCGAAAATGACTTCAATTTCTTTTAATTCGATATCATGTATGCTTTTACATTTCTGTCTTCCTCGGAAAATTTTGGATATAATAGATATCAGTATATTGCTTCCTGAACATTCAAATGTGGTCAAAAATATTAATATGAAATAATTTCGATCATATTTCAATGTACTAACTTTCTTACATAGAGTTAGTAAAAAAGTGTATTTTTATCACTTGCCTTAACATAATTTCTTCACTTGTCTGAACAAGGTCTTAAGTTTTGACACTGTTTTACAGTCAGTTTAAAATAAAGTGATATTTTCTGTTTAATAGTGCATCATACGGTACATTCTCATGTGTCTCATACATGTCATTATGGTTTTACTAAGTGAATCAGAGACCACAGAACTTTTGATTGGGGTGTTTTGGTGATCTGGAACGTTCATAACATGAAGAAGTTCATAGACTACATAGATCGGGAAATTAATTATTAAAAATCCACAGTGTGTAAAACTGTTGGACGCTAGACAAACAGGACGATGTCAAAGATCTACAAACAGGACGGTCAATATCAACCACAAATAATGATGTAAAATAAAATATTGTGCCAAAAATTCAAGAATGTCGGCAAACATTGACAGCACAATTGGAGCTGAATGGTAATCAGTTATTAATATTATGAAGTCCTAAACGATAAAACCATACAAAATTCATTTGACAAAGGAGCTTAGTAAAAATAATCAAGGTCGGAAAATACAGTTTTGTGAAAGTATGCACAATTTATGTAATGTTAATAATTTTGTGAAAAAAATTCTATTCTCTGATGAAGCAATAATTTGTTTAAATGGAAATGTAAATAGACATAACTTTCGTATTTGCTCCAGAAATAATCCCGACTGGATGCGAAAAATCTACACACAACATCCTTAAAAAGTCAACATGTGTATAATAGGCAATCATATCGTAGAATATTTCAAATACCATTGTATCTTGTATTGTATCATAAGCCAGAAGATTTCATGTCGAAGGAAGTATATACATAAGCGTTTCTATTTTCTAAGCTAAAGCAATTTATAATAATTATAATTGCCTCTAGACATAAGTATCTAAAGTTTATTCTACATGATATATAAATCTTGCTAATTTAAAATTACATCGGGCGTGCCTCAAGGAAGCAATTTGGAACTTTCTCACTTTTATTAATGATTCACCTGATTTTTTACATTACCTATGGATGTATGTATGTATGAATATATATATATATATATATATATATATATATATATATATATATATATATATATATATATATATATATATATATATATATATATATATATATATATATATTATTATTATTATTAAATATGATTTGAAGGAAACAACTACTCAGCGGGCAAATACCCCTGACCTGCATTGAATTACACCTTCAAATCATGATAAATGGAAAGCCAATATCATTTGTCAATTCCTAACCAGACATAGATAGATTTCGAACTTATTTGTTCTCTTCAGTATGCCATAGGTTATGGAACAGACAAATGATAGTGGCCAACCTGCTAGTTATATACTAACTAAGGTGAAGTGAATAGTGGTGAGAGGTATGAAACCTATATATATATATATATATATATATATATATATATATATATATATATATATATATATATATATATATATATATATATATATATATATATATATATATATATATATATATATATATATATATATATATATATATATATATGTATATATATATATATATATATATATATATATATATATATATATATATATATATATATATATATATATATATATATATATATATATATGTGTATATATGTATATATATATATATATATATATATATATATATATATATATATATACAGAGTGTCCCAACCAAAAGTAGGCACCCTGAATAACTTTGGAGATAAAAATTTGTTGAAAAATTGGTGAAACACGTTCCAAGGGGGACATATTTTAATGTAATACTTGTATATCTGTCATCAAACCTCTACCCTACACGGCCACCCCCTCAAAAAAATTCAAATGGCAAGGGGGTTCGAGTGATACATCTTTTGAAAGGTCTCTCCAAAGTTATTCAGGGTGCCTACTTTTGGTTGGGACACCCTTTGTATATAAACAGGGTGATTCGTTAGATCTCATGGGAAAACAATTTCCAGGTATTTAGATCTCATGGGAATTAGACCTCATGGATGTACTCGATCAATGTTGACTTGCAGTATCTCATTTCAAGTCTCAAGTCTCTTGGATACGAAGCCCAAGAACGTTCAAATTATCCGGGGATGGGGTAAATGTTCCATTCTTCTACAAATTATATCCTAGATATATTTGATCAGAGACAGATCAAGTGACTGTGCCGGCCAAGGAAGCCCAATCACATTATCTTCTAGTAAGAAGTTTATTGTAACCCTTGCCGTATGAGGACGGGTATTATCCTGCTGGAAAATTCCAGCCTTTGTAGGTAAGGCAGTGCAACGGGTTCTGGCAGGACTGTTATCTAATTGGCAGCATTCAAGATACCCTGAGTGAAGACCTACTGCCATAGTGTATCCCACCCCAAACCATCACACCCAAATTTTGGCGTTCTCCACATCGGCGTCTCACGTCCATCATGGACTCACAAACAAAGTAGAAACTCATCCCGAAACACTGTCTAATATCATCCTGTTTCCAATTCATTCTCTCATTACATCATGCCAACACGAAGGTGCGATGACGTGGAGTAAGGGATAGACAACAACAGTCGATAGCAATGAAGTCCAAAACTTCAAATTTGACATATTTCGCCCTAAAACTTATATCCACTAATTTCCCACAATTGGCTTCCTGGAAACTTCGTAGATGGTGTTCTTCCCGATGCGTAGTTAACCTTCCTCAGACCACATGGATCAACAACTTAATACCGTTGCTACATTACGGCCCATATGATTGGCAATATCCCTTAAAGAAAGCCCGGCTTACCCTCGGGGTTCCTTCATACCGATTATTCGGCCTCGTTCATTCGTTGATGGGAGAAAATTGGTTTTCTGCGAATTCTAGGCATCTCTAAAGGCTTTTGAAAATGACAGTAAACTGATCCAAATTTGTCAATTTTAAACAAAAAAGGCACAGAAGTAATTAGTACAAAAAGAAAAAGAAACTAGAAAAGGTTGTAATTTTTGTTCAAATTTTAATCGCTAAGCTACAATGAAACAAAACTTCTCTGAAAATGTCAATAAAATTTCGCAACGAATTCTTGATGTTGGGTTTTTTATTCACACCAGTGTCATAAGTCAAATTTCAGGTAATTTTGAAGGTTATATTATTTCATTAATATGAAAAGAAAAGTAACTTTTGTAAAACTACACCAAGTAGACGCACTCACATTTGTGTTCGTGCTAATAAAAAAATGTAAGTACCAGATTTGTTTGTAATCTGCATTTTATTTCATATAGAATATGTTTTCATTTTTGGTTATCAAAAATAGAAAAAATTGAGATCGATTTTTAGATTCATGAAACCAAGTAAAAACGCCGCCATGCGCCATCAGATTTAATGATAAGTAAATGGGAGAAATCTCTTTAATTTTCGATTGAATACTCTGAGTTTGTGTCACCCTATACACAGAGTTATCGACGACAAATGTGAACAGGGCAAAGATTTATAACATCTCACAATAGACCGTCTGTTTAGATATAGTCGTTATCTATGTTTTTAATTATTTATACTTCATTAGCTTTTTTCCAAGTATTTAGATTATTTGATTGATACTTTTGTCGAAGCTACGTCTAAATTTGGAGTTTTATTTATGGATTGTTATTTAAAACCTATTATATACATTACTTAACCAAATTTGTTATTCCATAATTTTAAAACACTGATAAGTGATAATTAAATTAAATTAAAAAAAGTTTTTTTAAATGTTTTTCCAGTAACTTAACGCAGATCATAGAAATATTATTATTCTTATATATTCTAGAATATTTAATTTTGCCTTGACTTTTGTATTTAAAAAGAGTGCAAATATACAAGTTGTCTCATTTCTCGGCGTATCATTAGTTATGCAATCTTGAGCGGTGGTTGTGTAGGTGATATATTATCCTTCGGAGGGGATGTAAAGCAGACGGTCCCTTGTCTATTAGATGTTAGGCAAGTAAAAAAATCCCTAGTATTCGATAGAAGAGAGGTTCTGCAGAATTTCTATGTTGGGAGTAGCTCTAGTAGTTCTAGGTGTTACTCTAGACAAAGATCGATAGACGATAGACTGAACATATGTCAACCATAAAATGAATTTGGCTTGTTGTGCCATAAGATTAGTGTTGTAAAATTTCGGTAATTTATTAATTCTTGCGAATATTCGAGAATTTTTGAGAATTTTTGAGAATAGTCGACAATATTTAATTTTTTTAGGAAGATATAGATATTTTATGGAGAATACATAAACTGGATTATATAATACATTAGGTACATTGATTAATTTAATTGTCGCTCAGTGGTGTCAAAATAATAACGTTTTATTTTAGTTAATGTAGGGGAATTACTAGAAAACTAAATATTGTCTGAATGTTATTTGTGGTATTCTTTAAATTTTCTTTTCTTTCCTGTAGCTTACTACCACATAAATAATTCTTGGATATTTTTCCAATGTCATACTTTTAGATGACCAAGAATTATCCAGGTGGTGGTAAGCCCTAAGAAAAAAAAAAAAAAATTTAGTAGAATTCTGTTAATAAAAAAATTAAACTTTAGTTATCATTCTCCTTCCTTATTTAATATAACAAACGTTAAAAATTTAAATTAACAATAAGTAAATACATTATTACATTAAAAAATGAAAAAAAAATAAAACAATTGTCTTACTCATCCTCCTCAATATCTGAAAAGGTTTCTATGCACACAATTGCATTAGTATCGTGGAGTGATATATATTCATCTTCTGATGATTGAATCATTGTCACCATTAGATATGATTCTAGATACTGCTCATAGATTAAATATTCATAGATAGTTCCATCCCATGTTAAAATTTACCGCTCAAAAATTATTATATCGTTATGAACAGTGCCTTTTTAGACTTGCATTAGTTTAGAAACTGTTAAGTAATATGTTAATATACCATTTCTATGCATTTGCTATGTCATAATTAAAAATATCATAAATATGCGTTGTTCGTGTCGATATAAAAATTTCGGGGTCCAAGATTTGGAGCGATGAATATTTACCTGAGATAGATCTCGATGTATATTCAGTCTATGTAATGCTTCTTCTTTTGGTTGCTCGATGATTTCCTTATAAGAGCAAGTTCTTTGCTGAGTTTGAAATGTGGGCAATATTTTAGTCTCAGGAAAAAGATTAATAGAAATTCTTGGCTCTTTAAGAAATTTTGTATCGTGTACAATGTACAATAGATTAACTCCTCTCCCTGTAGTCGATCGATTTTTTCTTACAGAACACGAAGGAGTAAGTACTAAATGATCTCTCAGTAGCTGCTATTGAAGCAGGTAAACCTGGAATAGCTGCTGCTAAATATTTTAATTTTGTTTTAATACACATACCTTTCCACCAATTCATATTATCTGGCCTCGTAACAGTTACCAAATGACACTCGTGCTGCACATATGACTTTTGGCTAAATATTTTGTGAATTCCACAGAAAATATTCCTTTAAAATCGTTATATAATTATATAATCTTTGAACAAAACTTTGAGAAACATTCTCGAGAACGTTCCCTTGAAAGTTTCGGAAATACGTCTTTGTTCCTTCTCGGGGGTGCGAATATTACCGTAATTTACGCAATATTTGGGAATATTCGCTCGGAAATATTCGGCCCTCACAACACTACATAAGTTATGTTAAAGGTCAACTTTGAGTAGATAACATAAAACTATTCTACGATGCATATGTCCAGTCTAGAATATCATATAGCATCATGTTTTGGTGTCACTCGGTCGATGCTAATAAAGTATTTTTAACACAAATACGAATCATAAGAACGATACTTGGTTTATCAAGGTATACTTCGTGTAAACAATATTTTGAAAACTTAAAAATAATGACGATGTCATGTCTCTATATTCTTAACGTGGCTGTATTTACAAAAAATAATTTTAGCATGTTTCCAAAAAACTATGATTTCTGTCAGAATATGAGAACTGGAATTCTACGTTACAAAACGACTTTTTTTGAAAAAGGCTGCTACTATAATTGTATCAAAATTTATAATGCATTGCCTAACGTCATTAAAAACATTGAAAACACCAATAAATTTAAAATCGCATTAAAAGAATACCTAACAGCTCAAGCTTTTTATTATATAGATGATTATGTAAGTTTTAAGATGTACGTATTCTAGCAAATCTAAATGTTCTTTTGTGAACTGTGACTATATGTATGTATGTATATTTATATGTTTTGTATTTTTATACAATTTTCTATTTATTTATTATAAATATGACGTTGTTAATATTTCGTAAGAAATTTATGGCAATGAATTTATTATTATTATTTTTATTATTATTATTTTTTAAATAATTGCATCTCCCAAAATTATGCTGGGCAGTCTTATTTTTGAATTGACACCATTACTCAGTGCAACGAATTAGATTTTTTTTTGGTGTAGAACTTGATTAAATCGACAAGTAGGATTTGCTATATGACATGACGTTTTACGACCGACTTCGCTGGTACTTTGAAAACAAAAAAAAACCAAAATCGTCAATTTCCAAAAATCGGAATTTTCAATTTTTGAGGATATTTCAGGAACAAGTAAGATGTATTTACATAGTGATTGAACACTGAAATACGGAACGTTTGCCTAATTTAATCGATTCTGTAATTCTTACGATTTCTAAGATATCAATGGTGACAATTTGACACTGAAACGTCCCTGTAGACAGGGCGTTTCGAAATATAATGGAACTAACTCAGGAGCTCCTAAAATACGAGAAAATATTGCGATCAATGTATCATTTTCCTGATACAAGATGTTGAAGATCATTGCAAAAAACAAGTTTTTTATAAAAGGACAATCAAACCAAATTTCTTATTTTTATTATTGGGTGCATTATGAATAAGACAGTAATATTATTGCTTGAGCTATTATTACTTACATAGGAAGAATACATTATTCTGCATAAAAATTAGGTATTATACACACAAATCATTATTTCTAATAAACATAATAAACCATTTCTCTTTGGATGATCGATTATCTGCTTGTGAATTTGATTGATTGAACATTTTTCAATTTTAAGTGTTTACCGTCCCAAAAGGCAATTACCTGATGATTTAAGGATATAATCTGAGCTCCCACACAGGTTTTGAATCTTTAAGAGTAGGAGTTTCATAATACGCAATATACAGGGTGTCCCAAATGGCGCGCACCACCTTAAAGGTACGTTGGAAATATAAGAGTGCTGGAAAAATGTTTAAAAAATTCTTTGTCTCTCAATTAAGGAACTATAAGCAATTTAAAAGTAGAAGGAGGCAACATTGTTGAATAAATATGCGACACCCTTTTGAGCCACAGGCGTCAACAGTAAACTCTTGAACATCTAGAAGGATGCTGCTAATTTATTGGAATTCTAGGAATTACTAGATTTCCTCAAGTCAGAGTCTGGCCATACGTATGTTATTTTTTTCAGTGGCTCGGAAGGTCACATGGTACGCAACGTTCATGCTTATTCTCTTGACAGCTTATTTCTATTCTGTTCTGTGATTTTAATTTGTACTGGAGGGTTGTTGCTTATTTTGAATGAGTTGTTTGAAGAGGTGGGATATTGTTAACATTAACAATTATTAGTGTTTAAAAGCTATTCATTTGTAGATTTTAATAGATAACAGTAGGATCGTATAGTTTTAGTTGTGTAATATTAGTTAGTGCACGGTGTTACTCAGTAAAAATACCGGGCTGCTGTGCTATGAATTGTAAACACAGTGACAAAAAAGTTTTAAAATGATCCCACGGGGTCCTCAGAGGAGAAAAGAATGGACCGTTAAGGTATGAGAATATTGGAATCCCACAAGTAATTCATATTTGTGTGAGGTTATTAAGTGCACATTTAAATTTGTTTATTTTTTAAGTACGCTTAATTATTTCTCAATTTACAATGTGCAAAATTTCTTTTATCTTTGAACGAATTGTCGAAAGCTTGGACTAGACCTAGGCTCCTCATTAGATAAATTTTACAAAACATTTTTGTTTGCTCTATACAAAAATATAAAATCGTATGGTTCCAAATGTATTTGTTTAAAATAATCTATACGAAATGGAATCTACCTATATAAATAAAAGTCACAAATTGAATTAGATTGTCATTAAAAGATTCATCAGTTTTAGGCTAGCTATTTGTGGGAAGAATTATGTTAAAAATCTCAGAAAATCATCATTGGGCAACAAATACCTATACGAGCATAATAGCTAAATAACCTTGTATCGATTTTCTTTGAATAAAACTGTTTTAAAAACAGTTGTGTGCGTTTTTATATTAAGCGTCTGTATCTGTTCATTGCACATGGCCGCCGCATGCATTATAGACAGACTCTTGATTGAGAGACTGAGAAGTTACTAATATGCAGTGTTGTGTGTTCAGTGAAATATGTACTTATTGCTCATGTTATTTTAGATAGTACAAAATCACCAATTAAAAGGTAACATATCATTTATCATATCCTTATATGTGTATATTAACGTGGTGCTCTGGATCAGCTCCTGGTTTACATCAAGTACGATTTACGCACGATCACTATTTATAATAAATGTTCAAAATTCTGCCCATTTGCACCTAGACATGCCTTAGCTTGTCTTACAATGTTTTCGTGCACACACTGGAGCATTTCAAGACTCAGACAGCAGCCATATAATTGTTGAAATGAAAATTTTATTCATGATTTTAAATCTTCAAAGCAATAATTTTCTGTTTTTTCATTTCAAATTTGTCAATTCAATGAGTTATACATACAAAATAATCCTTTGGTATGAAATAACTCTGATGACCCTTAAATTTATGACTGAAATGGAATCCCCCCGTATCTCAAAAAATAAAGGACATATATTTTTTTTAAATATATTTTCGTTATTGTCATTATCGTGCTTACAAGGTGGTGTGCGACTCTTGGGACACTCTGTATGTATATGTACGGGGTCCGGCAGTTACATTGGACTTTAAGAAAAAAAATATAACGAGAGATCTCCTGGCCTCACTCGACTGTTTCTTCTGGTGGTATTTGAAAAATGGAGTTTATGGAAACATTAATCCCATTAGAAAAATAGAAGAGATCAGATTTAACGCTTGTAGAGCAATAAAAATAGAATCCATCGTTACTATTTTTAAAAAGATTTACATTATAAACGACTATATTTTTTAATTTTTGTGCAGAATTCGGAAATCCAGTTGATTTTCTTTTTGGAAGTAGTACAAAAGTGTGCTGCAGTCATTAGTATCTGTCAGTAGTGAGAGTTCTAACTATTAAACAATTTCAAGTTAAAAGTTATTTGTTTAAAAATGCCACTGATTTATAGATTGCCTAAACCATACGTACACATAATTTACGTGATTTTGAATACCTAATTCTTAACGATTTTGCTTTTCCTCGATAGAAAATTCATTAGTTTGGTTTGCCATAGGAAAAGAAAAGTTAAAATATATGTACAAACTTGCAGCTGCGCGTGCATCTCTATTATTTTCAACAAAAAGATCGTACGTATCCAATTGTTCAGACAAACTCCTGCTCTTTTCTGCTCTTCTGGTTGGATTTTTGTTTCCATAAACCTGATTTTTTTTATTTTGATTTATCTGTTGTCAAATTAATAATAGAGTTCACTATGACAATTAGATAAAAATTGCAGAGCACCTATAACACATTTTCTTCTTTTGACAGAGTAATTACCCAGCTAACTGGATTATAAAAATTTCATAGACAATGTACTCCAATTCCAATTTCCAATTTAAGAAATTTAATTACATCATACAGAACTTAATTAAGACGCCACACTTGGCGTCGCACAATAAATATAAATATTTACAAGAAACACAAAGTGTAAATAGCCGATCGGCTTTACAATGGTAATACTCGCCCGGAATAAATTCCGGGCAAAAAGCAGCGTTTTAGTGTTCCTTCGGTGTCGAAGGGAGCCTAGGTAGCTGGCCAGATGTTGGGGCCCGAGGCGGCTAGTATGCGTCTTTTTGGTTGTTATTGTGGTGCGACGTTTTCCTAGAACAACGTGAAAAATACATAATTAAAACTTTGCATAAGCATAGCGATAATTAACAAGCAGAATTAAGTAATACAGATATCGTTATGGTCCAGGTCATGCAGGAAAAAGCTAAAGAAAAAACCTGCTTAAAAGAATTGAAATTTGGAATGTCTGTAAAAGTGGGGTAAAAAGGCGAAGGGGCGGTCATCGAGGGAAGTTACGATTAGGGGTTGGTAAACGTAAATGCGGAAAAGGTAGAGAATAGGGATGTCTGTCATTGTGTGTCTGAAAGCAAGGTTATTCAAAAAATAGTGGTAAGTTTTCATGTATTAGTCTGTGTGTATGTCTGAAATCGTGGTAGTTTCTAATGTCTGTGATGTGCGCGGTAAGTGTGGATTTTTGTATGTTATGTCTGAAAAATTTGGTAGCAGTCTGAGTTATGTAATCTTTAATGTTTGGTATGTTGGCGGTCTCGTGTAGTTGTTGTGTATTAAGTATCGATTGGAGTTAGTGAGGAGGAGGAGTAACTTATTCTGCGTCGTCTGGAGGCGGCCGAACTGTGTGTCCGACATCCTGTTCCAGACGACGCAACCATAGGTCAGTATGGGTCTGATAATGGTCTTGTAAATGAGCAATTTATTGCTGGTGTCCAGGAGAGATCTCCTGTTCACCAGCGGATACAATTTATGCAGGGCCATGTAGGCCCTGTTTAGCGTTTTGGTGATATGAGGCTTGAAAGAAAGCGTAAACGTTTTAATATTTGTAAATTTTTTTGTGAAATTTATTGTCTCAGTTTTAGTTTCGTTGATTACGATTTTCCAGTCCTTGTAATATTTTAGAATATTAGTTAGATGATACCGCAACTTAGTAGTCGCCGTTTGAGCATAAAAGGACTGGGCGTAAATTGTGGTGTCGTCTGCGTACATTATTCCCCTGCGGGACCCCCGCTCTGACTTGGTAGGAATCGGACAATGTGTTATTTATTTTGACCGCAAAAGTGCGGTCAACTAGATAAGATTATATAAGTGACACAAAGTAGATAGGAAGCCTATGGTTATGTGTGAGTTTGTGCAGGAGGCCTCCATGCCAAACAGTATCGAATGCCTTCTGGATGTCCAGGAGCAGCATTTTCGTACAATGTTGTTTGTTGTAACCTTCGATCACGTCGTGCACAACTCTGCACAACGACAGCGTGGTATTGTGACCTCCTCTGAAGCCAAATTGTATGTCGGGCAGCAAGTTACCTTTATTAATAATTTTATTTAAGTTAGACAGATATACCTTTTCGGCGATTTTGCATAGTGTATTTAACAAAGAAATAGGCCGGTAACTTGCTGCGAGGACGGGGTCATTACCTGGCTTCAGGAAGGGCACAATTATGGATGTTTTCCACGCTGTGGGAAAATACTGTAGTGGTATCGACGCGTTTATTATGTATGTTATTTGTACAAGCGTTTTGCGTGGTGATTTTTTATATAGGATGTTGGGGATTGTATCTGGGCCGGGAGCTTTTAGGTTGGGAAGTGTTTTAAGTATGGTTTTAAGTATACTAGGAAATGTGAAGAGCTTGGATAGTTTGCGTGGAGGGATGGGTGTGTATGCTGGGATATGTGCTATACCAGCATCGACGCCCACCTGGTGCTCGGTTTCGTTGGGCGGTGATGCGTATGTTTCGAAAAGGTGGCCAGCCATAGTTTCGGCTTTTTCCCTGTCGGTTAGCGCGGTTCGGCCATTCTGTATTAAAACAGGGATGGGGTTAGCATCCCTTTTGAGCAGTTTTGACATAACCCACAGGGAATTGTCCTTAACCGTAAGTCTGGCCACTTTTTCATTCCATTCTTTGTTTTTGTGCTGTACAAATTTGTCAGCAATGTTATTCTGAATATCTTTCAGCCTTCTCTTGTCGATCGGGCGGTGGTGCGTTTGCCATTTTCGGCGTATTCTGTTTTTGAAGTTAATCAGATTTTTAAGGTCAACTGGGGTAGTTTCCTCTCGTGGAACCACCTTATTTTAGTTGTGACGTCACATAATAATAATAATAATAATAATAATAATAATAATAACACCATGCGCCGGCGCGACTCCCGTGAGGCGTCGGAGGCCACGGGAGGACTGACCGGCATCGGGAAACCGAAAAAAAAAAAAAAAAAATAATAACACCACATGAAATTACAACCCCTTTTATCCCTGAAGGTCTGAAATGACTTTGTGTGGGAGAGGGCTACACATTTGGAGACAATGGACACACACCCAATATCCGAGTATACTACGATTAATCTCTCTTACAGAAAAATCCCAGTTCCTCGACCGGGAATCGAACCCGGGACCCCAAGGTTTCGAGGCAAGTACGTTACCTCTAGACCACGGAGCCATATTATGCAAACTACGTACTACTGTCATGATGCACCGGTTGCCTACACACCACACTAAAATTTGACCCTTAATGCATATGTCTATAAAGGCAACAATTTCTAGGATTGAACACAGCGTAGAATTTTAGTTTGTAATAATTGTCAATGTCAAAATAGATGTTTCTTGTGCTCAGTGTCGTACTGATGATATATTGACGTATTAACGGTCATTTTCACGACAATGGATAGATGTTAATTGTTGCATATCAAATCGCGGTAGGTCTACAGCAACATGAATCAGTTTTGTAGCGGCGATTTTTAAAGCTTTGTGTTGTTATGTAGTGCTGATGGGAGTTTCGACGAGACTTTCCAAAATAATGTTGTGGTCAAATATACCAGGTATTGCTGTTAATGTTTATATGTTTTTTGTTAAAATATCAACACATCACACCTCGCTATACACATAAAGACTTTTTCAGCTAGCCGTTGCTGTAGGCCACAGCTACTTCCGACCTTCTGGAGTCGAACAATGGGTTCATACCTCAGTCACTTTTTCATTTCTAGCTATAGCTACATGATGTAAATCGTTTCTTTGTATCATAGTCGTAGAGTACAGATGTACTTACTGTCGCCAGCATTCACCTTGACCGCGAAACTCTTTCTCCAGTCCAGTCTATTATTAGCTTTCGAGTTATGTACACGTTGTCATTTGGGCGTATTGCATATTGTTTTTGTGTTTTTATTTTATTTGTTGTACTGTATTGTTGATATTAATTTAATAATAAAGCATGGCAGACGTACGCAGGGGTAGAAAACGACCATTTGCTGACAAAGTGAATAAATTCATAGGTGAATTCCCGGATTTATTCTATGATGGTGCTAAAATAATTTGTAAAGTGTGCGAGAAAGATTTGATGTGCTGGGATAAGCGTGATTGTGGACTTCACGTAAATAGTGTACACCATAAAAATAAAAATAAAATTGGCGTGCTTTCGACAAAACAGTTTATGTTTGATTTACTATTAATGCTGATTGCCTGTGATGTTCCACTGCACATACTCGATAAACACCCATTTCGAGAGTTCTAGAATAAGTACAATGCCCAGGTGAAGTTACCAAGTTGGACAACGTTATGTAACTATCTACCAACTGTACACGTAGACATGGTAAATAAGATGTAAATTAAAATATACACGGCTGTGGTTATATTTTGATGAGACAACAGATTGTAAAAAAAAATCTATTTTAAATGTTATAGTAGGAGTACTGGACCCTCTTAAACCGACAGTTCCACTGTTACTAGTTAGCAAAAGACTAAGTCAGTGTACTAGCGAAAGAATTACCAGGGTGGTGCTGGAGACGTTAGAAAAATTTTAACTGTCAAAAAGTCAAGTGTTGATGTTTGTTCTTTGCAAGAACAAGGCTGTACGTTTGTACATGTTACGTGTAAGGTGCATGCTTTACATCTTGTGGCAGAAACTATTCGAAAATGTTTTCCAAAGGTGAATGCATTAATAGCAAGTACAACAAAAGTATTTCTTAAATATCCTAAACGTCTCCGTGCATTTTATAGCAAGTGCTTTGGTATTTCTGAACCACCACAGCCGATTCTTACACGTTGGGGAACATGGTTGCAGGCAGCCTTTTATTATACTGAATATTTCCAACAAATAAAAGCTGTGATACTACAATTATGAGGCTGCAGCTATTAAGGAAAGCCAGAAAAATCGAAGTTATTTCCGTTGACACAGTTTTAAAAAATATTGCGAAGAACTATAAACTATTACATGAAAGCATAAAAAAATTAGAAAACAGTGCGTTGTCGTTAGCGGAGATAGTGGACGAGGTAAATCTACTACTATACACTATAGGTGACGCAACAAATGAGCGCGTTAAAGAAAAGTTCGCAAGTGTGTTAAATAAAGACACCGGTTTTACCAAATTAAGACAAATATGTGATGGTGCAGTCCCAGATCCGTTAAGTTCGTTCAAAGACTATTTTACGTATGCGTGTATTACATCAGTAGATGTCGAACGGTCGTTTTCAAAATATAAGAATATATTTTCACCAAAGCGAACATCACTCATGGAGACAACCATAGAAACATACCTGATGCTGCAAAATGGCAACACATCTTCTCCAGTTTGTGATAAGCAAGCTAGTTCATCAAGCTAGTTAAAAGGGTAAGTTTTACATACATTGTTATAAATTGTAACAGTTTATTGTTTCTCGTATTAGTTAATTTCGCGTACGCCACTGTCCCACGGAACATTTTTGACAGCCTTAATGATGATATGGTAATAATTCAAAGTGTTTAGTTACTGATGTTAAAATAATAAATATTATGTATGCTTATTAAGAATTCTTTTTCTGCGGATGGTAGCAGCTTGAAAATTCGAAAAACTTATTTTTATTGTAATTTACTCATATTTTCAATAAAAACCATGATGATCTATAAACTAATTCTCTTCACTCTAAGACTACAAAATAGTATTTCTTATTTTAGAGGTTATCGTTTTCAAAGAAAAATTTTGCGACAGTTGATAAACTACAAATCGATATCACATCTAAAGAATTTCCGGCTCAGTTATTTTTATCTGACTGTTTTTAAATAGACATTAATATTAATTATTTATAGCCTTATATCATTATTTATTATTATGTTATATAAAAATGTTTTTATTAGAAATCAAATGAAATCTTTGATCAAAATCAAAATTAAAATATAACTTCAGTTCATCATAATATACTCTCAATAAATAAATGATTATTGTACTGACTATTTTTCGATATACTTACTCTATTAAAAATAAGAATGCAGAATTTGGTATTTTTGAACAATGAGACGTTAATTACACTGAAAACATGCATAGTACTCATGTTTCACTTCGGTTACATTGGTTTTTACGAAGAACGTGCGTTGCTAGTAATAAACAAGCCAGTTTTTGATATGTCAATTTTTAGTGATTTTCGCAAAATAGTTTTTTAATTACTTTCTTATACCTAATATAAAGAAGTATAGTAATCATGATTTTTTTCGACCTCGTGATTTTGATTGATATATACATACATACGTTTTGAACTCTCCTGAATCCTATCTGATTATTTTCCGAATGTTCTCTGTCAGTTCGTGTGTGTGTATGTGTATGTGGATGTGTGTTTGTCGGGGTGTGTGTATATGTGTGTATCCGCGATAACTCAAAAAATACTAATGGGAGAATTCCCAAATTTGGCAGTTAAGATTGTTAACAACATTTTAAGTGACACATTAAACTTGGTAAATGTGGTACCACCAGAAGAGACATAATGAATGAAAGAAGAAAAAAGGTACAATTTCGGGAAAAAAATTTAAAAAAATATTGCGTTTCTGGACGAATCTCCACGAATTATAATGAAAAAACATAACTTTAGGGAAAATCTGACTGCATGTCTATAGTATCGCAATAGTAGCCACGGTTTTTGAGACAAAACTTTCGAATTTGATACACGTTCTAAAGGTCAAAGTCAATGATAAATTCGGCGATGAAAGGCGGTACACGGGGGACATTTGACTACAAAATAATAAATTCTTAATAAAAGATTATAATAAATCAGGTCTATTATATATACCAAGTCAATAAAATATATTTTCCAAGTACTTAAATAAAGCTGATGTAAACTAAAATTTTTTGTACATTTGACCTCATAAAATGGAGTTAGGATAAATTTGGCAGTTTGACGTTTGAAATGCCCAATTTAGTTATAATGTTAAATGTCAATAAGAAGAAATTATTAAAAAACATTACATGAATTATTATTGACAGTATCAAAGGACGCTGATCATTGATTATTTAAAAATTTTAATGAAACATTTCAAGATACGCTTTTAAAATTTAATTGAGATAAGTCAAGAATTAAATGAGAATAATTCTTTTAAACCAGGATGATATACACTGGTATACGAAAGTTATGTGCTGGCCACATCAGATATTTTCGTTTGAAAATGAACCAAGAAATGACTACTGGTTGCAATGCTTTTTCGGATATGGATGGTACCATCATCAGAAATAGTACGATATTAAATATGAAACGTTCGTAAAGCTATGTGTGGAAATAATCGGAAATAATCCACTTCTCCAATCCCAGTTGTGCCAAGAAGAGATATATCATGTGAACTGTTCTACTAAAATTACCATATTAAATAAAATTTTGACAGATTGGGCCATCAATATGAAGAAAAAAGATGGTATGGACTATAAAGAAGGGCCATTGAAACAACATAGAATACTACAGCGAAATTACTGCAAACTAAATTCTATGAAGAGTACAATGTGATTATAGATGTTTTCTAATGTGCGTTTTAAACCGGCATGGGAAGCATGTAATTCTAAGAAGTCTTGCAAAGCGACCCAACAAAACGGAAAGTGAGCTCGGTGGTATTTTCCTCAGAAAAATGCCAGAAAATTAATAATTTGTTTAACGAAAATACACCAAACAGACTATAAAGAAAGTTAGCTTGGTCAGGTGAAGTCAGTTAGAGGCATCAGAAATGGCTTGTTGGGATTTTGTTGGCTTTTGAACTACATCTCAAAAAAGAAAAAAATATGATGGAACAGAATTCTTGTTTTTAAACGTTTACCTCTCACTAAAAAATTAACTACTTACAATATTGTTCTGATTTTATACTAAATTATGAGCGGTCCTATCTGTAGTAATGGAATTTTAAAATCGCTTAATTTTTTTATTAATAAATCGTAGAGTCTAGAAATAGAGCCAACAAGAGTCCATCAAACATTTGTGATACAGCTAAGAACCATCTTTCGATATCCGAACTCAAAAATTATTTACCTTGCTGGAAAGAGTTACTTGCCGATTTTGACGACTTTTGAGTGCGTGGACCCTCTACTAATAATTTATTGTATACTGGTAGTATTTCTTATAATTTCGTGTTTTCTAAATCTACACAGAGTGGAGCCAAAAAGTGTGATTGAAGCAAATTCGAAAACCCAAAAGTGGGTCCAATTTTATTGTTTAAGAAGAGAACTGCAAATATAATTTACAAGACAGGTTTTTCCTCACTGTAAGTCCTTACTAGAAAATGAGCTTCTGACACAAAAATCTGCCAATTGGTCAACATATAATGTCTAAATGGCAACTGAATTTGCTAAAAAAAATTGGTTTGGATACAGAAGTAGTAAAAACAACGAACCATTCTCGTCGAACTTCAGCAGAAAACCAGTTAGTCAAATCTCGAGTCGAAGAAAAACGACTAATCAACACACAACAGAGCAAGTTCTGTCATATTTGCAACTAAATTGAGCGTCAATAAAAACATTAATTCAGAAACTTTACTTCAATAATTTTAAAACCTCGTAACTTTAAAACTGGAAACGAATTTTTAAAATTGAGAAAGATTATGGAAGGGTAATTTATGGACTAGGCACAGAAGCAACAATACAAAAAACATTGCAGTGCAACAGTGAATTTTTTATCAAATTCCATTCTAATTCAATTTCCGGAAAAGTAACTATTGACACTTTTCATGATTGGCATTTTGAAAAAGGATGTCTTCCCTCGGGACAGCATTTTTTTCAATATATTAACTGGTTTGAAACAATACTTTTCTTTTGAAATATACAAATTTAAAAAAAAAATTTTAAACTCAGTTTTCAAAGAATTAGTCTTGTCAATGAAAGCTCAATAGGGGAGTCTAGAGGGAAATACCAAGATCCCAATTTTTGACTTCAGGGCTGTGTTTGGACTAATTTGGAGGTAAACATACCAAAAGTTCCCGAACCTCGGAGGTGAGCAAGATGCAGAGAGGCACGAGAAAGTCTTGGTTTATGTTTTTTCTCTTATATCTAGAAAACGGTTTACCCTAACCAAAAAGTGGTTATGTAAAAAATTGAAGCTGACAAAATTTCCTTCAAGAACGTCCCTACTAATTTTTTTCGTATATGTTGTATTCACCCCCATGCGCATTTCTCATATCTCTGTCTGACTTATGCACCTCTCTATTTTTTTGTTTCAGTTCATAATCAACATCGGTCCATTGGTAATGAGTGATTTATTGGCGATAAAGACATTGATGAATCGGGTGATGATGTTTCAAAAGTATCTGAAAAGGGAATAGCTTCGCTAGTAGAAGCCAGCAAAAAAGGGAGGACAACAAGGGCTCTCAACTACGTGACGTGAAATCCCTCATACTTCACACCTCATGTAGGAAAAAATACACTAGAACCCAAAGCATTGTGGCTGATTTAAGGAGGCAGACTGCATCAACCTCTTCAGTACCAACTGAAAATGTAACGTTGAGGTCATCACTACCAATATTCGACTTTAAGAATCAATATTTTTTTCTGTACAGAACTTTTCAAAAATGAGGTAAGAACATCCCTTGAGAAATGGAGAACGGTGTATCAAGTTCGAACTATAGACTCCTTTCATGAATCGTATATGGAGACTGGTTCAGCAGGAGCAGATTGATGGGGTGGAGAAGTTATTTGTCACCTGTTCTGTATAATATATATATAATTTATCACTAGGTACAGCATTGGTTAGAAACGTAAGCCAGGCAACTAGTTCTCTCCTGTACGAATCAAAGACCCCGCCGCACTAGATGAAAATTTTAAAATAATTTTCTGCCAGTGCACCAAAGACTGCAGCAGTAGCAAATGTGGGTGCAGGAAAACATCAATGAAGTGCTCCCTCATTTGTCAAAACTGCCAAGGGAATTGTCTCAATGGCATCCCCGTCTTAGAAAACGAGCATGACGATGCGAAGAGGTGGAGCCTCTTCCCACATCGCTTGAAGAAATGGAAGAGAAGGTGAAAGAGACGAAGAAGACGAGAAGTATGAGCCACCACCTCAGCTGACCCCAGGACCCTCTCACCCCAAGAGAGCCAATTTTCATATTATGATTTTTCATTAATGTCATCACATATACTAAATGTCATTTCATGTACTTAACGTGTCTTAATATCATTTTATTTTTTTTGATTAAATTTTTTAAAGTTAAATTTAATGCCAATAAACGGTTGTTCTTATTATATAACTACCCTCTTCCCAGGTATTATGGTGGCAAAGTTTATAAAAAAATGTGAGGCAAAAAGAAGTTTTTCGAAAATTTGTGAATTTCACGAGCGTATACCACGAAAACTATACCAGATACAAACAAAATTAATAGAGATATTCTTGTAGAAAACTTTGTTTTATATATATATATATATATATATATATATATATATATATATATATATATATATATATATATATATATATATATATATATATATATATATATATATATATATTCTGTAAGGCATGAGTGTCAAATTAAGTGTTTTTCATCCATGGCTAATTGGCTAACCATATAACCTGGCAGATTCTGGAAGAATAAAGTTTGCAATAAATAAAAAACAGTAAAAGATAAGATACAATATATCTATATACCTGGAATCACAAAAGAACACAGATCTCAAAAATGTAAAAAATCTAGGGTGTTCTATTTAAAAAAATATAAATATGGTTTGTGCCGCATTTATGAGACCACCTGTATATTCTTTGCAGGGATTCTAAAAGAGTTTGTTTGATCACTACAACTTGTTTTTCTAACTCGAAAAATGAACGAAATATAGGGGCGGGTCTTTTCGTTGAATAACCTTGTATATAGCCAGGGCTAGGGCAAACCGTTTTTGAGATATAAGCGTAAAACCAAAAACCGGGAGCTTCTTCGTGCCCCCCTGCATCTCCCTCACCTCCCAGGTCCAAGGACTTTTAGTACTAGTCCAAACACAGCCCTGAAATCAAAAATTTGGATTTCGTCATTTCCCTCTAGATTTGCAGGACTAAATAGGATTTTCTTAATTTTAGTTTTCTTACTTTACTTTTCACTCTCTGTATAAAATACATGAAATTTTATATTAGTAGTGTGTAGTAGCATGCGGCAACTTTGAATAACAATAAAATTTGTTGAGATAGCAATAATAAAAAAATTGGTATGTAGGTACTTTTACCTGTCAAGGTATATTTAATCATTTAATCATTAACCCTGTATATATAAATGTAACCCTGTATACATCTAACGGTTTACTGAAACATCTCTGCTTGAAAGTTTGAGCAAAACTTTAGTTTAAGGCCGATATTGAGATTAAATTTTTCAAAAATTGATATTTTTCAAGAAGAAAATAAGTTTTCTCAAGCCAGTTAATATATTAACGTCCCGAAGGAAGACATCCGTTTTCCAAATGCCAATAACCAATGGTGTCAACAGTTCGTTTCTTTCCGAGAAATTGCATTTGAATGGAATTTCACAAAAAACGCTCATTTTTATTTTTCACTTTGTATTATTGCTCCTGTGCATTCGAAGGTATTACGAAAAAGTCCATGCAATAGTACATAAATTACGCTTTTCGAATATTTCTCCATTTCAAAAATCCGTTAAGCAGTTTTAAAATTGATGTAAAATTGCTCCCTCAATGCGTCAATTAACGCTTAGTTTAGATAAAGAATATCATAAATATTGTATCCAGCATTCGTAATAAATTTTAACTGATACTACTCACGAAAACAATGGAATAAAAATAATGAAAATTGTGTTTATAATAATAGTATTATTAATAATTATTATAAATAAAATTATTACTAGTGTTAGATTTATTATCATTTAGTTAAATATAAAAAAGAATTAACCAATAATTTTGTTTGAAATATCGAAAAATTCTTTCTAAATACTGCTTGAGTCCTAATTTCCACGGAAAGTTTGGTTAATTTCACTCAGTAAAACATCACAGAAAATTTCACTCGTCTTGGAACCGTGCAATTTTCAGATACAATTTTGCCTCGTTAAATTGTTGGAAGATTCCATAAACGACAAAGAATTCACAAGAAATTTCAGCTATGGTATTATTACCCCTGAATATATTCAGACGGAAAAATAATATAGAAATTTAAACTTAAAACGTCACGCCACAATAATAAAAGTTTGTAACGTAAAACAAAAGCACAATGAATACGATGTTAGAACCAAAATTTATTATTAGTATTAAAAAGTCAAACAACAATAACAACAGCAGCAACAAAAGAAAAAAAATCTGAATGGTTAGTCCTTGAACTTCTCGTAGGACATGTTGGTTTAATTAAAGCATAAAATAATAAGGATTAACAGAATACAAAAATAAAAGATGGTGTAGTAATATAAATATAATATTTAAATAAAGAAATTAAGTTACTTAAAACATTTTATTAATTTTTCTTTAAATTATTTTTTTTTATAAAACTCATCATCTATAACTGAAAAACTAATGTAACAAAGAAAATCGCAATACCCTACGTTATCTTTCTTGATATATCGCTATATCGAATATTTTAATTTTATTTTAGATGAGTACATTAACAACTTGGTGACAAGTAATAATAAAAGTGACTATTAGAAATTTAAAATCAAACAAATGTACACTTAGTATTGAATAATAGTAAAATAACAAATTGGATGTAGGTTAAATATTTTAGAAATATTCCGCTGCTAAAGATAATAGCGAAAAATTGAGTAAGTAGTTATATGCGAAAAAATCAATAATTTCTATATGGAAAAAGATTCTAAAATTTCAAATTTAAATTGTTTATTAAATAAATAACACTTTGATTGATGTTTTAGTATAACCTAATAAATCTGTTACAATCTTAACAAAATTTCTGCCAAATTAGAGTTTAATTAATAAATTTAAATACATTTTAGGTTTGTAAAGTTATGATTCACCCTTCTCTAAAAACTACTGTACAGGATTATCCCGCGTAAATGTCTATTTTTTGGAATAACTTGGTTATTTTTGAAGACATCAAAAAGGTGTAAAGACCCTCATTAACTTATTTTGTTCGCAGGACCCATATTAAAACGGGGGCCAAGGACTCTTGAGCCTGGAGTGTACGCATGGCAGAGTATACTGAGTATGGCATGTAACACCCTCAGGAGCTCAGATCCCCTCTTGCGGTTTGTGAAACATCACGAAACTGTAGGAGTAGGAGCAAAATTGTTTAAGGCAGCAAAAAGAACAGCAGATGAACTCGGTCTCGCATTTGACATCAGGCGAGGAGGCCGGCGAGGTGCTGATATAGAGTCAGTCACCGAACTTCAGCCAAATCGTCTGAAAGCCCGAATTAGAGCTGCCGAACAGGAAAATCTGTTTCGGCAGCACGTCGATAAACCCCAGCATGGTGTCTTCTATAAGAATATCTAAACACTGGGTTTATCGACCAGGCTGACAATCGCCTTTCTAAGGTCAGCCGGGCTTAAATCAGAGACCGAGGGATTCATTATGGCCTGCCAAGATGGTGTTATCAACACCTTGGTCTACCGTAGCCGCGTGTGGCGTGTAGAGGTTCCTGATATCAACTGCAGGACCTGACTTCAGGCGCCCGAATCGCTCATGCATTTACTTTCTGCATGCCCCATATATGCGATTTCGGCCTACATCCACCGACATAACGCGGCCTTACGAGTGCTATACTACCATCTATGGCACTCGTACGGGGAGACCAGACACCAGTGCTGCCTTACGTCCCCGGAGATATTGAGTCCGTTGTCGAGAACGAGAAATGCCGGATTTACTGGAACTACTCGTTCCCGACTGTCAGGCTAATCCAAGCCAACAAGCCTGACATAGTCCTCCTCGACCATCAACTCAAGGTGATGTATGTCATCGAGTTCTCGGCACCTGCGGAGAAAAACATCACCTTGAAGGAGGAGGAGTAACGGACCAAATATCGCGATCTCCGGTACGAGCTCCAAGTGCTGTACCCAGGCTACTCGGTCAAAATGGTCGTCCTTATTATCGGTGTACTCGGAGGGATAAAGCCTACGCTGCTCTCGGAACTGAAGATCATACCCGCCTGCCAAAAACCAGCCGAGTGGCTGGCAGGTCAAATGCAGAAGGCGGTTATTCTGGGTTCTCTCCGTCTGCTTAGGGCACACGATTCTGGTATCTACAGTCACTAACCCTGCGGGATGTGGGGAGCGGCTGTAGTTGATGCGCCGGCGCGACTCCCGTGAGGCGTCGGAGGCCACGGGAGGACTGACCAGCATCGGGGAACCGAAAAAGAAAAAATAGTGTAATAATAGAGTGTACGCATGGTAGAGCAGTACTGAGTATGGCATGTAACATACTCAGGTGCTCAGATCCCCTCATGCGGTTCGTAAAACATCACGAAACTGTAGGAGTGGGAGCAGGATTGTTCAAAGCAGCAAAAAGAGCAGCAGATGAACTCGGTCTTGCATTTGACATCAGGCGAGGAGGCCGGCGAGGTGCTGATGTAGAGTCAGTCACTGAACTTCAGCCAAATCATCTGAAAGCCCGAATTAGAGCTGCGGAACAGGAAAATCTGTTTCGGCAGCACGTCGATAAACCCCAGCATGGTGTCTTCTATAAGAACATAGAAACACTGAGTTTATCGACCAGGCTGACATTCGCCTTTCTAAGGTCAGCCGGGCTTAAATCGGAGAGAGGGATTCATTATGGCTTGCCAAGATGGTGTTATCAACACCTTGGTCTACCGTAGCCGCGTGTGGCATGTAGAGGTTCCTGACACCAATTGCAGAACCTGCCGTCAGGCGACGGAATCGCTCATGCACATACTCTCTGCATGCCCCATATACGCGATTTCGGCCTACATTCACCGACATAACGCGGCTTTACGAGTGCTATACTACCATCTAAGACACTCGTACGGGATAGACCAGACACCAGTGCTGCCTTACCTCCGCTGTCGAAAACGAGAAATGCCGGATTTACTGGAATTACTCGTTCCCAACGGTCAGGCTAATCCAAGCCAACAAGCCTGACATAGTCCTTCTCGACCATCAACTCAAGGTGATTTATGTCATAGAGTTCTCGGCACCCGCGGAGGAAAACATCACCTTCAAGGAGGAGAAGAAATGGACCAAATATCGCGATCTCCGGTACGAGCTCCAAGTGCTCTACCCAGGCTATTCAGTTAAAATGGTCGTCCTAATAATCGGTGTTCTCGGAGGGATAAAGCCTACGCTGCTGTCGGAACTGAAGGTCATACCGGCCTGCCAAAAATCAGCCGAGTGGCTGGCAGGCCAAATGCAGAAGGCGGTCATTCTGGGTTCTCTTTGTCTGCTTAGGGCACATGATTCTGGTATCTACAGTCACTAACCCTACGAGATGTGGGGAGTGGCTGTAGTTAATGTGCCGGCGCGACTCCCGTGAGACGTCGGAGTCCACGGGAGGACTGTCCGGCATCGGATAATCCGAAAAAAAAATTAATGTCTTTATTTCCCATTAAATTAAATTCAAATGACATCTTGCTTTGTTTTTTCGATATAGAACACACTGTATATTTTAAAATAATTCGGTTTTCCTCATGTTCCTGATTACTAAAATACCATAAATGTCATGTTATCTCAAAAAGTTTTTGAGATATTTAGATTTTGTTTTAGAATATTGTTAATGATTTTGTTGCCCTGAAATAAAATAATAGAATTTTTGAAATAAAGATGCACTTTACTGGTCAAAGTAATGTTCCACAAAAATCAGGACTTGTGCTGGTTTATTTTTTCTTCTTCTTTTCAAAGGTATTTAATAGAATTATTAACGATATTATAATACCAAAACTCAAATATCTCAAAATCTTTATGAGATAACATGACACATGTTGATATTTTTGAAATCAGAAGAAAGGGAAAATACAAATATTTTAAAATATAAAAAATATATATAAAAACATACAATTTTAAAAAAATTAAGTAAAATGTCATATTACAGGTTTTTAATAACTTCAAAAATAACTGAGTTATTTCAAAATTGGACATTTTCGCGTGATGACCCTGTACAGAGCAAAATATTCAATAACGAAACAAATGTTTACTTAGCCTTGTATATTTATTATTATTTCAATGACGAGAATATTGTCGGTTCGAAGAAATATTGATACTGCACTAAATTGTAACATTAGTAGAAACAAAGACATTTTTTTTTAGAAACAGTAAACATTGCATACATTTTATTATTATATATTATTGTTTATCTAAGTATGAGAAAACCAACTAAAATTCTATCATTTCGTTATACCAAAAAAATTGTTTTCCATTTTCAAAAAAGAGAAATGGTAGCTTTAGATTTTTCAATAATAATCACAAATTATTGTTAAATTTAATTGAAATCAAAATGTCAAAAAATCAAAATTATTTAAGAATACTTTCCTATTAATAGTTAGTAAACTGTATAATGAGCACGGAATGGTACTCATTTCTGTACGATAATGAAGTTTGTCGTCAAATCATGTAAGTAAAGAAATACGTGCGACACTTTTCTACGATTAAGTTTGTTTTCCCTTTAAATTCAAGAAACCTTTAACAGCGCGGCTGTTTCTGTATTTTATTTAAGTCGTGTAGCAATGACAGTACGGTCATAGCTTCTTCAATTTAATTGTATCTGAATTGAATCTGAATCACGCGTATAATGAACAAATTTCTTAGTAGTCGTAGAAAAAAGTATTTTTCATTAGTGGAATTTGGGAGGTTTCAACGACTGATCAGAGGATAAACTGAATCAATAGCGAATGAAAAATTTCTATAGACAGCACTACACTGTAGTGCTACATTTTTTATTTAGTTTTTTTCATAGTTATGGCATATTATAGCTAATTTTACGAATGTGCCGGTACCTAGCAAATTTTGTTGAATATTTTCTTTTTTTGATTCGTGAAATTAAATATTGTTTTAAAGTTAGTCTTAAATACTGCATTCGTCTTGATAATCCAATTTAATGTAATTTTCTTAGAAATGGAAATGTGTAATATATTTTAATACTACCATTAGATAAAAAACTCTCTTATATGACATAAGCCCTGAAAGCCTTAGGTAAAATATCTTGTAAGTGTGTTCCAATTTCCTCATATCGCATGTCCAAATATTAGGGAAACCAAATAAATATAAGATAATTAGTGTTTGTTATGTATTTTACCTTTTTATTAAATGGCACTTTGCGCTCAGACGTACTACACTACAACGATAGTGTGTACAAAATTGCTTGATTGTTTATATTAGCAACAAATATCTAACAAAGCAGTTAAATTTTTTTTTCACAAAATTACTTAAATTTGTTTTACACTTTCAAAATTTTCATACTGTGTGACAGCACCAATTAAAAGAACATATTTTTTACACGTAGCATCAGAAATTATAGTAGGTATGTTACATACCATTTTTTTGAGAAAAGATTGTTTTAATTATTTATGAAAATTTATGCTTAATTCAATAAAATCATTACAAAAATCGTTCTGAATTGTTAAATTTTAATTTCTCAGCTATTTTTCGAAAGAAAAAAATTAAAAACTGTTAGAAGAAATGTATTAAATTGTTAAATTTTTTTTTTAAATAAATTGTCCTTATAGTGCAAATATCTAAAAATTAATTAAATTTTTGGAGTTTTTTGTAACATGGAAAAAGGCAGATACATTTTTGTAGATTTCACATTTTTAAATAGTATATTAGCTTGTTTCAAACCACTGTGATACAGTTTACTGCTATAACTCTTTAAATTTATCGCTAAATCTCTAAAATCTGTTGTGTTTCTGAGAAGGAAATTTAAATTTATAAGCCGCACTGAAAGCAGAAGAAACGTGATCAACAAAGTTAACTTGCAGTCAAATATTACACCACGATCTGTTAACTGAATATGTCATTTTACGGCCTGATCATTAAGTAGATAATTGTTAATTATCAGTACACTTTTTTTAGTGTAAGACATAATATAGCATTTTCCAACTTGTTTTTTTTTCATAAAATAGGCATACATTGGAGGTGAGATACGATATCATTTATAAATATTATGAACAATAAGGGTCCAAGGTTGGAACCTTGGGGAACGCCAGATTTGGCTAACATTTCTTTAGACTTGTAACTATGGTACACTACATACCATTTTCTGTTGTGCAAATAGAAAGAAAAAACATAATGAGAGAATCAACAAAACCGAATAAACCTAGTTTGCTAAGTATTATGGCACGGTCTAGACGGCTTTCGAGAAGAATGGATAAACGACGTTGATCTGCACTCTAATATCAATGCCTTCTGCTAGGTGTTATGTAATGCAGAACTAGTTGCTGGTGTTGGATCTACCAGCCATAAATCCATGTTGATTAGGGCAAATGGAGAGGCTTGACCCGAGAAAAAATAGTATTATATAACGTAATTACAAAAGCTTTAAAGAAATTGTTCAATAGTAGCACTATAGGTCTATTATTTTCTATTTCATGTCTATTATTACCCTTGAAAATAGGACATATTCTTAATTGTTTCCATATGTTAGGAAATGTTTTAGGGCGTAATAGATAGACTAAAAATAACTGTTATCGGGATTGCGAGTATTAAGCTGGGATACCATCAGAACCAGCAGTATATTTGGGCTTCAATTCTTTTAGGGCTTTTAACACATCTCTCAGAAATTTGGTTTAGTAGCAAGTGAGAAATATCATGACAATTATTATCTGATTTAGTATATGCCATAATAGAAAAATGTGGTATAAGATGTTTCGAAAAATTTAGCAAATTTTTTAATTATGGTGGGACCATTAAAAGACTCATTCTTATATTTTATATTGTTGGAGATACTAGATGAGTTTTTGTTTCTCATGAAATAAGACCAGAATTGGTTTGGATTAGATTTCATTTGATTCTCTATGTCAATAATATAATTTTTATATATATTAAGTCCATATTTAATTTCAGTTTTGCTTTAATGGACGTATATTCATCATGCCTGTTCTGGTTTTTTCCCCCTTTTGTATTTCCTCCGTAGTAACTCCTTTTGTTTTATGTCCCGTATAATGTTTTTATTAAACCAAGGGGTTTATTTGGACTTTCTAGGTAAAGTTTTTGTAACACATTCTACGAAAACTGAATATAAAATAGAATATAATATTTCGGATGCTAAGATAACATCTAAAAACTCAGACAAATCTGTATTTAAAATTTTTTCATATAATAAATGAAAACCAGTTCTCCAAAAAATTTAAATTAGCTCTGTACTCTTTTAAAATGTTGACCTTGAAAAACTTGAAATAAATAAATATCTAGTGGGAGGGTGGAGTGGATCCATAGGTAGAAGTGGTTCCTCACTCTCATTTCCTACAATATTCTTATTACTGAGAACCAAATCTAAAAGACGATTATTTACATTTCTCATTAGATTAATTTGCTCCAATTATCATGGTGAAAAATTATTAAGAACATTGACGTACTTATTATTAAATTTACTATTTTCCAAATAATTTACATAACCAGGAATGTTAAAGTGCCCCACAATAATTATAATATCGTCATTATAATAAACACATTCCGTACTAAAAAATATGTCAAAAAATGTTTCATATTAATGAAGGTGGTATATACAGAACAAAGATATAAATGTGATGAAGTTGGTGAAAATTTTAATGGCTGCAATATCTACGAATGTCGAAAACAGCAGATTTACAGAGAAATGTTATCTATGGCAAGCAAAATTCCACCTCCTTAAATAAGATTTGTACTCTCAAAATTAAGATCTGATCTGAAAACATATTTTTTATTAAATAACTCGTGACAGAAGGAGTTGGATTATATAAAATAATTCATGATATTTTAAACGCAACAAAAATTAATACATATTAGCCACTTACCTAAAATGTTTTTTTTTAAATAACCTTATTCTCTGGTCATAATTCAAAAAAACATCAGCAAATTTACAAATTCATTCTTTCTCGTTGGAAATTTTCGGGGAGGTGCACCAATTACAATAATTATAATAATATTTACGTCGACATTAGATTAATATGACTTTGAGAATGTTGTAGCTATAACATATTTATCTGACATCTGACAGTCGAGTTTATTAAGAAATTTTATATCTTATTATTTGCTATTATTATATATTTAAAAAAATATTTTTCGGCATTGAACAAAAAAATGTTCATGCTGTTAATACTTAATAACAACAAAAATAATAAAGAAAAATCATAGCAAATCAATAAATTAAAGTTAAATAATAATTTTTTAATTCGTTTTTTTAAAATTTTTTTTCTACAGATTATATAAATTATGTTATTAGATAAATCTCTGCAGACCAAAAGGAGCAGCAACTAAAAATACATCAACTTGAATCGAAATTATAAAATGAAACGTTTTCGACTGAAAATTAAGTTGACCTTTGATTTATTTTTTGAATGGGAAAAATCATTTTTTGAAAAACTAATCTTTAGGACTGACCCTTTTAAGGCAGAGACTTTTTAATAAATAATCTCTAAATAATTTGTAATACGATGGCTTATGTCACAAATAATTATAAACAACATTGTAATAGAATTTATTTATATATATATATATATATATATATATATATATATATATATATATATATATATATATATATATATATATATATATATATATATATATATATATATATATATATATATATATATATATATATATATATATATATATATATATATATATATATATATATATATATATATATATATATATATATATATATATATATATATATATATATATATATATATATATATATATATATATATATATATATATATATATATATATATATGTATATATATATATATATATATATATATATATATATATATATATATATATATATATATATATATATATATATATATATATATATATATATATATATATATATATATATATATATATATATATATATATATATATATATATATATATATATATATATATATGGTCATTCTTTACAACAGCCACTTCTGCCTGACGAAAAAAACAAATACACAGTACGATGCTCCGTCATGTTAGGAATACATCCCACATAATTATATGTTGCGCTTATGATGGGAAATGCCACAAAAAAAATAATAAAATTTTTCAATGCGTTTGGTGGAATTTACGATAACCCTCATACGGCGCGTTTAACTTACACATATACATTCTATATCTGCTTTATATGACTCCTTATGGGTTGACAGCGCCGGTACAATTAACTATTGTCACTTATTCCCCTTGCCCCAAAACAGTGCGAAAATACGAAATATATTTGCGCAACATTTCCTTTGCAGCAAATGTCTTCTATAGAGACACTTTACGCGTGTGTACAAAAAAAACACGAAAAATATAGAAGTGGCTGTTGTAAAGAATTATATATATATATATATATATATATATATATATATATATATATATATATATATATATATATATATATATATATATATATATATATATATATATATATATATACATTTTAATATAAGCAGATTCTGTTTAATATTTTTTGTGATAAATAATCAACGCCCATCACATAGAACGTATATTTAGTTGATTTCATATTGGAATATATTTGGCATATACAATACAAGAAACACTCTGTGGTTATACATGAATGTACAACCAGGAATTGCTTGAATAAGAAGGCGCGTATATCATTAGTAATTTGTAGTGGGAGAGATTGAGAGCTCAGACTTTTTAAAGCATCCGACTAAGCGCTAGTTTCCACGTTCACATCAAAAGCTCAGGACTTTGGAAGCACTCCAAAGCACGAGTGTAAGCCACGCAAGGATTTCGTGAGTATTCAAATCGTAATAACAGGTTGATAAATTTTGCCGCACTTTAGAACAATTTTTATTAATTTTTTGTGCCCTAAATGTTGATTACTTATGTGTTTTGTGTTGTTTTGAGTAAAATGAGTTGTGCTACAAGTGATTAAAAAGGATAAAAAGCATGCGCCGCAGGGAAGGATCGAAAAAAAGAGCAATTGAAAAAATGGATGGTAAGTTGGTTTTTAACCGTTAAAATTCTTTGTTCAAGTTGTATAATTTATCTATATATTGTGACCTGACCTGTTGTTTTTTTAAATGATTTCATGGACGTAGCGTGTGGAGAAATATTTAATCAGAATAATACGTCGATGTGAGCGCGAAAAAACGTTGCGATCGTGTGATTTATTTTATTAGTTATGCATAGCATTAATAAATTATTGTTAATACCAATACCGTTAATACAGAATATTATCACAATTAACATGAGCATATTTTGTCATATGTTTCTGGACAAATAACTGACAGGTTTGTATGTTATGAAAAGATTACTAATCCATAGACAAAATATCCCCTTTTTATTATTAAAAAAAATTCGTTGTCATTCAAACATACCTGAAACAATAATAAATGGACACATCAAATTTTGCCACAAGTTAGTTGAATATATACTAGTAAAATATAGGGTATTTAATAGCGTTTAGTCTTCATATCCATAAAAATTTAAAAAAAAACGGAAGTTTATTTTAGAATACTAAAAAAAAATCGATTTGTAAATAATTGGTTTAAGAAAATTCGTATTACACATATTCTATTTTTACCAAATAAATTGCATTTACTCGAGCAGAAGAGACAATGAAATTTATTGTTGTTTCTATACAAATATGAATTTTTTAACAAAAATGTACTACTATTATGGAACTGGATGTTTTTAAAGTCAGCTTGAAACGCCATTTTTTTTTGTTATCAGTATTTTTTCGACTATTTTCAGTTGAAGTGTATAAAAATTTTTTAAAAAATATGTAAGAATCTACAAATTCACTGCTTCTGACCGACCATCGCAACCAAAATTTAAATCAGATATTTTGCATTCATTTAGATCAGTTTCATACTCGGTTTCATAAAAGAAATACATATTACTTTTTTAATTAACTACTGTAAATTTTACAAATGCCCCATATTAATTATTTGCTGAAAAAGTTTATTATGTTGTTTATATTCTAATTTCAACCGATTTATTCAACTTTTTTCGTTTTCGTGATATTTACATTAATTTTCTGTTAGTTTTTAAATACTTCTATTCGGTTGCAAATATGTTCAGATCTACATAGGATCGTATAGTTTGTTCCCAAAGAATTTTATCGAGATCGATAAACTCGTCGTGGTTATGGGATGAAAAAATAAATCTGTACAAGGTAATTCAAATTCGACTCCCACGCCTAATTTCTCTATACACAAATTGTTACCGGAGATCGAAAGTAACTTATAAATACTACAAACTAAAGTCAATTGTAATTTTTTTTCACATCAACGTTAGGCGCCGCGACGCTATTTTTGATTTTTTTTCCATCAATATCCGATTATTTCTCTGGCTTTCGAAAAATATTTTAATTTTGAGTAATTTTAATGTACATCATATTAGATGATTTTTTCTAATAGTTTAAGAGTTACAGATTCTGGAACATCAGAAATCAAATTAAATAGATGTTTCAGCTTATTGCTAAATAATACTTAAAAAAATTGAAATCTATGAAATCATTGATATATATTTTTAATTATCTGAATGTTTTTTAACAGATTATTTTGAAAATAATTTCAATTGAAGTTTAGCAACTCGCAAAGTTTTACATTTAGTGAAACTACAAAAATTAATAAATGTATTCAAAATATTTCGATAACAAAAAATACTGAAAAAATTTTTTGTTATATATTATAATATTTTAACTTACTAAATGTTCTACATATCCTCCTTCTTCTTCTGCATATAAAGCCAAACGTTGTATGATCTCATTTGTCGTATTATTTGGAGAATGTTCCCTCTGATGATTTCGCAGGTGTCAACTGTCTTCTGCTTTAAATGTTCGATATCATTTGAAGACGACTCATACACTATATTCTTGGTACCCCCTGCAAAAGAAATCCAATGGACCAAGATCAGCCAATCTCGGTGGTCACTAAACAGGACCATGGGTGCCCATCCATCTACCCTGACAATGCTCATTAAGTTGTTCCGCAACAAGTCTTAAATTATGAGAGGTGTTCCATCCTGTCGGAACCATTTACAAAATTCCAAACTACCTAACTGTTTAAGGACGGATTAAAGAAGTCGACCAATCATTTCTCACCACACGTTTACTTCAAAGTGTCCCTAATCTATTATTGGATTTATAATATGAGGATTCGTATTAGCCCAATAATGACTATTTCTACGATTAGGAAGGAACTCCATCACTTCCGAATCTACTTTCATCCGTCCACAAGGTATGATTGAACAAATTTGGGTAGTCGTTTAACATTAGTAAAAATTGAACCACAAATTTCTTTCTTTCTTTGGAAATCAGGAGTAGACAACCTCCGTCAGTGATGAATTTTGTAATCATGAAATTTTGCACCCTTTAATTCTTTGTATTGGGCCATATGAGAGGTTTATTTGAACTTTCGCTTTTCTAACGGAAGTAATGGGATCTTGTTGAAATAAATTTATTACCTCTATAATATTGCTATTTGGCTAAAACACTTTGTATGTAAAGCCAAAATGCAAAAAAAAAAATATATTGCTATCAGTGTGGCGAGCAAATTTTCTATATGGCATATGTTTTCATGTTTTGAACGCATCTTCATTATTTCGAAGGATAGTTTCTAAGTTTTTAGATGTTTTGCGATCTGGAAATTCATGATCAGGATATTTTTCATGACTCATATATCTAGTGGTGGCTGGTGAAATTTAGGCTGCCATATTTTAGTATTGAAGCATAGGACCCAAAGCGATACTTTAAGGTGTATTACAAATACAAATACATTTATTTACGAAAAAAACATTAAACACAATATTTACAAAGATATTCACAACATTTATTGGTAAACCTCAAGAACATTGTTCAATTTCTTTACTGAAGTAAAGATCTGTTCTTTTACAATATCCTTGGTTTAGAATATACTTCTTATAACCCAAAATATACAAAAAATAAAAAAAAAAGTTGGGTATGGTGGGAGTAGCAAATAATAAGTAATATAATAATAATTATTGTGGTGGATGATTTTAATCTAAGTATATATTTATATTATTTAAACTATAAATGAACACCCATTTAAATTGTCTATCTCTGTAGCAAGTAACTTTTATATTGCGTTTTGAATTTATTTAATGGCATACGTTGTAAACTGTTAGGTACAAAATTTATAATTTGTGTCACATTGTATCTAAAGGATTTCCTAAAGTGAGCTGATGTGTGTCTTGGTATTTGTAGTAATAATCTATTCCTAATATTTATATGACGTATGTCTGTTCCATAGGTTATTTTATTATATAAATAAGGGAGAGATTTGAAAATTAACAATTTGTGAAAAAAGCATGCTGCATGTAACAAGCAACGATTTTCCATTTTTAACTATTTCAATTCAACCAATTTGTGAGATATATGCTGAAAACGAGATATTCCAAAAATAAAACGCATACATGCATTTTGACAATAATTAAACTGCCAGAGAACCAATGAATTGCAAAGCATAGTTTTTAATTTAGTTTTAAAGAAACCCTTACTATTATATAATAACCTTGAGTTACTATAAGTTTTTCTAATAAAATTGGTAAAAAATCAGGAGTTAATGACAATCCCAAATTTTTTTCTTCTTTTACCAGTTCAATTTTATTATTATTTAAAGAGTTGTTAGTAATAAAATTTCCATCAGTCTTTTTACAAAATAAAATAGCAAATGTTTTTACAGGATTAATTATCAAGTCGTGATCAATGGCGAATTTTGAAATATTTTCAAAATCTGTATTTATATTATTAATTGATTGCTGTAAGTTTTGTTTATTAAATTTTAAATAAAACTGGGTATCATCAGCATAAAAATGATATTTGCAAAACTTAATTTCTGATTCAGGAATAGATGTAAAAATATTTAACTATCAAGACGATTTATCAAGACGTTTTGCATAAAAAAAATTGCGATTGAAATTTGCGAAAAAAGTTGAAAAATTTGTGTGCCTCACCAGGTTATTTTTTAAACAACTTGTAAAATATTTGCAAAACATTTTTTTTCATAATAAGGTGGAAAACATATCGACAGATTGCAAATATTCCCTTTCCATTTACACCATTTTGAAATTTTATTTTAGATTCATTTTCACTGTGCAAATTTCAAAATGGTGCAACTTTGTAGAAAATTAATATTTTCTATGAAATTTGAAATCTGTTGTTATATTTTCAGCCTGATTATGAAAAAAATGTTTCGCAAATCGTTTATTAATCGTTTAAAAAATAACTTGGTGAGGCGCACAATTTTTTCAACATTATTTCGTAAATTTCACTCGCAATTTTTTTCTGCAAAACTTCTTCATTTAGTCTTGATAGTTACGCCTTAAAGTATTGCTTGGGTCTCATACTCCAATACTAAGATATGACAGGCTAAATTTCACCAACCGCCACTGTATATATCCGCTTGGCGAGAGCTGCATTTTTTCTTGCTTCTCCATATATTAAAAGGATGTCGATATTGTGATTCAACATTTGTCAATTACATTATAACTTTTCTACACTAATAAGGACTACTCGTAGTTTGACAAACAACTTAAATTTTAACAGAAATGGTTAGGTATGTTTTAATATCAGGGTCACCATACTATTTGTATGAAAATCTCAAGTAACATCTATTATAGGAACGCTTAAAATGAAAATGCAATAAAAACCCTTAAATATTATAGCTCATAAGCTATTAGAAATATATCGAAAATGGTGTGCATAGCGCATAAAAATTACTCAAAATAAAAACATTTTTCGAAAACCAGAGGAAAAATTGGAAGTTGACGGGGAAAAAAATAAAAATTCCGTAGCAATGCCCGTCGTTGATGCGACTTTTTAGACACCAAGTTGATTTAAATCAGTCTCCAAATTATGAACAAGTGAACATTTCCAGGAAAGCAAAATATGCAAATAATTACTTCCTCACCCCTCAAAGTAAGGGTTGTTCGTGAAAAAAATTTTCAAAATTGTTATTGCATTTCTGGACGAATTATGACGATACAAAAAATTTCAGACAGAAAAAATTTTCTGTCTGTGTGTCTGTGTTCGCGGTAGCAGCTACAATTTTTGAGATAAAGCTTTCAAATTTGGTACACACATTCTAGAGGTCAAGGAAGAGATTGAGTTCGTTAATGAGCAAAATCGGTCTAAAAAAAATTTTAGTGACATTACACCAATGTGACCTTTTTGAAACGTCAAAATGTGACTTTTTTTAAACGTTAAAAAATGTGACTTTTTTGAAAAATTACTTTTATTATAAACTCCACCACACGTCGAGTTTTACTACGGTGAGGAAGTTCTGATCCCCAAGTAATTGGCAGCAGTTTTTTTTTACTCATTTTTGCTGTTTGAGGAAACCCATACGACAGATTTGAAAGTTTTAATAAATTTTATTTTATTTTATGATTATTGTTTTTCCTGCTAAAGCTTAAAAATGAGATAAAAGCCCAGATAATGTATTGATTTTAGCTATATTTATTTGTTTGCATAGTAATATATGAGTTTTTCTCACAAATATATAAAATACTATATTTTATCAATAAAAACATTGACAGCGTCAATTTGCTATTGAAATTTATTTCAATATACGTACAAAATTGAATTTTCAAATTGATATTAAATTGGTCATTATGCGTTATACCAAGCATTAAATAATAGTATGTATTAAAAAAATGCTTTTTAATTATTAATTAGACATAAAGCCAAACCATATTTAACTTCGACAGAAAATATAGCGGAAAGTGTAGTTAAATATGCATGTTGTATTAATCAATTGAACTTGATTAAATACAGAAAAAATCAAGGATCGTGTTCGAGATTGTGTTAAACAATTTCTCAAGCAATTTAGCTACAACTATGAATGTTACGTGTTGATGTGGGCTCCTGATTATTTATCATTGCAAAATGTATACTTAAATACACCCAAGTAATTGTAACAAACAAGAATTGTGTATATTTAAAACTATTAATATTGACACCATTAGTTTTGTACTAGTTAATATTTTTACTTAACAGTAGTATCTGAAAACAATAAATAGGAACGTAATATTTTAGAGGTAAAAAGAATATTTATCTGAGGAATTAAATCAACTTACAAGTTGTAAGCGAAACAAATTTGACTTGACTAAGCAGGGTGGAGGAAAAAACTGTAACTTTGTAAATATTGTCTAAACACCGCAAAATACAACTTGGTTGACTAATTTTCATGTGAATATTTTTTTAAATGGTTTATATCTTCTGATATTTTTAAAACAAGAATTTTTTTATCTTTTATGGATCAATAGATTTTCTTTATTAATGAGAAACATCGATTTACATTTTATTAACTTAGATAATATTTTTAGGCAGTTACATAAAATAAAATTATGCATTTATTTTATATACTCTATATAAGCACTTACATTTTTAAAGAAATTAGACAACCCACGAATTCAAAGCCGAGGCCATTCTTACTGACATTGCCAGTGCCTGCGGCGGGATTTGAAACCGCAGCTACGGTAGAAAGATTTCTAATCACACTTCTCATCGCGAGCTCTAGCTAGCCACGCTACCGAGGAAAATTGAGATACTATAATTTTAAAGCAAAATGATCTTTCATTGGAGTATAAACTTTGGCGACCAAAATTTTCATTATCATTACAATTCTAGGTCGCGAAACTATTTTCTATGGGAACCATCCTCATTTAGTTCCTGCATTAAATGCACAGTATAAGAATAGAATTTTACTTTTTTCAGAAGATTTCCAATTTGGAGTCTACATCATTATCCACTGTAAGATATCGTGTTGATACTCTCTTCTGTTGTTAATAAAATGCCGAGAGCCTTTTCCCCGCTTGTTGCTGATTTTGTTGTTCTAGTCTTTGGAGCGTTGTTATTACTTTCTTTTTCCCTAAACTTCCTCACTACTTTGCTTACAAAAGATTGTGTTGGGATCAAGCTCGTTAAATAAAGTTCACAACCTAGACTTGGGTCATCTTTCTATTTTCATATCTTATCATAATTAAAATTTTGATCTTTCCTTTTTCACTAAATTGGGACATTTTGTATAATTTAACTGTTTTAACGGTCACAGAGAAAGCTCAACAATAAGATTAAATTCAAACTAATGAATTTTGTTTCCTTGCACCTTCTTTGGGTATTAAACCACTTCTTATAAAAAAATTCTAAATATTTGTTAAATAAACCTCTTTGCCAAAAGGATTAGTCAAACATTTGTTTTTTGAAAACATATTTTTTTTCTTACCAAAAAAATTGTCACACCGAAAAATTTATTAACCTGAAATAAAACTGTTGAATATACATTATTTTGAATTGTAAAAAGTTGGCGTTTCGGAATACAGTCTGATCCCGATCACAAAACTAAACGAAAATTACTTTAGTAATAGGTTGACTTTTGCATTAATGTCAAACATAACAGTTTTCTGGTTATATATTTCCACAGACACGTGAGATATTATGTTCTATTGATTTTATTTCTACTTACCACGTCTACAAGGACTGTTAACCAGTTAGTGCAAAAATCTGCAGATTAATTAGATACACATTTATCACCATTTTATAAACTAATAACGGATTCCTCAAGTTTCCTTTCTGTATTGTTACTTTCTTTTTCCAAATTTTTTTTCAAAATCTTATTTATTTATTTTATTTCAAACGTCAGCTTCTTTGATCCCTTTACGACAGTCAAAGAAGCCGACGTTTTTTATATTGCAAATAAGTTTGAAATAAAATTTAATAATATGACTGTTATTCCTTGCGTGATAATAAATTTTTGACCTTTTTAAGTTCTCCTTTCCTACCATAATTCTTGTGTTTAGCGAGCCGCACATTGAAAGGTCTAAATCATTTACAGCTATAATAATTACCACATTCACATGGAATACCCACTATACCTAAATATAATTTTTTGGAATTTTGTACCTAATTTACCGGTTTGGTTTTCGATAATATAGCACGCGTCGATTTTATTTTCAAGGGACAATTTTGTTGGGTATTTTCGATCACGCCACCTCAACCCTTAAGCGGTGGTAAAATTTTACACGACGATGGGGATTAAGTGGCAAATTGTTTTATAGTTCGTTAAATTCCCTTTACAAAAGTATTTTACTGTTTAAATTTGGACTAATTGTTTGCGAGATCTTGCGTTCTAAAAGTAAAGAATTTAATGAAGCAGTTACAAAATGAAACAGGCGATTTTTGCAGTTAAGCTCATCCAATGAAAGTGTTCCCCTTGAAAATGAAATCGACGGGTCCGAATGTTTTTCAGAAAAATGGGCTTAAATTAAAAAAAAAAATACGCCTGTATCGTTTTTGTTGGTTCATCCGTATTATAGGAAGCGGTTTAATACCCAAATAAGGTGCGAGGAAACATGTTAGGACGCAACAAATAAAAAATTATAGACAGTAAATGTATTTTACCTTATTATTTACATGTGTAATTTATGTATATTGTATTGCCTTCTTATTTACTTTTTGTAAAAACACAACTCACAAAATATAAATTGACTTTATTTTTGTTTAAATCACTTGTAACATGTTCTTAGGTAATTTGCGAGTTCATCAGCCTTATTCTAGTAATCATTAGTTATTTTCCAATATCTCAAAACAACTACTGTTGTTTATTGAAAAAAAAATCGATTTAAATAAGTTGTATCCTGGTGATCATATCGATATTAGAAAGACATCTTTTAGACCGTTGATATATGAATAATATGAATCTAATTAACCAAGCTCACTAACCACCATTATTCTTCAAAAAATTACTAGAAAACGAGGAAAATTAAGGTATTTTAGTGCTATACAACTTTTGTAATACTTGGCAATCTTGATATTCAATAATATAACCTGAAAACTGTGGTGTGTTGCTCGCGTCTTATTTTAACTTTATGATTTTACCATCGCATTATCTTTATACTATATCATCTAGATTTTCTGCAAAGTGATCTATAATTTTCTTATTTTTTTATGTTTTATTGAGTGTTACATCAACTCCTTGGCAGTTTAAAATTATAACATACTATTGAATAAGTTTACTGATTTCATTGTTTATTTGATTTTAAGTTGAAAATTCAAAAAGAATATTATACGTAACTTTTTATTCTGTGATTAACTCCATCTCTACACTACAAACAGTGTACAGTTGTATATAATAGGTGTACACACAAAAGAAAAGAACTTCTAAAACGCAATGTAATATTAAAATATTTAGAAGAAAACAGGAGGTATATTATTATTTATCCAGAAAACTAACCCCTAACATGAACCCCAAAGAGTTAGATGTGTTACTGGAAAATCTATAAATTATTAGGCAAATTTGAGAGATTGCAGATATTCCTTACCCTTTTTTTCCTATTATGCTCGATCTAAAAAAATTCTTTTTTATAAAAATATTCTATTCTTATTGCAGACCTATCAATATGCCTTTTACCTTTCCACATCATTAATAAGAACATCTATTAAAACAATTAACTCTAAACTGGCCATAACTATTTTAATTAATGAAACTTTCAATAATTAAAGTTCTAAATAGTTTCCTGTTGAATAGTTTCCTACTCAACACTGGACTTTGAGCGAAATAGACAATTATGGTCTATACAGAGATAGCAGTCTTAACTTTTTTGCTTCTCCTGATCGGATGCTGGCATTCTGGAACTTCTTTGGAGCTGTTCTTGGCCAGAAGCTCGGGTTGACTGCCCCTCCGATTATGCTCATACACCGAATAAATATACACGAAAAAATATGATTAATAATTGACGACTGCAGCGATATAGCAAGTGTGTCTTTCAACGACGAATTTCAAAGTGTCGTCCTTTCTCCCTCTCTCCAGAAAAAGGATAGACTCGCTATCGATCTCTGCATATTTATCACACGAAATTGTAATATAACCGGAACAAGATTTAATTATTGTCAATTATTCCACACAACAAAAATTAACATTCTATAATTAAATTAAATTAAATTAAGGACGAAACAATTACACTGTTAAATTTCCAATATCTTGTAGATAAAATTGAATAATGTTGATCACCAAAATAGCAATCATTAGTTAATTTACAAGATCATCGATTTTTCAAGAATGTTAGTTAACAATCAATATTCAAAATTACTAATGTACACCAGAATCGTAAACCTCCATAGATATTACATAATGTTCAATAACCAATAACTAATGACCACCAGAAAAAGGCTGATTATGATTTTCCTCAAAAAAGTTTCAACCCAATAATACATAAAGTTTAGTGATCAGCGATGAAAAAAAAGCTTCTTTTAATGTCAAAAAAATATGGGTTGCTGTTAAAAAAATGAATTTTCAGACCAATAAACTTTTATTCAAGTGTGTTTATCTAAAAATGGCATTGCACACGAAACGTACAAAATGAATAGCAAATAAAAACTAATGCAAGAACAAACAAAAAATAAACGGAATAATTCAAGGAAGATAAAAGCTTTTCAAACAAATTTCAAACAGATTTTTTCTACGATTATGCAAAATGTAGGCCATTATTTATTAATTTTCGCTAAAAAAGTCTCTTCATTGCACTAGTGCAATAAAATTTTGTTACGCTCTGTTGTAATCTTGACAGATGGAGCTTAATTTCAAACGCTGGATGTCATTGTTATTAATGTTCCATTAATTCACAGTATACATTTTTCACTTTTTACATGAAACTGTTAAGAGACTGCTATCCCACAATAGATAACAGATTAATAGCCAGCGTGAAGAAGACATTTTCAAAAGCGCCGTCCCTACGAAAATTATTTGAAAACTAACTGCCGAATATACCATCACAGCCTGTTCTGTCGCGTTAGAGCACATGATTGGAGGAGGCAAGCTATTATTATGTTCATTTTGATGTAAATATGGTGATCGACAATTTAAATGCACACGACGCACTTTCTATGTTATACGTTCAGCAGACCTTTAATTTGGCCTGCCAACAAAAATCAGTTCACTCTATTAAACAATTTTGTTCAAAACTTTTTTGTTTTTCGTCAAAAGTAACTGAGAGTTTTGCACAGGATAGAAAACTGCTAAAGACGGAAGGCGCTCCTAGGGGGTGTTTTTTTATTTCCATTTCCATTTTCCATAGTAGGCTGCCAAAATCGACACGGGATATGAGGGGGTGTTTTCGATTTATTTTTTCGATATCTACATCCCTTCACGAGCAAGAACTTTTTTTGAAGAATCGTTTGTACTTGTATATGTATTTTCAGCAACAGCCGTCAACATTTAACTCCTGAATATAGAACAGATGCTGCTATTTTACTGGAAATATAGAAATTACTAATGTGTGTTGTGTTCAGTAAAATATTTATTGCTTCTGTTATTTTGATACTATTAAATAGCTAATTAAAAGGTAATATACAATTTATCATATCTTTAATATGTGTAAGTCAGCGCAGGGTCCTGGATCAGCCCCTGGTATTTACGCCATCTACTATTTACTTACGGTCCTTGAATGATCAAAAAATGTAATCGTAATCACGAAAAAATATAAAATTTTGATATGTTTAGAAAATTTATAACCTGATTTCATAAATTTATAACGTCATCTATCGACCATCACTTATCAGACATTCATTTAAAAGATATGGGAAAATTTTTATCCTGAAAAAATTTATTTAACAAATTGTTTAATCTTTCGAGATTATCCACCATGCGGTAAGAGAGCTGTAGTTTGAGAGCTTTGGAGATCACAAACTGCTGAGTTTAATCAAAGCAGCACAGAACTTCAATTGAAAATTAATCCACAAGCTTAAGAACAATGCTACAGTACCAAATATGAACAAAGAAAGAAGTGGTCGCTGTCAAAGTAACTTTATTTACTTCTCCATGAGCAAACAAAATCTTAATGAATGGCAGAGTAGTGAACAAATGTTCCAGGGTTGTTTGCTGCGACTTTTGATAGAAGCGCTTGCTTGTGTGTGTGAACTGAAATTTTCTAAATTACATATATACTCACCATTTAAATCAAGTATTTCATAAAATAAATCGTGAATGTTAAAATAGAAGTCCTTAACATTTAAAGGAAAAGCAGCTAGAAAGGATATGCATTTCCTTATAACGAACAGAACACGCAAGACATGTACAGTTGGTTGCCTATATAATATGCAACATATACATTCGGGTTCATTTGAAGTGGATCACTCTAAATGATCACCAAATTCAAACCGTCAACTTTTAAACTGTTCGATGCAATTCAATGATTTTTATTTTGTTATAATTGTCTTTATTTTCCCGACATAATTTGTGTTTTTCATTTGTGTCCTAGAGCTGAGACTTGCCATAAAAATAAATTATAACTTTTTAATAGTTTCCTAGGACAATTGAGGAGCGTTCACGCATATGTTGATAGGTACGTTACTCTGTTTTAATTTCCAGTAAATCGCTTTTTCTTAAATCAACACAAAAAGTTTTTTTTATTAAAATTTTCGTGTTGTGGTCTCTAATTCCACTAATTTAATGTGCCATGTAATTATCTTCATGTTCCTAATGCATTTCAATATTTTGAGGCTTCTCCAGTATATACACGTTACTCTCACTATGGACCTCCAACTAAATCTAATCATAAATTAGTTAATTAACAGAATTATGCAATAGAATACATTTAAAAACATTTTTTTCCGCTATTGAATGACGATAGATTAAAAATTATAAAAATACGTCTTGGAGAAACCAAGTTTTGGTTGACACTTCTATAAATACAGAGTGTCTCATAAATATGTAGACATAGACTTGCTGTGTATATTTTAGCTCAAAATATGACAATTTAACCTAATTTACTTATATCCAAAATTGCTCTCATGAGAAAATATAGCCCCTCAAAGTTTCCCCAAATTTTTCGAAAAAAAATTCGTAACTTGGACTCTATTCGAGGTACCGTGTTCCAATTTGGCATACAACTAATGTACAGAATTATTCAATATAAACTACCCACCCCTTATCATCGTTGGTATTGCCTATAAAAAAAAATGTTTTAAATAAAAGTTGTGTGGTTATGACTGAATTTTGTTAAAATTATATCAAAAGTACAGTAGCGTGCAGATTTCAGGGGATACAAAAATAATATTTTTTTAAGTGGGCCCTGTATATTATTAAATTTTTGGGATGATCCATTGTTCCTGATTTCAAAAATATACCATATGTTACCCCTACCATATACCGTTTTTGAGTTATTAAATGTCAAATATCTTAGTTAAACTAGTTACTGTAAATATGGAAAAGTTAACATTATTAAAGTGAGCTATGAAAATGATAACTATTGTGTTTGATAAGTGACATTACACAATATTTACTTGTTATATACAAAATAACAAAAATAAATGTGCAGCAAAAAGAACATACAGGGTGTTCTATCCAAATCGTCCAACAGCATCAGAAAATACGTTCAAAAATATTTACCGAAAGGTGAATAATACCTCCAATTTTAGTACAAAAAGCGTGTAGTTCAAGCAAACCAGGAAGAACAGCTAGGTATACTACTTCATGTCGAAGGTAAGCCCATCCATATTTATTCGCGAATAGAATTGTTTGAAACATTGTATTATTTTTTAGAAAATTCTGAATGTAGTATAAATAATGCAGTCGATCAATTAAGTATAAGTTATTCCAAAATCCAACGTACGTTAAAAAATAACAGCTACAGACCATATAAAATTTTACCCGTACAAGTTTTAACAGAAGCTCATAAAAGGAAAAGGCTGGACTCTAGCCGCCAGATGATTCAAAAATTGAATGAAGATCCCGATTTTTTTATTAAAATATTATGGACTGATGAATCATCCTTTTCTACGGCAGGAGTTTTTAACAGGAAACATAAAAGGTTGTAGGAAAACAAGCACAACAGGAAAAAATTGGTAAAACAAATAAAAAAATCACGAAGAAAAACTGTTAGCGTTTGGTGTGGAATTTTCAGAAACAAAATTGTTGGGCCTATATTTTATGATTATATTTTAACTGGAGTTACCTATCTGGAAATAATTATCCCAGAAGCAGAAAATATATAGAATTTTCCGGGAGCCGAACTTGATGATATGATTTGGATGCAGTATGGGGCAACTCCGCATAGCGTCCTACCCATTCAAGATCATTTGAATAATGTATTCCCAATACGGATAGGGAATAATGGACCTATTAAATGGCCACCTAACAGTCCGGATTTGACCTCTATGGATTAATTTTTTTGGGGATTTCGAAAAGACATTGTCAATAATAATAATAATAATAATAGTATTCAAGTCATTAAAGACAGGATTCGACTTGAAATAAACAATCTGAATGTAAATAATGAAGCTATTTCCGGTGCAATTATAAATATAAGAAGACGTTATCAATTATGCATTGACAATAATACATCGAACATCTTTTATTTATATTTAAATTTCCTAAATAAATCTTTGTTATCTATTTTGTATAAGTATTTGGTTTTTTTCTTCCTCACTGTAAACCATTTTGATTATTTCATTAAAAAAATGTCACTTATCAAACACAATAGTTGTCATTTTCATAGCTCACTTTTATAATGTTAACATCCATATTTACAGTAACTAGTTTAACTAAGATATTCGACGTTTAATAATTCAAAAACGGTATATGGTAGGGGTAACATATGGTATATTTTTTAAATTAGGAACAAAGGATCATTCCAAAAATTTAATAATAAACAGGGTATCCCATTTAAAAAAATATTTGTTTTTTGTATCCCCCGAAATCTGCACGCTACTGTACTTTTGATAGCATTTTAACAAAATTCAGTCATAACCACACAAACTTTATTTAAAAAATTTTTTTATAGGCAATAATAACGATGATAAGGGATGGGTAATTTATAATGAATAACCCTGTACATTACAGATATTAATTCATATTAATTTGAAACTAATTAAAATGCCGCAAAGGGTTATTGAGGGTGAGTCCCCATAAAATTTTGGGTAAATTTTTTATAATTTTAATAATATGAAAAATTCTTTTGAGGTCATACAGAATTTGATTTAGATTTTCTCTTTACTCTTGGTGACTTTCATAAAAATTTATATTTTAGGAGAAAAATTTGAAAAAGTGGTAAATGGTTTTATTCAAACAAAAGCATGGAAGTAGGCTATGATTTTATCTATTATATAATGAATTTTTTAATTAAAAAATCATTAAAGATCTTGTTCAAAGTGTTCACCATTCTCTGCGATACACAAATTTATTCTAAACAATACTCTTTTAACATCTGATAATCTCTTCTGATGTTGTTGCAATTATTTAGAATTCTATCCCACAGCCCTTCTACCCCTAGTACTAATAACATGTCATTAAAAGAATACTCTCGAACCATTTTATTACATTAATTGACAACTGAAATTTATTGAAATAATTTAAATTTCATCACAGAATCAATTTGTGATTTCATGAAATGACACCTACCTATTATGTTTTCTTTTCATGCAACGTTCAACAATATCAGAAGAGTTCCTCAGATGTTCGAACGTGTATTGTTAAATTTTCGAAAAAAAAAAAATTTGTGTATGTGGAGAATGGTGGACACCTTAAATTAAATCTCTGACGATTTCTTAGTTTAAAAATTCAATATAGATAAATCATAACCTACTTCTATGTTTCTGTTTTTTGCTTGAATAAAATCATTTGGGTATCATTTTTTTAATTTTCCTCTTAAAAAATTAATTTTTACGAAAATCACCAAGAATATAGAAAAAAATCAAAACGAAATTCTGTGTGATCTCAAAGAAGAATTTTTCAAATTAATGAAATCATGACAAATTATACCAACAATTTTAGCGGGATTCACCCCCAGTATTTCAGTGGTATTTCAATTACTTTCAGATTAAGCGCTGTAGTGTACTCTAGTTGTATACCAAATTGGAACACGGTACCTCAAATAGATTCCACGTTATGAATTTTTTCGAAATTTTTGGGGCAACGTACGCACAATTTAGTACATATTCTAATAAAATTGATCGATTTGTAAATAATACTTGATAATTGATAAGGAAATGAAACGAAAACAGTAGGCATATTTAGAGTTCGCAAGAAGACCTTAAATTTAGTCAATTAATTTTTATGAGTATTTGTATATTAAATATTTAACTTAAAAACAGTGACTGAAAGTTTCTAATTTACTTTATACTGTTTCTCTCTGCAAACATGAATGAAAGTAAATTATTACTTATAAATTACACACAAATTGGCTGCTAAATATAGAATGTACTTACCTTTTCAATGAAACTTTGATATTCGAATTTATAACGTATTGAAGTATTACTAACCCGGATCTAATAAAAATACGGATTATAAATATAAAGATCAGATCCTGAGAATTCAGCCAACTGTGATGTACAACTGTACAAAGCGTCCGTAAAATATTTGAATTCCATAAAATATGCACGAAGCGAGTGACATAAAATCACTCGGATAGGTTAAATAGTTTTCTTTATTTTTTTATATATAAAGAAATGTTTATCAACAATTTTTGTAAAAGTTATGACTTCCTCAAATTTTATTTTAATGGCAAGCCTAGGAATATGTTGCTTTCTCACTTATATCAATATAATCTATTTTGGGAATAATATTAGGGTTTGTAATATTTGTGAAATATAAAAATATCGTTTTGTTCATATTAATGATTAAAGAATTCCTGTGGCACCATTCCTCAAATATTTTAATGATTCTAATTGTTATATTTTCTAGCTAGTTTACTCCGATAAATCGTTTATGAAAATCAGAAATAAAAGTGGACCTATAATAGAACCCTGAGCTGTACCAATTTCCATGTCAACTATATTAGATGTTTCCGAGTTCATTGAAACAATTATTTTTCTATTTTCTAGATATTTTAGGATATTGCCACTGATTCCCATTGCTTGTAATTTAGTTTCCAGAAATTTCGGACTAACTGAATCGAAAGCTACAGTTAGATAAAAATATCTGATGTGGTCAGCACATAACTTTCTTATACCAGTATATATCATCCTGATCTAAAAAAATCATTATACTTAATTATTCACTTATTCAATTAAATTTTAATAGCGTACCTTGAAATGTTTCATTAAAAATTTTAAATAATTAATTATCAGCATTATTCCATACTTTCAATAATAATTCATGTCATATATTTTAATAATTTTTTGTTGTTGACATTAACATTTTTGTAACTAAATTAGACCTTTCAAACGTCAAACTGTTAAATTTATCCTAACCCCATTTTATGAGGCCAAATGTGTAAAATATTTCAGTTTACATCAGACAAATACAAAAAAAGTTTGGGTCTCGTGAACCCCCTTTCAGCTGGCCAATTTTACTCATCACCGAAATTTTCATTGTCTTTGGCCTTTAGAACAAGTGTACCAAATTTGAAAGCTTTAACTCAAAAACTGTGGCTGCTGTTGCGACACTACAGACATACGGATAGATTTTTTTTTCATAAAGTTATGTTTTTTCCTTATAATTCGTTGAGAAATGCAATTTTTTTCCGAAATTGTACCTTTTCTCTTTCTATACTTCCTTATATTAGGTATATAGGTGTTATACTATTCTCACTAAACATAAAAATTATATAATCATGAAAGTCATAATTCCTTGTTAAACTAAAAAATATTTTCAGATAAGTCCAGTATACCTGCATTTGGTTTAGTGAGTCCTTCCACAGAAAATTTCGAATTGTCTAATAAATTATACAAAATCACAATTTTTACTAAAATTATCACCTACTATAAGAATCTTTTTTTTGCACTGGTATGGTTATCCGTTCGACATGAGACTTGACAGTTTTAGCAGTACCATCCTTTCTAGGCGTATTTTCTTCCAAATTTTTGAGTTTTATTTTCTTTTAACTTATTATTCACTTCTGCGGTATCACTCTCTAGACAGATAATTCTTTCGCTTCTTTTGCAGCATCAGTCCGACATTGCACACTTCGAAATTTCTTCTCGATTTGAGTATGCTTGTCAAATTTAATTAGACTTGGTGTTTGTGTAGTAGTATTAATCAATTCTTTTGTTAAATTCTTGGACAGTAATAGAGCACACTGATCCTGTAAATTCTTAAATTCAGCTTTCTGATTTTCCAATTCAATGCTGTAATTTTGCGCAACATTAAAAATATCAGCTTCCAAAGCTTGTGATCTTCTCTTTAGATTTTTTATATATGTATCTTTTGCATCTAGTTCATCCCTTAATTCGATTATTATAGAATTTAATATCTGAATTTGATCTTCATACTTTACAGTTCTGTCTTCTTTGGTACATTTTTTAGAACAGTAAATCTTATTTTTGTCAATAATACACCTTTTTTTTCAACACAATTTTTATGACAAACATTTTCGCAAATAACACAAAATAAACTAGTGCAAGTCTCCTTTTTTACAACACTTGAATCGTACATCCATTTTTGATTTTTATTTTATTATGACCCTTAAATAGTTAATTTATTATATAACTTATGGTTAGTAGCATATAAATTTTTAACTTAAGAGTAATAGAAATATGTTTTTAATTTAAAGCCGGTTCTGTTTAATATAACTCAATTTATTATTAGAAACAACTTTCAGTTTCTTTTTAACAGATACTTTTTGTTCTTGTTGATATACCTTTTTCTTTACTTATTAAGTATCAGTTTAAAACTGTATTATGCAAACTGCATAATCTCCAGAAATCCTTTATTTACAGTGGGCAAAATTTTATTCTTTTTAAGACCACAATTTCCCACATAAAACTTATTATATTACTATATTTTGCAAAACAGAAGGTTACGTACTACAACAATAAACGGGGAAGAACTGGAAGATTGTATGTACTCGGAACTATATTTTTCAGAGCCATTTACAACGCATTTAAAATAGTGGTCTTTTTAAAAAATCGTACCTACCATATCAGTTACATTAGAACTTCCAAATTTAAATTAATTATAGATAAAGTGCCGCTTGAGGGTGTAAGCATACAAAATTTAAACTAGATGTAGAATAGATCGTTACTTAGACAAAAAAAAAAATGGAAAAATTCTTCAACTTTGATGTTTAATGTTGTGTCTATTATGAATATATTTGCCATAATCATATGCTCACGCTATATAACAACTCTTTAAACATAATCTGTAAGAGTTCTACGTAAAAATGTTCATAAGTTTCCTGCTAGAACTTTCTAAAAAAAAAACCTTATAATGAGAAATAATTACATTGAAAGTTGCTACGGTCTAGAGGAAATGAATGAAAATTGCATAAATTTATATCTTACTACATGTCCATTTTTCAGAATGTAATGTAATGTATGTAATACACATTTAGGTTTGTTTCGCATAAAACTTGGAAGTTTATTTAAATGTGTTAAAGGACTCTTAAGATTTGCAAATAAGTTTTAGTTCTGGTAAAGAAACATCTCGGACGTGAAAATATTCCCGTATCTTTATCTTCGGAGCCAATTAAAGAACGTGAAATACCATTATCTAAATCTTATGGAGCTTCGTGACCCTTGCGTACTTTTACTTTGTTGGGTTCATATGTAGATATTACTGGTTCATTTAGTAAAAAAGCCGAAACTTGCTTTTGGAAGAAGTATATAGTGTAGATGCCGATAAAGATATTCTTCAGACCTAGAGTTCATTAAGCACGACATAATACAATAAGGTTATCATCATGAAACATTTTTATGTTAATTTTCTTTTCTAAAATCCCGAATAAATAACTTTTTCTTTAGTTGTATTTTACTTCAAAATTGGGTGAAGTGGAGACAAGATTCCTTCTATACTCTTACTACTGTGTAATTTAATACGTCATGATTTACAGAAAAAAATTAGATTCCATGTGATATGGAAAGATTTTTTTCCGTAGATACAGGGTTAAAGCAAATAAACTTCACTCGTTGACTTTTAATTTCATTTTAAAAAGTGAAATTTGTGTCCTTGAAAAAATCTTCTATAGGTTGAAATTGTCGGAACCAGGACAATAGGTTAAAATAAAACGCTACTTTGCCTACGTTTCGATTAATATGCTTAAACTTCTTCAGACTCAATAGCCAAATAATGATGTAAAAATTCCACAACAGAAAACAATTTTTTAAAAACCACGTCTGTAGGCATAACAATTACAAGACCAATCAATTTGAAAGTCAATAAAATATACATATATGTAGACATTAGACACACAACCTCTCTATTTTATATTCTAAATGCCAATGAAATATTCGTTCTTTAAAATTTTAAAAACTAATAGAATACAAATAGCCTTAAATAGTTTAGTACTTTTAAGCATATTTTTTTTTGTTCACCTAATGAGTCAAAACTAATTAGATAATTTTGATATTATAATATTATGCACTTAAAAATTACATCCCTTGTAGTTTCTTTTTATTAGGAATATATTAATATGGTCCATATTTATATTTTTTCTGTATGACTCCTAATATTTTATTAGCATAGCATATAGTTTTTTTCGATAACCTTGTATCGCCGGAGAAATTGAGTTTCTTCCATACTTTTATTACACATTGTATTATAACATACAGTGTGTCCCCTGATTGGGTTCACAATAAGTGACATGGACCACAAATTTTAGAATTTTTTTTTTCGGGAGACTATGCATGCCGGCCATGGAAGCACCAACACATTAACTTCTTGCAAAAAGTTTGTTGTCATCCATGGTGTATAAGGACTGGCATTGTCCTTCTGAAACATTAGATTGTAGAGCCCTTGTAGGTAAGGCAATGCAACGGGTTCCAACACGTATGTTATATAACTGGCATCATGCAAGTTACCCTGAAGACTAACAGTGACCTATTACCATAGCATATCACACCCCAAATCAACGTTCAACAATAAATTTCAAATTTTGACGTTTTTCACATCAGCGTCTCACCCTCCTACGTCTACATACAAAATCAAGATTCATCATTAAAGTTCGGATATCGGCGACTCATTCCAGTGCCGTCTGTAGCAACCTTGTACTGAAACGTAACTTTATGAATTTGTTTACATTGTATAAATTGTTATATAACCATATAAAAACTAATTTGTTTATGCATTTTCATTAATCTTGTAATTTAAAAAACCTTCTATGTATCTAAAAGAATTAATTCGATTATAAATCAAATTTCGTTTAATAATATAAAACCGTTTGCAAATTATGTAGTTGCAAAGACATTCGAATATCCTCTAAAAAACCTACATAATGCAAACTGTGAATTAGCATTTGCATTATTCTCGCAGTCAGAATGTTATGCAGTATTTTCCCGCTGGTGCTGCGCTGCGTACATATATGTGATTGTTTCTACACAGTACGCCACTATCTCCACAGCCTATACTGACAAGACTTGGTTGAACACAGCATCGTATTACTTCAGAAAACTTAACGATATGAAATGAGTACTTCAATTGGATGCTAATGGAACTGTTGCTGTCGCAAATACTCAAGAAGCTATTGTCGATCCCAGTGTCTAAAAAGATTTAAAATTTATACACTCGAGTGTTTCACGAATCCCTCGCTATAGAACAACTTGAACGTCGACTAAAAACAGGAGAATTTACCATAGATAATATATGCGTCAATTATCTGTAGATATCGTTGAACGAGTAAATAAAGAATTAGAATGTTTTACACAATAATCCTGGTTTTATCACAATTCATCGAATAGTAGACTTATCACAGGGCAAAGAAGCAGGAGCGGATTGAAGTTAGATTGTGCCCTAGGCCTATTCCGATATGGCGCCCTTCTTTCCTTTATATTGATATATATATATATATATATATACATACATATATATATATATATATATATATATATATATATATATATATATATATATATATATATATATATATATATATATATATATATATATATATATATATATATATATATATATATATATATATATATATATATATATATATATATATATATATATATATATATATATATATATATATATATATATATATATATATATATATATATATATATATATATATATATATATATATATATATATATATATATATATATATATATATATATATATATATATATATATATATAAAAACAGAAGAATTTACCATAGACAATATATGCGTCAATTATCTGTAGATATCGTTGAACGAGTAAATAAAGAATTAGAATGTTTTACACAATAATCCTGGTTTTATCACAATTCATCGAATACTAACTAGACTTACCACAGGGCAAAGAAGCAGGAGCGGATTTAAGTTAGATTGTGCCCTAGGCCTATTCCGATATGGCGCCCTTCTTTCCTTTGTATTGTTATATATATATTTATATATATATATATATATATATATATATATATATATATATATATATATATATATATATATATATATATATATATATATATATATATATATATATATATATATATATATATATATATATATATCCATTTTTTTGCAAGGTGGCGGCAGACTTTAAATGCAGAACATATAGAACTTTTATTAACATAATTCGCTTATAAGGAATAATGCCGCAGCGATAACTGAATAGAATTATTGACATAAATTGCTAATGCTGATCTACTTTACTACTTCCACTAGTCATTTTTAGAACCTTAAACCTTTATAAGGTAAGCCACTGAAAAATATCAATTTGCAGTAATAGCTTAAAAAATATTTGGTTTTAAATTAATAACAAATAAATATTCCTTTGCGCTGACACTGTTTGATGTCATTCCTGTCTCCAACTCACTCTCTCATTACACCATGCCAACCTGAGGGCAAACTGACGTAAGAGTAAGAGGTAGGCACAAAAACGGTAGGCAGAAATGAAGTCCAAACCTTCTAATTCTGCGATATCCTTACGTAACTGACATTCTCCGACCTAAAACTTCTTTTCACTGATTTTCCACAGTTCTCATCGTGAAAAATCTGTCTCGTAGGATCAAAGTTCGTAGGTAGCTTCCGTCCCGATACTTGGGTATTCTAGGGTGTCCGAATTTTCGTTGTACCTCATGTCGACCTTCCTTAGAGTAAGGCGGAAATTGGATCCTCTACGAATTATAGACATTTCTATATATTGTGTTAAAAACTCAAATAATGACATTAAACAATTTCCAATAAAAGGGCACTGAAATAATCAGTAGTTTAAAACAAAGAAGTACTGTAACGATATATTTTAGTTTTATATAAATAAATATTCAACATTTAATTTACTAGTTGGACCTAGATATATAATGTAGAGTTAGTTTCTTTGGAAAGATAAGCCACCTTAACTACCCCAAATAAATAGTTGGGTATCTATAAAAATTTTGATATTTTGTTTATATTCACGTACCTTAGTTACTTTGTTTGGATTCATGGGCACAAACTTAGCAACCATTTAGTATAAAATAGGATGCAGATACTCGAAAAGGCAGATCAATTCCTCAGTCTGTCCGGGACTGATCTCAAATATAACTTAGGTTATAATTAAATATCAGTTGAATATTTGATTGATACTTTCTACATCTCAATATAGAGTTAGTCTTAAATTGAGAGACGTAATTAACTAAGTATTTGAGTCTGTCCCAATACTAGTTTCTTAACAGATAGAGTTTGTCTTGATCTGTGTAATCGTAAATTGAAAGATAATCATTATTTTATACTGGAATTTATCTTCAGTGATTAGTTCAAGTGCGTTGCATCACTTTGACAGTGACAGACGTCAATTATAAGTTGAACTCAGTCAACAGCATTTTACCTAGCTGTCAAGTACCATTTGAATTCAGTAGTAGTTTTGCATAAATGTCACTTTGACAGTGACAGATGTCAAGTATAATTTGATGCCAACCTAAATAATTTTTATTAACTGCCACTTTGACAGTGACTGACGTCAAGTATAATTTGTTATTTTGACAACCGAAATAAATTTTGCTAATCTGCATTAAAAGCGACTACATTCCCACTTTATCAGTTCATTACCGTTACCGCAAAATTATCCCCTACAATTATGTCAGTATTAGTTAAATGAATTTACTGTTCTTTCGTATTTATTGTTGATTCTGCAAACGGAATGTTTGTGAATAAGCAATGTTCGGTTGAAGTTTACGATCTTTAATTTCTTAATGAACCCTGGGGTAATTATTTCTCCACTGTAGTTACACCGAGTACAATAGGCCGTTGGTTCTCCAACGATAGAAAAACTGTTGTCCTTTTTGTAAACCACACATACGTCGTTACAGTACAAGAGACCAGAAAACGTTGCAATTTTAATTCAGATTTTAATAACTTGGCTATAATGAAATTATATTTTTCTGAAAATTTCAAAAAAATTTCTTAACCAATTCTTAATGTTGCGTTTTTTATCCAAACCAGTATATATTAAATAGTAAGTTATTTTAATTTACAGTATTGCCAAAAACAATTTAAATTGCAATAGCGAGTATTTCCATGCATACTTTCCAAAAAAACTTTGTTTTTGATTCAACACTAATATATCTCTCTTTATTATTATGGAGATTATCTTACCACATCCATCTAAGAAAAAAAATAATGCTTACACAGTATATTTCCGGGAATAAGGTCCTACACTAATACATCATTCGTTATTAATTCATTTATTACCTTATCTCTGTAACATGTCCATACAAAATTTTCATATCAGTCACAAAAAAGCTGTACTGTTTTTTCCTGGCGCATGCACCAATACAATAAAATTGGGGAGTGACAATAAATGGGGAGTATTTGTATTCGGTATCATTTAAAAATAATTACGTCTGTAATTGAACACTCTCTAGTGCCATGGATTATAGCTTTTTATCAATGAGGTCTATATATCCATATAAGATAATTACCGCAGCATATTAAAAGGCTTACTTGTAAATATTTTTTGTTCTTACATTATTACTACGATCTAAAATCACAAATAGACACCTGAGATCCTGGGTATTATTTAAAATTTCATTTGTGATCAATTTAAATACGTAATTTTGAAAAAAACAGCAATTTATTTATGGAGATTTTAGAAAAATAAAGTTTAAAAACAAAAAAACACAAATATTTACGTATTAGAAAATATTAAACGTAGTTACCTTCTAGATTTAATTATTAGGACAATTAGGACAATTAAAAATGTATTATTTTAAGATATAGACCGAGCGTTAAGAGGCTTTCCATATAAAAAACCCGTTGGGCTCATTCTGATTGTTGAGTTCAGAAAGATCTAAACATTGATATTATAGAGGTTATCGGACCAAATTAATGATCATTGTTTTTTTCATCCCCCATCATATCAGTTATTAATTAAATCGCTTTAGCAGCCAAGGAAACGTTGTTTTTTAGTACTAAAAGGTATGTTTTAATAAGGTATGGTGAACAGCTTCTCAAACTTGTTGCGGATTTCATCCTTACATCGATTTGCTGCATTTTTTATCGTAATAAATGATTGTTGTTTATGTTCGTTTATTAATTTTCCCCCTAAACCACAAAACAGACACAATAACTTCACTGGTTTCTTTCTAAGTTTACTATGTGTAGTCACATTATTTCACTTAAAATATACAAGTATACAAATCAGCTAGTTGTCAGCACAAATATTATAAAAATTAAAGAGAAAAGGTTTGCAAATACAGCACACTAATCGATACGTTTATAAGCAACATTAACTGTAATTGAAGCGTCATATACTATCTAACACAGCAAAGTACGTTCGACTATTTCGGAGTAGGTGCAGTTTATCACAGAGATACTGTGCACGTAAGAAATCAAAGGCTGCGGATCAAGCTATTTGATAGAAGAGTGGAGCATGCTTTATTTTTTTAAACCATATTAAATAATAAATATGGTTTATGTTCTGACATGATTAAAATAAGAAATTAACGGAGACATACTGGTTTTAAGTAAGATTCCTAAGCCTTCTAACAATAGTACGCGATTCTCCCCTATAAACAATGGACTAATTAATTTATGATTTATGATTTTTTAGTGTTTTTTGTGCAAAACACTAAAAAATCATAACTCAATGTCTAAATGCTCAAAAATTACACTTAGAGAGAAATCGGGGTTAATTATTATGACCTCCCCCTTCAGCACGTCCCTGGTTGAAATTCGAATTGGCTACTAGGCCTTGATTATAGTTTTGCTGGTTGTAACAACTACCGAAATTCAGAATTGTAACTCACATACTTTAAAAAATAAAATTTATTTTCTGGGCACCATTTCAACGGGCTGTAACTCCCTTAGGAAACATTTCCAAACTTATGTTCATTACACATTTTTTACTCAGAACAACATTCCCTATCTGTTGCTTAAGTATGGCCGCTTCATTTCGGAATACCCTTTACATTCTACCACCGAGGTGGGTGACAATAAAAAACCAGCTGTGAGATCTGGCAACCTTAGGGTCTCAGGTAAACGTTAAAATTAATAGATTGAGGCCAACGGATTTTAAACACGGAATACCTCTTTGCACCTGCACTTAGACACTGTTTCTGCAGACGCGGATTGCCTCGCTATTACTAACGTCCTCTAACAGCACTGCACTGAATAGAAACTACGTAATCACAATAAAAGAAATAAAAAAACTTTATACGCGCCGTATATGCAACATTTCACAACCGCAGTCGCCGGCAGTTTGAACGTAACGATTAGCTAAACAATACAAAGTCGTGGCAGTCGTTGTCGCCAAGGTTATGCGTCCTTCCCCACATATAATTCTCGGCGATCGACGACCCCTCATCGCTGTAGGTTTTCCATCCAAAAGTTTAATATGTAAGTAAACAAAAGTAGTCAGAACTTACCATTTATTTTATTATTATATTGTGCGTTTTTCTTAATACAATATTAGGTTTTAACCCGTCTCTGGGATGTCGCCAAGAATTCCTATGTCAGGCGTTAACAAGAGTTTTTTTAATTTATGTTGATGTTCTTTCCAGATCAGGATAATATACAAATGTTAGATAGAAGGAAACAATCAACACTTAAATACAAATAATTATAAAATACACTATAACAACTCAGCTGCTGACTACCTACCTAAAGAAATTGAGTTATATAATAAAATTCATAGCATATTAAAGTAAACAAATATTGACAATAAATTATTTAACAGTTCTTTCTTCCTACTTGAAAATCGTTATTGATAATATCTTCACACTGATATTAGATTAATATTACTTTAACGTGTAGTAACCAGAGTGAAATATTTATTTCTGAAAATAAAAATTTTTGGTTTAGTGATTAAACTCACTCAGCACAAAGTTATCCACAGGACATCTATAGAATGTAAGACCAGGATATATAAGGAGTCAGAGTATTCTGTGATTTGCTCAGGATATCCTTAAATTAATTTGACCCGCGAATAACATTAGGACGCATTTTTATATATTCCTGAGATGTCATTGCGTAACGTCTAGGCATTGCAATGGATGACATTTCTGAGAATGCTTATCATATCATCGCGATGATCCGTGTAACTCACACATTTGTGTGCTAATATTGGGATTTACCTCAGCTGTTGCAAATATCCGTTGCTCCTATCCAACTGTTCTTACAATCGCCGTTTCTCCACTACCATGATTAGGTTTCAAGGATCCATAAGCGCCTATGAATATATATTCTTCAATCTGAATAACGTTGGTTTGTAGAACGTTCTTCATAAAGTTTTTCAACTTTTACACTATTACCATCAGCAAGCTCATAAAAGAAATGCATATGGGCCATTTCTTCAAAAGAATTAATTATTTTTAAAATATAAATCGACAATTTATATTAACAAAGATAAAAGAACCCTAATAATCTAAACACCGCTTGAGAGGTACCTACTTATTTTTTAAGATAAAAGTATTGGCTAGAACACGCGGCAAGTGTGACTAGAAATCTTCCTATCCTAGCTGCGGGTTCGAATCCCACCACCGAGACTGGCAATATCGGTGGAAATGCTTCTGCTTTCATTCGGTGTTTGCCTAAATCCTGTGGTGTTTATTATCATTTAATCAAACAATGAGTGACTAGTTTAACTTTACAAATAGCCAAATGGAAAAAGCTACGCAAAACGTCAAGAGATCATTTGTGTTCATAGTTAAATTTGCATTCCAAAAATTGCAAGATAGAATATTTTTTGTGGTATACCATAATTTTTTTGTGAGAACATAAGGGGCATACCCCATACCTACGTCACTGGTTAAGGTTGGGGGCTTAATAGTTTCAGATTGATTGCTATTTTACTAATGTGTTGTGCATACAAAATTCTGTTTCAATATCTTCATTTCTTCAAGAGAAATTAACAAATATATTATATATATATATATATATATATATATATATATATATATATATATATATATATATATATATATATATATATATATATATATATATATATATATATATATTTAAACTTTAAGATACATGGCATCTTGGAAACGAAGACTCTAAGGACAAATGCTTATATGACAAAATATTCTTAAATTTGGACAAGAAATACGCCCCTTTATTTATGACATTATATTACAACCCTATACCCTCTATGCCTATATAGAGATATTCTAAGCAAATTTGATGCTATCCTGAAAAAGTGTTTATAACTTTCTCTTTAGAAATTCGGAATAATTGTTTAGCGTCCGGATAGTGTTCTTCGTCCTAGGACGAAATAGGTATTTTTCTACGACCATGATTAAACAACCACTTTCCCGCATGCATTTTATTTCAGAAAGTTGCACTTTCCCACATTGGTGTTGGAAAATGTGGGAAAATAGTAAAATTTTCCCGCACTTTCCAACACTAGTGAGGAAAAATGCAACTTACTGAAATAAAATGTGTACGGGAAAGTGGCTGTTTATACAAGATCGTAGAAAAAATCATGTTCCTAACTCATGCGGAAAGTGTCTATCCAACACACGATTTCATGCAATTACGTTCTGCTTCTTTCGGATTAACGGCAATCACGTGCTGGAAAGTATCACTTCCGACACTAGTTAGGAAAAATACTTTTTGGCCTGACAATGTAGTCACCTAGCAACCAAAACAAAAAGATATCTATTATAAAAAATTTGGAACCAAAAAACGCCACTTTTAAATACAATCGAATAAAAATATAGTTAAATCTCTAAACAATATATATACCAATATTATAATTGTTCGTTTTATTTAATATTTATGGAACTACAAAAATATAACAAAATAAAATATACTTTATCTATATAAAAACCAAATAAATAAAAATAAACTAAAATAACTAAAATCCATACAAATCCGTTTAATTCTTCAGTTCATTTAATACTTATTCATAAGTTATAAGGAAAAATATAGTGTGACGTCACCCCAAATTTGGCTAGTGTAAAAAATTTTTAGTTTTTTGTCATACGTTTTCCGATAAAATTATTTTAAAATTAAATGAAATTCGCATTATCACCTTGTAAAAATGTCTTGATTTGGAATGTTTCATAGGTATTTACAGTATAATATAATGTATGCTTAAGAGCCGTTATTGGGAACCGATACCTTCGTCCGAGTTCTAAACATAATAGAATGAGTTTATGGATTTTCATGTCAAACATACAGTAAACTTTTATTACAATATGCTTGTGCCCGAGACGATTTCAACTCAAATTGTTAATGTTTTTAATTTAATAATTAATTAAATTTTAACATATTAATTCTTTACGAATTTTACAAATTTATCCAAAAAACTGATTTTTAAACCCCGACAAGCCCTACGAGCTACCACTAACCTGGAAATTTTGCCGAACCTCTTCTCTGTTAAAAAGTAAGGAATTTTTTACTGTCCTAACGTCTAATAGACAAGGGATCGACTCCATTACATCCCCTTCGAGGCATGGTATATCACCTACACAACCCTCGCGTAAGCTTGCATAGCTTCTGCATATACGCTGATGTAGGGTGTTTCAACAAGAGAGCAAGATTTGAATTGCGAGCTAGTTTGGCTGTCATTATGTCACAGATCATGACGTGCCAGGTCCATAGGAGATAGATGGAAGTTAATAAACATGGAGCATTGTACGATAAAACAACGCGTCCTGATTGTATGATTATTATCAAAATGATGAAAGTTTGATTGCCACTATTCGTAAAGTGCGTCCAATTTTTGGTCGAAATAATGTTACTCACATTCATTACATTCATCTATTGTGAAAAGAACAATCGAAAAATTCAAAAGTACTGGTTCGGTTAGTGATGTGAAACACACGACATGAGCTCGGAGAGGTCGTTCAGAACAAAACATCACGGCAGTTCGCGAGAGCGTGGCCGAGAGTCCAGGGACGTCGATTCGTCATCGTGCACAAGAATTGGACGTTACAACAGCCACTCTTCAGCGTATTCTCACTAAACATTTGCATCTCCATGCCTACAAAGTTCAATCGACTCAACAACTTCTGCCAACGGACCATGCACAGCGAAGAGAGCACCAATTGGATCCTTGAACAACAAAAAGTGAATGCCGATTTTGCGGACAAAATCATTTTCAGTGATGAGGCCCATTTTCACCCCGATGGCTTCGTTAATAGGCAAAACCGCCGCATTTGAGGCTCAGAAAATCCACGAATGATTCATGAGAAAATGTGTCATTGTTTGGTGTGCATTGTGGTCTGGAGGAATCATTGGGCCGTTTTTCTTCGAAGACGAGGTAAGTAATGCAGTAACGGTGATTGACGATTGTTATCGTGCTATGATAATCCAGTTTTTTGTGCATCAATTGGAAGATATTGCTCTCGACGACATGTGGTTTCAGCAGGACGGTGCCACTTGCCATACCGCCCGTGAAATATTGACGGTCTTGCACGAGTCTTTTCCTGGTAGTGTCATCTCTCGGTTTGAAGACCAGAATTGGCCGCCGCGCTCTTGCGATTTAACACCTTTGGACTTTTGGCGGTGTGGTTATCTGAAGTTATAGGTTTATGCCAACAAGTCCGAATCAACGAGGCATTGAAGGCCGGAATTAGACGCTATGTCAATGAAATACCGCCACATGTATTCAAAATTTCGTCAAAAGAGTACGCATGTGCCAGCAAAGCCGTGGCGGCCATTTACTAGATGTGTTGTTGCATACATAACCCAAATGTGTACATTATAACTCAATAAATATTTCAATACTTTGCCACAGATACCCATCCATGTTTTATTGAATTTTGAAATATTACGCTCTTATTGAAACACCTTTTATAAGCTGCTAGAAGACGCGACGAGGTCGCATTTAAAAATTACAAGTGTAGTTAGTTTATTCAAGCATGTTTCAAATTAATTAATTTAAATTTTTTTTATAAGAAATTTAATATTACACACAAGAATACATATTTAGCCTTTACATTAATAAAAGTTAAAGCAAAGTTGCGAAAAATTGGTAAGAACATATTATGTATCACTTTTAACTTAACGAAAAGTTGAGACGAATTTGGATTTTCAAGTTGGTAGAGAATTTAATTGCTAAGTTTCTTTTACTAAACTTATTTAGAAATCTCACTGTTATTTTACATTGTGAAAAGCACTTCAAAAGTATTTTTCAAACAATTTCGATATGATAATTTTTCCTTTGAGGTACACAATTTGTTGAATACAGATGAAGGATTATGATGCTGTTGAATGTAGACCATTGTGGTGATAAAAATTGTTTCAAATTTATGAAAGAAATCAGATATTTTCTTAATTCAGAGTTGTACAAAATTATAAAAAGTTTTATTAGTGACAGATGAATATTTGTTGATGATGACGTCATAGTTATAAAATGTAAATTATTGTGTTATATAGAATAATAAATTATAAGGTATACATAATCAAATTATGCTTTAAGGTTTTACGCACATATTTTTATTACTTACAAATTGTAGATGTACATGGTGGTCTCTATAAAACTATACATTCTTATGGTTTCATTCAATTTTATATATTAATATATCATAAATTAATTCTGTATCATACCATTGTTTTAATTGATATTTATGTTTTCGAATATTTATAATTCAATTCATAATTCTGATACAATGATATGCCATGCTTCTAAGCTAAACTTAAACATTTAAAAAAGTACTTACATAGTTTACTAAAATTTCAAAATGAGAGAAGAAAATAACTGTTTAAAATAAGTTTTTTATCAAGAAAAATATCGACTAGGTTTAAGTCGAGACTTTTTGGAAGCCGAGGAATAAGTCATCTTTCGCATATCCAAATGGGATAGTACTGATTCACAAAGGTTACTATTTATCTGGTGCTTTGATGCAGCACAACATACTGTTGTCAACCCATATTCAGCTGTACTCCATTTGCAAATTAGTCCATTCCTTGGCCTCCAAGAATTTCAGACTTGAATCAAATGGACTAAATTTTTGGAGAATTCTGATGAAATTAGTGAATAGTCAATTTATAGCAGGCACAAAATATCATTGAAAAACATATTAATAACATAAATAATTATCAAGTTGTTTTTGTGTGGCAGGCAATGGAAAATTAACAGAAAATTAGTATGAAATTTTTTGAGGAATACTGGTTGCGTTAGATTAGCAATTATTTGTCATCTATTCAGTATTGTTATTTTTTATTAAACGTGGCGGCAGACCAATTGAAAACGACAGCAGCTAATAATTTCATCGTTTTTATTCTGAAACTAATATAAGAAAATTCAAATACTATTTCAATGTTACTATTGATAGAGTGTACATTTTTTACTTTTGTATAAAATAAAACATGGACCTTTTTTTAATAATTTATTTCATAGCTTATTTGAAAATACCACATTTTTAAGCGGCAAACTAATTGGAAACGTAATATTAATATTATAGATTTTCTAACAACAAATCAATTTTATCTAAATATAATAATTAATACTTAGTTGAATACCCATTAGCTTCAACGACATTCAAACATCTTCTAAGTATAGGCTCTACTAAACCTGCCGTCAAATAATTCGTCAACATTTTTAAAAGTTTTCCACTCTACTTGATTTTCAACTATCATCAAGAGATTATCTATGGGGTTAAGGTCTGGGCTATAAGAATGCCACTGTAAAACTTCCATATGATCATCTTGAAACTAGACAGTTGCTCTTCTAGCAGAATGCTTAGGATAATTGTCACGCTAGAATTTCCAAAGTACCGATAAATTTTCTTCTGCGTAGGGTTGTATGATGCTTTGCAGTATATTGATGTATTCATACTGATCCAAGGTATCATTTATTCTGTAAACTGGGCCATTACAATTCTAAGAAAATCAGTCCCATACCATGATAGAACCACCTCCAAATTTTACGGTTTTTATCGTAAAGCTAGGAGCAAACTCTTTATTTTGTACGCACCAAATAAAACGTTTCCGTTCAGAAAAATACAAAAAAATATACACTCTAACAATAGCAACATCGAAATAGTATTTGAATTTTCTTATATTAATTTCAGTCTGCCGCCATTGTAAATTATAATTATAAATTACATCTTAAAATTGAATTTTCTAGTTTCTAATATTGGGTAATTAATTCGTTTATAACTTACAATTTTGAGAAATTCTAGCTTTGAAGTTATCCGAAGGGTCTAGCAAAAACATAGTTACTTTAAGTTATTTTAGTTTAACATTTTCGTAGAAAAAGATAGATAAGGGATAGGGAAAGGTGCTTGGATGGGTTTCAGATTTAAATTGACATAGTGTAATGGAAGATAAAGCACGCTGAGCCCAAAATACCCCCAAATGTACCCTTGAATGTTACCAGTTTTTGAGATACAGGACGTTTTATGGTTTTTGAGTAAATTTGTAGTCAGCCATATTTTTGGAACGGCATTAAATATTTGAATACTCATTTGGTACAAATATTATGTTCTATTAGTCTAATCAAAAAGCATAATTTACTTTGGAAACATTCCAGGGCCATACGCAATTTTTATGATACTGCTGCCAGAGTCGAAAACATCACTTTGCATATCATTTTTTGGTAAATGTTAGTGAACGTTTAAAAAGTCAATAGACCAGTTATAATATTTAATGGCACCTTTAAGGTTATTCTACAAAAAATGTTCAAAAATATTGATTGACAAAATTTTAAATTCTATAAATAAAGTAATCAACTAACTAGCGTCACTATAAAGCCTACGCTGCTCTCGGAACTGAAGATCATACCGGCCTGCCAAAAATCAGCCGAGTGGCTGGCAGGCCAAATGCAGAAGGCGGTCATTCTGGATTCTCTCCGTCTGCTTAGGGCACACGATTCTGGTATCTACAGTCACTAACCCTGCGAGATGTGGGGAGTGGCTGTAGTTGATGCGCCGGCGCGACTCCCGTGAGGCGTCGGAGGCCACGGGAGGACTGACCGGCATCGGATATTCTGATAAATAATAATAATAATAATAAAACGTCTTTATTTCTGCAAAGATAACAAAGTTTGCACAAAAATATACAATATTCAATTGGTAAAGCAAATGGCGAAGTTTAGCTAGATTAGCTACAATTGCACTTAACCACTACGAAAATAGACTTAACTATTACACTTAACCTAAACCTAACCTAAAAATAGTTTGACTAAGACTAACAAAATAGAGAAAATAGACAAACTACACATATATTACGGCATAAAAACATAATTATCATTGATGATTGAGAGAAAAGAAGAGTTGACTATAGTAGAAATATACAATATATTGTTTGTAATATACTATAGGCTATAGAATATAATTTTTATTTAATATATCTAAAATATTTGTAATTATCATTTAAAGAGTTGTACAGTTTAATTGCGTTGAAATTAAATGATCTTGAAAAGAAATCTGTTGAATGCTGAGGCATGGTAAGGGTATTTTGATGTCTAATATTTACTTTATGAATGTCATTTCAAAATATATGTTTCTCTTTTAAGTAATCAGGGGTAGAGGTAAGCAGGAGTTTATGAACTAAAACTAAAAGGTGGTAATCTACTGTATTTGACATGTTTAACCACTGAAGCCGTTTAAAGTGGGAGAAGATATGGTAAAATTTTTTAAGCTGTAAATAAATAGGCAACAGTTGTTGAATTTTTTGTATTCTCTTTTTATTTACTGCGTCCAAACATGGTTAGTACACAACATTACAGTAACTAGAAATTGACAATACAAGACTTTCACAGACCTTCTTTTTTAAACATTAGTTTAATATATGTCTGTTTGAGAATAATAATTTCAAACGCATGTAGGATTTTTGTATTAGCTTACTGACATGACCTGAAAAACGGAGATTTTCGTCAAATATAAACCCCAAGTTTTTCGATGTATTCAAAAACGCAAACTCGTACCTTATTTATCCGTAAATTTAATTGATCTTTGATTTCTTGACATTTGTTTTTAGGACAATACAATATAGCTACACTTTTTTCCGGATTTAATTTTAAATTATGACAATGTAAATACGTACTTATAGATCTTAAATCAGCATTGATCATTTGTTTGATTTAAATCAAAATGGTGAGATATCTGAGAATCATCAGCATATGTCTGAAGACAGGAAAATTCAACGTGATTAAAAATGTCGGAGGTATAAATTATGAACAATAATGGACCCAGAATTGAACCCTGTGGAACACCTGAAATTATAGGGCTGATTTTAGATCACTGTTTATAAATTACTTCTTGCTGATACCTTCCCTTGAGGTATGAATTAAAAAAAATTATGGCTATTTCATCAAATCGATAATATTATTGCTTAGCACAAAGTAAGTCATGATCAATGATATCGAATGCTTTCGATAATCTAGGGAAATTATTACTGTGTCGAGTTTGTTATTTGCGTTATATCTCTTAGGTTTATATTTCTAATTCAAAATTCTATTTCTTTCATGAAAAAAAAATAATAATAATGAGGCTTGTATTGTAACCATTAAGGTGCAATCAGATATTATGATATCATTTTTACACTGGTGTATTTAAACTTTTAAAAGTTTACTAACATTTACTAAAAAATGATAAACAGAGTGATGTCTTGGCACTGAGAGCAACATAATAAAAATAAAGTCTGGTCCTGGAATTTTTCTAAAGTAAATTCTGTTTGATTGGTCAAAAAAATTATATTTTACCAAATTTTATCCAAATAATTACAACCGTTGCAGAAATATGGTCGACACAGTTTTAGTCAAACACTATAAAACGCCCTGTATCTCAAAAACGGTTAACATTCAAGGGTAAGTTTGGGGGTGTTTTGAACTCATCTCCTACATATCACTTAAAATTTGAAATCCTCTGTATATATTTAAAACTAATTTAAAATTGAATTAAAAGTAATTTATCAAATAGAAATAAACTAAATTGCCTACAATTAAATAAACTTCTTTAAAGTTTGAGTAGTAACTATTTAATAATAGAAAGTAAATAAATTACTAAAAGTTTGTTTCATTAATTATTTAAATTATGTTGTAGCATTAAATTTACTTTTTTCATTAGCAATTTTAAATTAAATTAATGAAGACCCCTAACAACTGCAAATATTAATATCCATTTTAGAAGTTTTCAGTTACCTTCCCGAGAAAAGTAATTAAATTATTAGCAATTATTAATGAATTAGTTTTAAATATTCAATCTTGTGCCTCGATATTAAAAGATATTGTCGTAGTTTATACCTTTTCATTTTCTTTAAGAAAAAACGATTCTGGTTTTTTAACACATTTAGTTAAAAAGGGGAGAAATAAAGAAGTCACTATTTCCCTAATTACTTCTTTCTATAAGGTCTTTTCGTCTTTACTTTTTTTATGCAATACATACCGAGATATACATAATATGCTCGCTAGGACCGAATGATTAACGGGCACAGTTTCATAATTTGACCCCTTGACTTTTCTGTGAACCTTTCTTGCTGGGTGTGGTAGATTTGTTATCTCATGTATGTCGCTTTTGATAATATGTATTTTTTATACAATCGTGAGTGAACATATTTAGAAATGAAATCGCTTTAAAAATCTTTAACTTAAGTTTATTCTGGATTAAAATGATTTATGCATTTATGAACTTATTTCCTTTTCTAGATAAGATTTCAGAATCAGAATTTTAATGCCCTATTGGTGGTGATGTAATTGTTTTTGTGAATATTTTGTTTATTTTTATTCATTATAAAAGTTTATGCTTATGTTTTTAGTATCCTGATTATTTTCAATTAAAATAAAATGCAAATTTAATTTTCAGAAAATACATACAGGGTGTCCCAGTTTTAAACCGAAAAACTGTTACCATTTATAGAAAATACGATTTTGAGAAAAAAGTTCCTATGACTATATGCCCGCAAAAGCTTACCGAGATACATTGGTTAAAGTTTAATTTTTTTAAAGGTCTTCACTTTATATCTTAGAGAAAATAGTTATTATCGACTCCCAATTTGGTGCTATTTATAACAGTATCTGGCTCAATAAAAATAGTGAATAAATCTAATCACCAGCGGTGTACAGAGGTGTAAACTGAGACTCCTTTTTAATTAGAATATCGACGCCAATGAATTTTCGTTAAACTTTCCCACATTTTTCACTTCCCTATTCAATTTTATAAAAAAAGAACTCTTGTAAAAACTTCGTAAGTAAAATTTACTATTATTTTGATGCATCCACAAGCTATCGAAGGAAACTCCTGATAATTATTTGAAAAAGCTATCAAACAACAAAGTTAAATTGTCTTATTTTTTTAACATCTTTCACCTAGTAAATGGCAACTACCTAATTAAAACATGTCAGTGGCGTTCGTCATTGACTAAATTAGTCAATGACGAGCGTCATCAACATGGGTAAAAGTAACAAAAAAAAAAAAAAACACTCAAATTTTGTTGTTTGATAGTTTTTTCGAATAAAATATTTTGTTTATCGGGAGTTTCCTTGGGTAGCTTGTGGATACATCCAAACAATAATGAATTTTGCTCAAAATGTAATAAACTTACGGAGTTTTCACAAGTCCTTTTTTTATGTAAAATTGAAACCTTAAAAAAAATTTAAATTTAACATCCTGTATCTTGGTTAAATAGCTTTTGCAGGATTTTTTTTTCAAAATCGTATTTTCTATCAATGATTGCAGTTTGTTGGTTTAAAACTGGGACACCCTGTAGAGTGCGCGAATATTTGCATTTAAATGTTGTAACAACACACTGCGGTTTTACATAAGTAGGTAAGAGAATTTAAATAAATTTGTGGAATTGTTACTATTTTGATTGGTATGTGTTACTCTATGCAGATTGTTGTTTCAGTGCACTACTCTTTAGCTTGTTTCAGGAATTTTAGTTGGTGTATCATATTATTAGTAATTTACATAATTATTCTTGTTGGATCATATGAATTTAAATACAAATATAAATAATCAACATTTAAATAATTTATATACCAATTTATACAACAAACCATATTATTTATTTTTATTGAAATAATGTGACCTTACAAAATAAAAAATATTACACTTGCAAAACATAAACTTAACTCAAACACCTAATTATTGCTTATTTATATGTCTGTTAATTCTGTTCACAGAAAACAAAATATTATTTTTTATAATTATTGTAACGAAACGCAGTCTCCTAGAGAAAAACCATTAATGTTATTGTTTATGTGCTAATATAACTAATATTTGATAGTGTGTTCTGGTATTTTCGGTTAGATGTATTCGTAATTTGTTCATTTTTCACAAAATTTAAACCTATGCAACCAGCCGAAGATGAAACCAACGATATATACATGATAGACTGCAACAATTCTAACAGTACTTATATAGGTCAATCAAAACAACAGTTGCATAAAAGAATTATAAACAATACAAAATAGACAATATGTTACCTTATACTTCTGACGGGTGATTTTTGTAATGTCCAAAATTAGACGAATGCTGAACATTTACCAAAGAACACTATTGCACTGTAACAAATATTGTTTGGCACTAGAATAAATGTATATAATTAATAATTATTCTAAATGATTTGAAGTTAGATTCCAATACCTGTCATTAAAAATCTATTTGTAGTCTGAAAACGACCGTTTCACGTGTACAGACGTAACTGGAGCGTATTAAAAATATTGAAAGTTTTAAAACGTTCCCCGTTTCGTATACACAAGATAACTTTTTACAGTATTTACAATAAAGTTTTGTGCCATTAAACTTTAGTTTCGAGCTGTTTTGTATCCATCGGTTCACGGTATTTTGCGAATCAACCTGTCGGTGAAATTTTTTCATAATATCACAATAAAATGCCTAAGACTATCTATCAAAATGCAATTGCAAACTACTGATTGTCGGGACGCAACGCAAGCTCACACGTGTCTTTAATTATGATGATTGTAGGTGGTGGGGGGTTCTGACGACAATGTCTGCTTGATTCTTTATTTGAACTGCGATATGTTATAGGCGTTTTCAACTTATAAGAGACTAATTACGGTCATACGAAACCTACATTTAATTTAGCGTTTCCCTATGGGTTTTAATTAAGGAAACTAATCTTCTACATTTAAAAGATGACAATACAGCTTATACTTGTAACATGACGACATTTACATTTAAAATATGATTTTTTTGTTTCTTCACAGTTTCAATTAATTACGCGATTATACAAATGTGATGTATTTTGCAAGGAATCATGCAATGTGCAATAACATAACATGAGAGAAGGTTATTAATTAATTCCTAAAAAAACTGTGTGCCGTTGCATATCATAATATTTATTCTCATTTTATTAGTTGTACGAGAATTGTACATTAGTCCGTAACTGGAATGACTACCTAAGATGCGGTCTTTAGATAAGTTTGACAAATATGGCCTTAAAAAATCAAAACATCTCAAAAACAACATTTGACGACGTGTTGGAGCTATTTTTTTGAAAAAGAATTTATCGAATTTATGCATTATTTTAGAGACACACTATATATTTAGTGCATTGTATTACCATTTTGTATAATATTGTAACTCGCTTGCCTAGCAAATAATTCTGTAACATTTGGTTCTAAATTTGTTTATAAAACATAGTTTATCAATTAATTAATTTAATGCCACATAAACCACAAAACACTACAACACAGAAAGTTAGTTCCCTAACTGTCTGGTTTGCGTCAACCCTAAATATCAACTGAAACTTCAGAGTACCAACAAAATATTACTTGCAGCAACTTCGCAACATTTGAAGAGGAGAATATCTTAAATAGTTTTTGGTATTTAAGATACCTATAAGTATACATAAAAAATTTCGTGTACTTACGACATATTCAGAATGTAAAACAAGTTTTTTAAGTAGAGTAGATACTTTTGAAACTTGAGAAACTCTTAAATATTTTAAAACATTTCTTAAAGATAGCAAGATTTGTCGAGAATATATCTATGATACATAATAATTAAAGTCCTTGAGTAAATAGTAGATGACGTAACCAGGGCACTGGTTACGTCAAAAAAAGATATGATAAATAATATAGGTATTACCTTTTAATTGGCGATTTTGTAATATCCGAAATAACAGGAGTAATAAATATTTCACTGAACGCACAATCTTGTGCAAAAGCCTCAGTCTCTTTGGATGAAAAACAAAAGAGTTTTGAAAAACAAATCCTTAAAAGGTCGAATGGATGTTAAATATGTGAAGTATAAACTGAAAACACCATAAAGTCCTTATAACTCGTGAAGGGTTGTAGATATCGAAAAAATAAATGGAAAAACACCCCCACGTACACCCTGTCGACTTTGTTAACCTACTATCCAGTGTAAAAGTATCAGTCACTTTTTTTTACGAAAAACAAAAAAGTTTTGAAAAAATTCTCTAAAGATCGAATTTTTTTTTTGGCTAGCCAAACGCGCTTTAATTGCTAATTACGCCTCTACTGTAAAAACGTTTGAATGGTTCCTTGTTAAGGGCTTCTCAGCGGTAGGGGTTTCAATCCAGTATCTAACGCCCTTGTAGTTCCTAATTTTTTGTTTATAGATAGAATACCTCCAGTCATCTTCGAGCATCCCTTTTACATCATCGAAATGAACATAATAGTATCTTGCCGCTTCTAAATATGTGCCACAACGCGTCACAATATGCTGTAGTGGTAATCGGCAGTTCGTCTTCAAATGATTTTCTTGGAGGCGATGCTTTTGAAAATGTCTTCTTCACGATGGCTTTTAATCTCTCTATTGCGGGATAGCAGTCTCTAACAGTTTCTGCAATGCGATGGAGTCCGTGTACCAAACATGTTGCATGAAATAAATTTACATATTTGTTTGTGTTTTTTTAAGCGCACCGCAGATACCTTCATATAGGAAACAGCGTCGATTACATAGATAACACGTCCTTTATTGTTCCAAGTTGGCGTTCAATATTTTTTTAGAACGCAAAATAACAAGCACCATTTTGGGGGTTCACTGCAGGTAGCGGATATTGCCCCAAGCGGTCACTGGAGCTGTTCCGATGACCCGTATAACGAAATCGAGAGCAGCAGTGAAAACACAGCATTAGGATTAAAGATGGTAGTATTCATTGTCAAATATTTAAAAAATCTTTCAGGGTATTTCCTCAGTTCAGCAAATAGTGTATGATATTTTTCAAAGTTTTTCCGATGTCTATTAATAGGGTGTATGGAATATTTTCTTTCGCCGAGCTCCTGAATTGCCGGCAGTACCAGTACCGCCGCACTATCATACAGAAACGTATCCTTACTGCCTGAAAACATTTTTGATACTAATTTTAAAGTATGGTCTAGAACCCAATGCCATTATAGAGAAAACTTTAATACAGTGTTGCCACAGCCTACACTGTCAATTTCGGTAGAATGGTTCGATATTTTTCGGTAGATTATGTATATTTTCGGTAGATTTATATTGCTTTTAACAACATAGCTTTATTTTTAAAATCGAAAATGTCAAAGAAATAAATATTAAATATGTCAATGATGAAAAGTTTTATTAATTAACAAAAAGAGGTAAAAGCAAAGAACATAATTTACTAGTACTACTTATCATATAAGCCTTTAAATAAAAATAAATTCACAAGCAAAATATGAATTAACATAATTAATTAATAATAAAATAACAAAAAATTCAACAATATTTCGTATATATAAAAATAACAAAGATAGGTAGCTAAGCACAAAACACTACAATAACGTACAGATACAGGTTACTATTGTTATTTCGTATTGTACGTTGTATTGCATCACACTGTACGAAACAAACGATGAATAGCTCCGAACCCGCAAGGAAGTTAAACGATGAGAGTATAACTACGAATGCGCATGATTAAGTTCTTTTACGTGTCATTTTGTCGCATGGAGGGTAACCTGAGCTAACGTCGAGTTATTTTCCACACAACAGCAGTCCAGTGGTTCCCCCAACAGGAGAGGTGTACATGTATTTAAATACATTTCTTAAACAGGTGTAAAAGCGTTTAAAATATTTACTAAATTCTTTTTTTAAATGTCGTTTAAAAATGTGTAATTTTAAATATTTTTTCTGATTTTTCTGTAGAATTTCAGTAAAAATCGATATATCATACAAATTCGGTAAATCTACCGAAAATTTGTAGCTATAGCAACACTGCTTTAATATATGGACGCATCGAAAATAGCAAAATTTGTCTCCTCACTATGTGCTCATATCTCATGCCGTATCGGATGATGTCATTTACCTCGTCGCTCTACTCTGTTTGTACACTAAAGCTTGGGCTATACTGATACGGACGTAATCGGCTCGGACGGAATCGGCTTCGGAACGGTACGCTCACAAAGTAGCAGAATATTCGGATGTCGATGATTGAACGTGCATTATCCCATGGAAGAGTGTGGAAAAAGATGTTTTTGTTTAAATAATTTAGTGTTCTATTTAGTTGACTTCGTTTATATGTAGACCAATTTGCATTCCATCGGAAATATTCTGGTGAAATGCTCCTAAAGGATTCCGAAACGGCTGTCTGCCTGTCGTCTGGTGCCGGCCGGTCAAGTGTGGGTTTACACATTTAAATCTATTTTTTTTTTATTCCGTCTACAATTTTCTTTGCCATTCGAGTAGATTCCAGCCGGATCAGTGTGGCCCAAGCTTAAGAAGTATAAGCACTCTTATCTACGGGCTTCGGCGCATATAAATGTTATGAATAGTAGCTTATATTTGCTCTAAAACTTAGATACTTTGGTTGGTTTTCTCCAAGATATTGAAAATCAATTTCATCGTTAAAAAATAACAAATTCGATTATTACATGATTTAAGTTTAAGAAAATTACTTTTTTTTATTACAAATAACAGTTATTATTATTCGGCTCTTTGGGGCTCCCTAGAGATCGGAAGCCCGTAAGTCATGGCCCACTTCAATATAGGAAAAATGCCCTGTGTATTTTGGAAATAATTTATAAACATTTTTGCTCTTAGAACGTTTTCGAATCCCTACCAAAAAATTAGAAATAACAGCTTTTGATGTCACCATGACAAGTTTAGAACAAAAAGAGAGTCAGAGTTTTGAAAATTACTTAGTCTCATATACATTATAAAACTTCTGTCTCTAATAATTTAGGAATTACCCTGTATAACTTGTACGGTAACATCTCTGAACAAAAGCATATTATAGACCTTATGTATAGGAAGGCATTCACATCGTACATTTCACACCCGGTGTGAGGTAATATGAGAATGGACGATGAAAAAAGTAAATGTAAATAGGAATTCCAGATGCGAACAACTGTTTATTTTTCCTTATTAGGAATAATGGTTCGGATAAATGGCTGATCATCAGCACCTACAACAAATTAATTAATGTAATAATTTGAAATAAATAATGAACACTGATTTCATTATACAAAGGCAACTACAACAAATTTCTTACATATTTTAGATAAATTTAGAAGATACAATTAAAAAAAAAATGGGATGAAATTGTTATTTCCTCTTAAATAATCATCCAAGTATAGAATTAAAAGATTATTTTTTCTCTAGGATTCCTAAAACCCACTGTGTTTAAAGTATTTTTTATGCTTTCATTAATTTATTTATTATATGAATAGTCAAATACAACTATAGATATTTAAATAATAAATTATTGAAAATTATAAGAATTTTCAAAAGATATACTAATATATTGTATTTAAAATTTAGCAGAATCGAGATAGCTCTGTTTTAACTGAAAGTGGTAGACATGTTTTTATATTACTACGACATAGAACTTTCTTTACCCAGAAGAATGTTCCAAATAACAGATGTTCCAAAATAATTAATGAGACAGATACAGGGATTTATCAAAATTTACATGTACTGAAAAAATTAAGAAAGAAAATTATATAGCTCCAAAACGGCTGCTTCTCACAAAATTCTCTGTATAATCAAACTTTGAAAATTAGAGCCAAATTTTTGCATGAAATTTATTTATATCATATTAAGAAAAAGTATCCACAGGGTCTCTTTTTGTTGAAAATGTGTACAGATACTTATCGTCAGAAATTATCACTTAATTTTGTGTGGACTTGGCTTAAAACTATTTTGAGTAACTTTTGAGTACAATTTTAGACAATGTTAATAATACCGTACCCGTACAATAATACGATTTTCCATACAATTGAAGGGAACATATTTAGATCGAGAAAATTATTTATACAATTATATAAAAGAATTTTTGAGGGTAATTTAATGTTATTTGTGTTCTACCCAATTAAAGCTTGATATTGTATATGACACTTCAATTATATCAAAGTTAAATATATATTTTGTTTTGAAATAACTGAAGTAAGAGTAACCTGTACCATATTTATAATAATTATTTAACCACGAACGAATAAATGATGTTAATACCGCTCTAGTTCCTTTCACGTTTCCATTTATAGACGCCACAGGTAGCAATTATTTTGTTCTGATGCTATTAATTTATTCTCTATGTTCAAAGAGTCTTTTTCATATCAATCAACTTTGCTAAACTAATTTGGTGGTGTCTGTTACTTCAATTTATGTATTAAATTTCATGTTTTCTGTTGTTTAATAACCGTGGAAATATAATATTTCCAGTTGCCAATTAGAGATATTTATTACAACTTTGTACTGTCTAAGTTCCGATTTTCTGGTGTTCCTGAATATTCTCAAATTAATTTTATCATAATCTTCCGAATGATTTCGATAACAGTCGAGTGTAAAATTGTTTTTTCTTGATGCACTCATATGAAAGGAAAGCTACTTCATCTGCAAAAAGCCAATTAGATGCACTCAATCATCATCAGTGTTAAAACTCATGAAAATTCTTTATATCGCAAACCAGTTATCTAAATGGTTGATCCATTTTGAAAGTAGCAATTTCAAGTTGAGTATTAAAAATCATCTTTATTGCCAATTAATAACATAGCTCGTGTTATAAACGATTCTACACTTCAGTAGTTAATGCGGCAATCCCACTTAATAGCAACCCTAATGTGTGGTTTGAATTATTAATATCTATAAATTACTGATTTTATGTCACAAATACCCAATATCCGAGAATTGTTACTACTACTTCTTTCTATTAGTAAATTATAAAATAGTCACAATCATGATAGGCAAGGAGGTTCAGGACATATTAGTTAGAAATATTTGTCTTAAAATAATTCCAAGAATCGCTGTAACTCAAATTTAAGCAATCCAGTGGTATTATTGATGAAGAAATTTGGCGATCGCTCTTGACGTGACCGGACCTTTTGCCATATCCTCAAAAGGTTGCAGAGTGTATAATTCAATTATTGAAACAGAAATAATTACCTAATTTGTATTAAAATAGAAACATAATTATGGATATGAGTATGAGTACTTATGTTATTATTATTAGAAACTACAATTTGGAGTTGATAATATTTCAGGTCACTTTTGTTTATGATTTTTATTATTATAAAAATTTTCTTTGGTTCATTTAATGTTAAATTTATGTTTCCTTTTTTAATATTGTATCTATTCTTTAATTCAGGATGATAATAACTATTGACATGTGCAATTTGATTTTCACAGATAGTAATTCCTATTGGTGAATACTAAATCCGTTTTTAATATTAATTTATTAAATCAATGATAGAGTTTTTTTAATGTGTTGAGCATTGTAGATAATCAAACATGTTCTGTGTGTGTAAATTAGTTATTGAAAGTTCTTAATTATTTCCTCCAAGGGGGAAATAAAATAAAATTCTACGCTGTGTTCAACCCAGAAATATCTCGCCTTTATAGACATATGCATTAAGGGTCAAGTTCCAGTGTGATGTGTAAGCAACCAATGTGGCATGTCAATAGTAGGCAGGTTGCATAATTATGTGACATCACAACTAATAGAGTTCATTTCGGTGGTGACTTTGCTTACTTGCTCTATTTTTATGAGGACAGGATATACTAAAACACCAAGTAATATTTTCTTTACTCGACTTTCGACAAAATAATAAAATGTGTCATTAATCTTTAAAAAAATGGATCAGTCCAGTTTACTTTCAGCAGTTTGATTCGTAGGTTGCTCATATTACTCTTATTTAATGATCATTTACTTACTGTTTTCTTGTTTTCATTATGCATCATTTTCTAACTGTTTCAGTTTCACGGTATATGCGAAATGATCGGCAGTATTTGGATCAACTAATTCGCAGACAGAAAAAGAATTGGGCACAGTTGTAATTATATATATTAGGGCACAAGCCTCCCCCAAGAAATTCAGCTTAGCTGTTAATTAGTCAATTTCTAATTTCTATTTATTTTTATCCATTTTAACGTTTTTATCAACATAATAAACCCCAAAACTAATTTCCGACGCTATCGCTGTGTTACAACTTGAGTTTGCCAATATCTACTTCCAAAGGGCCAAGTGAGTTGTGTACGGAGGTCGCGTCATGTTTCTGCATCAGGCTAGATTTTGTTTATACCCCCTTATGTCTATGGGATTCATTGTAAACGTTGCAGACTAAAGGTAACAGAAAGAAGCAGGTTGCCTCTTCTGTCCGTCCATAATGTTTAATAAAGTAATCATTCGTAATCTAAATTACCGGAATGAATTTTTAGTTCTTGGTACCTGGTTGTAGGTTGTCGAAATATTAATAAGTTTAATCAAAATATGACTTAACCCAATTTACCTATATACAAAATTTCACCTAAATGCCTTCAAAGTTGCCTCCAAAATTTTAAAAAAATTGATTGGAATTTTGAGGTACCGTATTTCAATTTAGTACAAACTAAAGTACATTAAGAACTTATCCATATTAATTTGAAATTAATTGAAATACCAAGGAGTTTTGGGAATATTCCTCTTAAATTTAATAATAATTTTTAATTGGGGTAATTTTATATTTTTATCATTGAAAAATTCTCCTTTAATTATGATAGTTGTGTGCCAATTGGAACCTACCTGAAATAGTCAAGTTGAATTTTTTCGAATTTTTGGGGCAACTTTGAAGGATATATTATTATCTCCTAAGGGTGAAATTGCATATAAGTAAATTAGGTTAAATAGTCATATTTCGAGTAAACTATACCAGTTAGTCTATGTCCACGTATTTATGAGACACGCTGTATATTTACATATTTAGGATTGATCTAGTTATTTGTTTATTTTATTATTATGGATTATCTTTATGTTATTGATTGAAATGTTGTAAAATAAAAAAAATACTGAATAAAAACACATTCACTTATCTAATAGTAATCACAAGTCTTTCTTCTGGTAGAATCGGTTGCTTATGCCAATTGCACCAAGTTTTTTTTAAACGATGTTCAACCTTTTCCAAATTATAGTTGAAGGTTTCGGTAGTCATTCTCATATATTGAAAAAATCGGTTTTCATCTCGCTTTAATTCTTCAAATAGATGGTGATATTCACCATAAACTGATCTATTACAGTTTATTGGGTGTATTCCCTGTCTTTTTCTATTCAGTCTCAAAAATACATTGTCAAGAAAAATAAATCTAATCCGAGGACGATCGCATGTTCACTCAAAGATACCACAATGAACTAGAGGTTGGAGCTTATTTTAAGCTTTTTTATGTGCACCTCGAATGACGGGTGGACGCCGGTTGTCGGAGCTTAAAATCGGTGCTGATGTGTCTTGCTTTCTTTCTGTACGTACCTTAAGCATGAAGCCACCGCGGAGCCTGGCCGGTGCCTAGCAGTCGCATGGCGATCAGTATGATTTATGCAATCGAGCTGTAAGATCTTTGTTATGAGATATTGTATGTATAAAGGGTAAATGTGTTGTTGAAGTTGTCCTAACCAGTGACACCGGTACCAGTGTAAATGAAAATTTTTCCATTTTTCAGTAAGTAGTAATTACGAGTTATTTGTTATTTAATTTAAATTTTAAGAATCTGCCTACGCCATGTGTACCTGCGCTCCAGCATTTTGCAGGACTGGAGTAGTAAATTGTGTCAAATTATTTAGTTTACAACTCGGTGGTTTAAAACATAAAACTAGTCGATTGTATAAAATGGTATTTTTTTTACCTATACGAATTTTATTATATTTATTTTTATGCATGTTATTATAATACATTTGATTTAAAAAAATACCTCGAATATTTTCATACGGATTTTATTATATTTATTTTACTACATAATAAAAATTAAAATACTTAATATTTTATTAGGAAGATTATTTAATCTTATGTGTAAAGTAACTTATTTTAAATAGTCTCTCTTTTCTGTATATAAAATGGGATGGAATAATATCCAATCCATAAATCTATATAAAAAATTGTTGATTCATATGCAAATTAAAGAAATATTCTCTGGAAATGCATTCCTTTGGAAAATATTTCTATTTAAATTGTAGTTCTAAAAATATTTATGATAAATTTAAGCCATATATCTGAAATGAATATAACTTTAATTTTTCTTTGGAGGTGGGTAAACGTATATTATAGTGTATATAAGTGGCTTTGTGGTAAAATCAATTTTAAAATCGTTAAAATGTGAAGATGTATAAACGCTTTATTTTCAATAAACAGGGAAAATTTCCATGAACTAATATTTGTAAAAGACCGCGGTGGTCTTATTTATCCGTCATCTGATGTCATACAAATATGTAAGGAAACAGAAAAACATTTAAGACATTTTAAAACTGAAAAAAATATTCAAATAGATTTGAAGCTAAAAATTAAAATTATGTGTGTAGTGTTTTAAAAAAGTTTCAAAATTCAAATATTTTTAATGATTTAGAAATTCACCAATTGGATAATTTCCCGAGTAATTTCCCTAATAATACCAATCATATTATTGAAATTATAAGGGCAATTTCAGAAACTTACATTAAAATTAGAGGTCATCATTTTACAAAAATGTTTCATAACTGTTTATGTACTAGATCTTAAAGTGGGAGGGAGGACACCTTTGCAAATTTTTGCTTATTTTTAAGCAGCACACGATTTTGAGAACAAAGATATTGTGAATGGTTCTCTGGTAAGTTAATTTTAATATACAATTTCAAAATGTCAAATGTGTGCCCCCTATAAAATTAACCACGAGCCGCCACTGATATTTATACAGGAAGAGTTCGTATAACCATTTTTGTTCCTAAAAATTTTAGTATTCCGCTGACTTGATAAATTTACTCCATAGAACTTAATACACCTAATAACAATATTTAGGTGACTTTTGTTTAGGTCGATGTTTAGGTCCCCACTATGTACTTGAATTTGCCATAAGCGATGCTAAGGGATTGTGTTAAATTGTCTATGAATAAATTAATCAACAAATAAACCTTAACGGCAAAACAGTTTTAAAAGTGCAGTGCATATCCGCCTCAGAAAGTTTCATAATGCAGCACTGATTTCGATATTGCAGTGCCGATAAAAGATACGTGTATTGTTAAAATCTGTTAACTTCCGACTATGAGGACCGCCACATTATAGGACGAGCGAAAAAAAATTGATGACCCATTGTTCCCTATCCATTCAACTCTCAGACTGCGAGATACAATATTTGCACAATTTAAAGCTTTTACTAGCTGTTGCAATACTCCTATTAACCCCTCATTAAAATATGTAATATACATTTTATTACAATGCTACAACAGATGTGTAGATAATGAATGAATTTTTCAGTTTCAAATTTCAACACCAATTTTAAATTTTAAAATTGATGGTGATTTTTCGCTTTCAGTATTAAACTTTGAGACCCCACATCAACTATTGAGTATTCGGGAATAATCATACAACCTTTCCTGTAGAAAATTTTGTCCCACAAAATGGTTTTTGATCAGTTTTGTTATATCAGACAGTTTCTGAAATATTCGATCAGAAAGCTATGGGTGCGCGTTTTTTGTTTATATTTATTATATCGAGGGCATCATATCATAAGGGTGTAAACGCCAATGTTAGTCATATGATTATATACCCTTGATGCCCTCGATATGATATTGATAAAATGAATTTTATTTTTATAGGTGTTATTGTACACAATGAATTGGTGAACAAAAAGAATTTTCTAAGAACCACCAGATTTAACACCTATTGTTATTTACGTAATAAGACCGGAAACTGATTCTTTACTGGACGACCTGATATTGTCAATTTCAAATTTTAAAATGGAACATAATTTTTTGCTATCAAAAATTTCACTTTGAGGCGGCGCCTCAAGTATTGGCTTTTCGGGAATAATTATATCTTTTGTTGTAAAAAGTTTTGTCCCACAAGAGTTTTTTGCTCAGTTGTACTATATCTGACAGTTTCTGAAATATTCGGTCATAAAGCTAACGGTTCGCCTTTTTTGTTTATATTTATTATATCGAGGGCATCACACCATAAAGCGTAAACGCCAATGTTAATGCTATGATTATATACCCTTATGATATGATATTATTTATTTCATTTTTGATTTATTGTACACAATGAATTGGCGGAAACAAAAACGAGATTCTTCTACGAACCACCAGATCTAATAGTTATTGTTATTTACATAAAATCGGAAACTGATTCATTACTAGGCAAGCTGGCAACTGCTGGAAGCCATATAAGCTCAGTAAAGGGGTGTATTGCGTACAATATTTATTCTTCAAATTCCACTAAGAGATGTCACACGTTATTGTCTAGGGTGCTTAATTAGGTAAGCTTTCAATGACTTTCCTTTTATTGAGAAATACTCAAGTATAAAATTTTCTGAACGATTTCTTACTTCCTTCTTTTGGGTTCATTCTTTGTATTGCATATATTTTTTTTCATATCTACCTTTAGATTTTTGTTGTAGTAAGTTTAGTGATGCCGTGTTCGCTTCTTCCAAAATTTCAGGTGGATTCTTTCTAAATTCAGAATCGCTTGAATCACTCTCCATTTTTTAAATGAATTTTAACAATAATAACAATTTTAAATAGCTACTTCGGACCTTATGTCTAATTGTTGCGCGTTTATCTAGCGTTTAACATGACAGCTGTCAGCGAATCATAGCATGCTAAAGTATTCCTTCCTCACCCCTCAAAGTGAAGAAGTTATGTATTCGTGAAAAAAATTTTGAAAATTTTTATTGCATTTCTGGACGAATCTCTACGAATTATGATGATACACAAAATTTCAGAGAGAAAAAAATTTCTGTCTATGTGTGTGTGTCTGTCTGGTTCGCAATAGCAGCTACAGTTTTTGAGATAAAGCTTTCAAATTTGGTACACACATTCTAGAGGTCAAGGAAGAGATTGAGTTCGTTGATGAACAAAATCGGTCCCATTGTCTAAAAAAATATTAGTGATATTCCACCAATGTGACTTTTAAGAAACGTAAAAAAATGTGACTTTTTTTGAAATGTCAAAGTGACTTTTTTTGAAACGTCAAAATGTGACTTCTTTTAAACGTTAAAGAATGAGACTTTTTTTGAAACGTCAAAAATTACTTTTATTATAAACGTCACCACAGGTCTAGTTTTACTACGGTGAGGAAGTTCTGATCCCCAAGTAATTGGCAGCGGTTTTTTAAAATAAACTCATATTTATTAATTATATATTTAGATTGGTTTTGTAATACTAAAGTGAAATTTGATGTGCATCCTTATTAGCAATATCTTTCTACATATGTTATGATTATGCACGATATAGAAAATGTTCCAACCCGGTCCAGCGGACTTTGTACTAATATTTACGTATGAGGGAGGAAAAGCTGCACTTTCCTCCTCCATTTGAGGGAGGAAAGTTTGTACTTTCCATTAAGGTAGGAGAAAAACATATTTTTCTACGACCTCTATAGAAAGAATTATTTTCCTCCCTCAAATGCGGGTAGAAAATGGTACTTTGCCTCCCTAGGGAGGCAAACTTGTGTTCCTCCCTAGGGAGGAGAGTATTTTCTATCCGCATTTTTGATTATTACCCTAGGTACCTTGAAATCTCAATGTCAGCTTAAATGTCAAAATAGACTTCAAAATGAATGCCAGTATAATTTCATTGTAAGGTGTTGTCATGTTTTATTAATTTTAAACAATACAGCTGATTTTAGAAATACAACTATAACCAACATGCCAATTTTATTATGATTTATAATATTTTGTCACCATAACAACCATCTTTGAAACTGGTATTTTAATATTTCACGACTTACCATTCAAATTACTATTAAAACTGTCATAATGCCAATATACATACATTTAAGAAACCGTTTTTTTTATTGAGGTCGTAGAAAAAATCATATGTATAACATGGGAGGAAAGTGTCATGTCATCCCTTGGATGACTAAAATTCATCCACGGGATGAAATGTTATAATTTTCTCCCTTGTTAACAAATAACTATTTCTGGTCCCTTCGTTCCAAAAATTTGTGAAACGGCAAGCTCAAAAATTATTTATTTGAGTGCCTTACTCTGTGAACTTTTTTCTACTGCACTACTACCCTTCAGAAGGATAATGTAACTGTTTTTTTTACTTATAATGACTTGGTTTGGAAATGACCTCTTCAACCATTTAATGTTATCTGATTTAAAATTAGAACTAATTATAATGTTACTTAAGCAAAACAACGAAAGTATGATTAGATTACCTTTGCACTACTTCTGACAAAGTTGCTAGTTATATTTCAAAGATACATTAAAATAAATAATTCTTTGGTGTTCCATAAATATTAATCAATCAGCAATTCTAAAATTTTAGAGCTTGTTCACGTTCATTTTTAAATTTAAAATAAATAATGTTGAAATACGCATAATTGATGAAACCAAAAATATGGATATGAAAATAGATACTGCGTACATCAATAATAAAACGTTCAATAGGTTCTCGTAATAAAGTGTTTTTACTTATTTTATATTTGTAGGCTAGTCGAATTGATGTAAAAATCGACTTAAATTAGAAATAGATATTTTATTGCATTAATAGGTGAATTTTGATGTGAATTTGAAGTATTTCATATCGTAGAAACGAATTCAAAGGGGACCATAAAAACTGAAATGGGTAAATTTTTTCAGTTTTTGCACTATATCCTCGAAACTATTGAGAATATTGCAAAATACGTTAATGGAGGTGCTAAGTAGATAAATGCTGCAAATTGTGATAAGAATATCCCCATAGGTAAGAATACAGTCCATGGTTATACAATGAAAATGAAATGGGGAGGTATTGCCCAAAGTGATCGAAATCCAAGATGGCGGCTATTATTCAAAATGGCCATACGTGTTGAAATTTTGTTACAATTTTTTTTCTACACCTCATACAATGGTGACGATTTATATGTTTTTGAGGTCAAGGATTTAATTTTCACGTCAAAATGGGCTAAGAATCAATAATGGAACATATATAGATGGTCTTTTCTCATTTCAAGTAAAATATGTCGCTAAGGTTCGAGCACAATACAACATATTAAAAGAGATTGGAAATATATTTTTTAAAGAATAGCGAAGACCATGTTGTCATCGACAGCAGGATTATTGTAGTCAAGCAAGTTAATGCAACCGTTTTTTGAGCTGAGTCGACTGGTATTAAGCTATTCCACAGTTTCATTGAGGAAGGTCTAATAAAAAATTCTACAACAATATTTTAACTTTTGAAAAAAACAAAATGCTCATCCTCAGTACTTCTGCGAAGAGAACAAGCATGAAAATGCTACCCTGGGACTTTAACAACAGATGTTCTGTTTTTCAAACTCTTAATAGTTACACAGAATTGTCAGTTAGATATGCAGCATTTCTTCAAACACGAAGACAACCGTTCTCGTCTGCATTTTCCATTAAAAGGGAATTTCGATCTAGCAATAAAGCTGACCTAGCACACATTCTTGAGGTCACTGTAGACAAGAATGACCATACCTTTCCAAAAACCTGTGATGCTATAATTGATGATGGAGCAGTTCTTACTAACATTTTAATGTCACACTCACTTGATTTGGGAAAGATACATTACATTAAGTATTAAAGGTGAAACTAGACAAAAGAGGGGAGCAGAAACCAGGAGACAAGTACTTTCACACGTGATGTTACTTAAAAATTGGCAAGATGTTTTGAGAAATTCAAGTAACAAAGAAGAGCTCTTTAGTCTACTTGGAATATTCGCTATAAATACTATTACAAATGTACAGATTTTAACAATTTCAGTTGAAGAAGTTAAAATATTACTGTCTAAAGTTCCCTAATTGGTGTTACTTGCCTTGGTCATGAAGAAGCTAACTCAAGAATAATACTGCATCTCCAAGATATGGTAGAAAACAGCTTAAAAAATATTGTTATACACACTGTATATACCAATGTCTTAATTTTAGCAATTGCCTATTCCTTACCTTGTCCACAAAGAGTCTGGATACAGTTTGTATTACATTTGGTAGATACAGTTTGTATTATATTTTAAACAGGGAAAAATTACAGATTCATTCCAGTTCATGCTACAGTTGTAGCAGTTGGAAAGCAAAAAGCTATTGCTTTACCAGGATTTCATGGTTTCGCAAATTGTGATAGCAATCCTAAGTTTCATAGAAAAGATAAAAAAAATCAAAAAACATGGATGCTCTGTAAAGAAGTACTACTGCATTTTCATTCATATCATTACCGCAAATTTCCATTTCTACGGAAATTTTAGACATTGCTGAAAGATACGTAGTCGTAGTACTACTATACACTTCAACCACTAACAACACAAGTGTTAATGAAGTAAGACAAGAAATGCTCATGACCAAAAACCGTCCGCTTGAAAGTCTGCCACCGACAAATGATGCATTACAACAACACGTATTACATAATAGCTTCCTAGCTGGACACATTAGGGGACAAGCAAACAAACTCATAATGTGTGTACCATCTCTAATCGAATGGGGATGGTAGTTTGTCGTGGCAGATAAAATAGTCCGGACTTGCCAGAAATTTCTTATTAATGTAAAGATCTAATCTAATGTATGTGCAAAATCTGCAACAACAGGTGCTAGTGCAGAAGTGTTGGCTTGTCATGCACACTATGTACAACTGTAAGAATGATTGTGAAAAATGATGTAGTGTCGATGTTTTTAAAAAGCTATGTTTTCAAAAAGCAATGCCCAAATTTTGTTATATTTTGTATGATTTAGGCATTAATAAATACACATTTTTTGTTATTAAGGGGAGTTCCCCTTTCTTTGCCTTTACCCACTTTACTGCTCTGCTAATACAGAAGGTATCTGAAAAATGTAATTTTAGAGAAATTAACTGTTATACCATCCACATTTCGAAATTAACAATTTTCGTTATTGGCAATTAAATTTTTACTAGTTTTTTTTTATTAATGTAACCATGTAACATAACACATATCTGAAGTACAAAAAATGCCATTAAAACCTCAAAACTATTTTTGCAGTTACTTACGACTTCCTGTAGTAGCAAGGCAATATATGCTACAAAAGTTCATCTATATTGATTATTAGCCTATTTTTGATAAGAAAAATTAAACCCTTGACCTCATATAAAGCGATACCAAACAGTCTTTTGTATGAAGTCTAAAAAAGGTAATTAAATTATAGCCATTGTGAATTATAGTTGCCATCTTGTATTTTCGTCAATTTAGGCAATGTCTCCCCATCTTATTTTCATTGTATAACCATGAACTATATTCTTACCAATGGAATGGTGATATTCTTATTAGAATCTGCTATTTTTTTAACGTGATCTGTTGTATATCACCTTTACTTCGTAGAATACTGTTCTTTTCTATTTTATAAACAGGACCCGGGATATAGCTCGTCAAAGTAGGACCAAAAGAGTGCCAAATTCACGTGAAAATGACTATTTTTCTTATTTTGCTTATCAATCTTCCCACACCTTACTTAGACTGGAAAAATGCATAAGGCATAACTTAAACTATATTATATGATTAAAAAAAAACTACGTGGAGCTATATGCCATTAATGAGGTCGCAATTTAAGGTAGAAACTCGTTATTTTTTTAAATATTAATTAGACTGGAAAAATGCATAAGGCATAACTTAAACTATATTATATGATTTAAAAAACTACGTGGAGCTATATGCCATTAATGAGGTCGCAATTTAAGGTAGAAACTCGTTATTTATTTAAATATTAATTAGACTGAAAAAATGCATAAGGCATAACTTAAACTATATTATATGATTAAAAAAAACTACGTGGAGCCATATGCCATTAATGAGGTCGCAATTTAAGGTAGAAACTCGTTATTTTTTTAAATATTAATTTTTATGCATTTTTACGTTATGAAAGATGAATCGTTCTTTAAATAATAGTTGAAATGGTTTCAAATAGCTAATATTTACATTTTTTAATGGAATAAAAATATTTACTTGGACTTAAACAGCAATATCATATAAATGTATGTGTTTGACGGGAATAGAAGGATATTATGGAAAGAAAGACAGTAATTATTTTAATTGTTTTTTTATTGATAATCTTCAATGAGTTGCACAGTCAAAAAGTTCTCATTTTTACGTGATTTTTGCACTTTCTTTATCCTACTTTGAATCACTATATCTTCGGTATTATTTTTAGTAGACAGCTATCTTTTCTTTCGTTGGAAAAATCAAAAAGAAAAGTATTCTACGTATTTTACAATATCGTCAATGGTTTCGAAAATATAGCGCAAGAACTGAAAATATTTCAGCATTCATTTATGTTCCCCACTGAATTTGTTTATGCAAAATGAAATCCTTCAAATTGACATCAAAATACAGCCATTAATGTAATAAAATACCTATTTCTATTTTTTCATATTTAAAACTTAATTCGACTGGCCTATTTGAACAACATTTTTTTATAATAAAAACATTTTATTTGATGTTCGCCCAAAATATACTGCTATTTATAATACGGAAAAATGTATACTTGTAATCCAGTATTATGTATTCTTGTTACACCGCTACTGCGTCGAACTACAAATCCATTCAACAAAGTCTCCCCTAAAATGTTGCTTCCCACGTTGGTATAAGTTCAGTAAAATAAAATTATTTGTATGAATCGTAGAGAATGTCGGTGCTGAATAAAAAATAATCCATTTCTTACCTGTAATAATTTTTTTGTGAATTTACAGTTACGCACAAAGAAAACGATCTAACAGAGTGAGTGTAGGAAGTAGATCCCCAATATGGCAAAATATTATATACCAAAGTGTCAAACTCAATATCTTATGCAAAAAATATGCTTTATATCAGAAAATATATTTTTTATATTAGCAAAAATATTTCTTTGTCCGTGTTGCTCCAAATAACTCTTAATCTGGGTTGTTAAAGATTGCTGATAGGCTAAATAATTTGTCATGTATTATGTATGATACGATTTGAGCTTTTAGATAAATCAGAGTCGACTACAGTACGATTTTCTTTAATTTGAGAAATTCAGCTTTTATTTAAAATTACGAGGGTATTTACAGATTATGTTTGATGTTAAAAAAATGATGCAATTTGGTTGTAATCTGACAATTACGGTTTCAGTGAAATACAATTAATGCATTTAATATTATGAAAATTTTAAAAAATATATTTTCTCTAGTTTATTCAGACAATATGTTTATACAGTGAGTTGCTAAACTATAGAACAAATCCGAAATCTCGAAAAATACACAATTTTTAAAAAATCCAGGGATTTGATTAAAATTATTGCTCATATATTTGGTGGTAGAATTTTGAGCCCTTTATTTTTTGAGTGTATACTGACTGGATCACAGCAAGATGGAGCCCCGCTAGATTATGCTATTTCTGTCCGGTGATATTTGAAAAAAGTTTTTCCTAATCGATGGATTGTTCGACGAGGACTGATCGGGTGGCCGACGAGAATTAATTGACTGGCCAGCCAGATCTCCATATTTGACCCCGCTGGATAATTTTCTATAAGGGTTACATACAACTATGGTTTATAAAGATATATCAAATTATTTGGAAGATTTAAAGGAACGTATAAGATATAATAAGAGATAATTTACACCAAATGTGTTCAAGAATAATTAATTTTACATCTTAGTCACTTTCAAGCAATAAATGGTCAAAAGTTTGAACATTGACTGTGATAGTTTCATCGTTATGTGCTTTGTTTTAATTTCAATTAAATAAAAAAAAAATGTTATTTGAATCGATATTTAATTGTGAGCTGTATACAACCCGCCTATAAAAAATAAGGGTCGCCAGTTAAAAAAAGTTAGATGTCATCCATTAGACACGGATAACGTTAACGAAAACTGACACCCTGTATATACAGTGTGTTGTACTTAAGGTGGAACCATCTCAACAATGTTAAAAACTATTGGTCAGAGATCATATACATTTTTAGCTCCCAAATTATATAATAGTGTCCCGGAAGAAATAAGAAATATAAAAATAACTTTCAAATTTAAAAGAAAATTGAAACAATTCATATTAGAAAAATATAGAAAAATATTTACAGAATACAAAAAATAATTAGTCAGGCAAGAAAAAAAAAGAACTCTAAACAGAGGCATAGATTCCATTACACAATAGAATATATATAAATTTGATTATCTTTGGATGTTCATTAAATTATTTCATTTTATTTTTTAATTTATTTATGTAAAAATATATCGTTTATTCATATTCTGTAGATTATTGTTTTAACTAGGTATGTATTTTTCTTAATGTTACTTCACTAAATAGTGAATAACATGAATGGATGTTATATAAGTGTATGCATAATACTAAATTAGGTGTAGGTGTAGGCATGTAGGTATGTGCATATATGTGTGTGTATGTACGTATTTAGGTGCATGTATTTTACTTATTATATTAGAAATATATGAGCAATCATGTCACAATTATTATTAATCTGTAATTATTACTAGATATAATTAAATATTAACCATTGTTTCTTCATCTCAAAACAAGTGTATGCTCACTTATTGAGTAGCTTATTTATTTACACATTGAGTAATCTTCAAGATTGAATAAAATTTAAGAGAAATTAGTATTTAAGAGATATTTTAAAAAAATAAATCTTTTTTTACATTTAAAATTATTTTTCAATATTACTATTAGGACTTTTTAAAATGTTTCCTAAAATATTATTATTTTTTTTAAAATTAAAAATATTTAATTTTAAAAAACATTGTAAATAATTAAATTTTGTTTTATTGTCCTATATTTTTTGTATTTAAAAATGGAAAGACCATATTAACAAAACTATTGAAAAAACAGTACTGTGCAGAAACTGTGTTTTATGTTGGAATATGTTCTCATTTTCTTTCACAATCCCAATCAAATCACACATCTACACAGTCTTCATAACATACTGTTTCCTCCTCTAAAGTAGTTGTATACTGTGTTTTGCATTGTGAAATCTACAAATTTAGTGCAGATACTGTGTTACTGTATTCTATATCTCCTTCTTTCAGATAGAAAACCGCTATTGGATAAAAAGACGCGGCACAGCACAGTATCTTCACATTGTGAAAATCTCGATTTTTAAAAAAATGTTGGTTACTGTGTTTTTCCTTGGAGAGCCGAACTTATTTATATACACATTTTGTTATTTGTTATTTTTGTAACGCTACTTTTGTTAAATAAATTAGCATTACTATTATTATTATTATTAAATACTGAATATTGCTTATGAACTGTTAAATTAGTGTACTAAGTTTTTTACCTACATCTCATTCAGTGTGAAAGATAGTTAAAAAAAGAAACTTAAAAAAATAACGTTCAACTCCCTGTGTTTCTGAAACCGTCGAAATCGAACGAAATACGATGTATGTTGATTGAAAATTTTTTCTTAAAATGAGATCCCCTTTTCATTGACGAAGTGTTGGCGTTTAAAAGTGAGACAGCCGGTATACATTAAAATACATAAAAATATATGCAAACCGGGAGATTCCAAGTTGATTGCTATAAACTGCTACCACTAGATGGTGTTTTACAAACTTTTGTTTTAAGTCGCTAATTAAAACTGGACTCCTCGTTGTTGGTAGGTTGCAACTGGTTATTGCATTCTAATGCACCGGCATATTGTGATTGTCCACTCGTGAGTCCTCTAGTTATGATTGGGGATGTGTGGTATATATAGGGATGGCAATAAAAATAAAACAATCGATTAATCGATCATTTGATTAATCGAATAATACTAATCGACTTTCGATTAAAATCGATAGAAAATAATCGATTAATTAATCAATCTAATAATCGGATATTGATACTTATATTTTTAAAATACTATGCACAAAACTTATTAAATTTTAATAGGCATAGAATTAATGGATAGAAGAAAATAAATAGGTGAAAATTATTATTATTTATTACATCCCTGGTGGAAATAGTTTCTGCCAATAATCTAATTTAGTCTTGCAGTGCTCTGAAAAACAATTCCAGAAGAATGAGTAAGTCTAAAAAATTCTGAAACATTCTGAAAAAGTATGAAAAGATCTATGTAAAACTTACTAATCATTTTAAAGACTGCATTTTTACAAGTTTTTGGACTCTTCTAGAATACTTTTTCAGAATTAATCAGATCTTTCATGAAAATTTAGCTAAAGTAAAAGTAAGACTTTTTCAGAGTTAATCAGTAAAATTTAAAACATTTCAGATTTTCGAAAAATTATTTACTGTAGGTTTTCTCATATTTATTACTTCTCGTAAGGAATATAGAAACTTGATAGGAGGAGGGTTATTAGTAAAAAAAATATTAATGTTTATATTCTATACATTTTTAAATTTTATTTACAGATTTTTTTTGATAATTAATTATATACGGTTAAAATATATGAACTGTTTTTATTAAATAATTTACAAGGCGATAATTATTATTATTATAATATATATAATACAAATAAATACTTACAAATAAATATATAATACAAAATATTTCAAAAACATTTAGGAAATACTTAATAAAATACATATAATTCAAATTATTTCAAAAATATTTAAGGAATACACTTAATAAAATGTTATATAATACAAGTGATTTTAAGAAATATTAACGAAATACTTTTAAGATAAATATAATATAAACTATTTCAAAAATATTTAATTAATACTAATAATAAATATATATACCTGGTACAAAATATTTCAAAAACATTTAAGAAATACACGTAATAAAACATACAATACAGTATTAGTACACAATTTATTCTAAAACCATAAGTCTATCGCGTCTAGCACAGACTACACAGAGGTTCTCTGTGGCGTCTAGTCAGTCATAATCAGGGGTTCTGATTGGCCATCCTAAATCGAATGATGCATTGTTGCGCATGCCATCACCCCACTTTCAATTTCACTTCTACGTTCCACGTATGATGCCAACTTTATCTATGATGACAACAGCTAATGTAGAAGAGGTGCCTTTTGTGTTCGTTTATAAAATAATAGTGTAGTGTTGATTGTTAGGATTATATCGATATAAACAAAAGCACGTATGTCCAATCGAAAATATTGTAAAAAGTACAGATATATCCGGAGTTATGTGAACATTAATAATAATGCATGCCCACTTGTTTTACCAGCAATGGCTTTGGCGGTGCAAGATTTGGAATTTTTGGAAATGAAATAAATGCTGCTACTAATGATAGAAATCAAGAATGCTCTGTGCATCATGATCCAAACGATCCAACTTTATCTGAAATACTTTGTATTATATATATTATAATAATAATAATTATCGTCTTGTAATTATTTAATAAAAACAGTTTGTATATTTTAACCGTATATAATTAATTATCAAAAAAAAATCTGTAAATAAAATTTAAAAATGTATAGAATATAAACATTAATATTTTTTTACTAATAACCCTCCTCCTATCAAGTTTTTATATTCCTTACGAGAAGTAATAAATATGATAAAACCTACAGTAAATAATTTTTCGAAAATCTGAAATGTTTTAAATTTTACTGATTAACTCTGAAAAAAGTCTTACTTTTACTTTAGCTAAATTTTCATGAAAGATCTGATTAATTCTGAAAAAGTATTCTAGAAGAGTCCAAAAACTTGTAAAAATGCAGTCTTTAAAATGATTAGTAAGTTTTACATAGATCTTTTCATACTTTTTCAGAATGTTTCAGAATTTTTTAGACTTACTCATTCTTCTGGAATTGTTTTTCAGAACACTGCAAGACTAAATTAGATTATTGACAGAAACTATTTCCACCAGGGATAACTAACATTCAAATTACTAATAATAGTAATAATTATTTCTTTAGCCACAAGTTCAAAAATAGAAGTTTAGACAGTCTCTTTGTAGTAAGTCTATTCCTCTTATTAATTAAATTTGACCTACTTCACGCTCATTGACCTACGACTAGTTGATATAAAAAATAACCAAAAAGAAATTTCGATTAATATAAAATTAATCGATTAATTACCGATTAATTGAAATAAAAAATATCATATGATTAATCGATCAATCGAAACAAATTAATCGATTTTTCATTCATTTAATTAAATCGCTGCCATCCCTAGGTATATAGAAAAATATCGATACCAAGCAGCGGTACATTTAATCGAAACATATTATTGGCCTGATACATACTTGTACCGGTGCCCGTACATTTCAATCAGAAAATGAAAATATCGTTCAGGTACAATACACCTGACTAGTAAATGTGACTGTACCAGTCCAAAAAATATGGGCCTATAAAAGACGGTACAAAACTAATCAGCACCGGCATACAAAATATCGGTACATTACCCGGTACGGTATTAGTTGTAAAAGTCTATATTGAATATACTGAAATGAAATAATTGTACAATATAGTTATTGTATCTTGATAACATTTCGATCTTATATAACTATTTCATTTTTGAAGTTATTAATATGAACCAAAAACCAAATTATAGGGTGTGTTAATAAGTTTTTTTTTCATCAGAAAAAACAAGAGACTATCAATAGAGAAAGATATACATAACTTATATTTTTTTTAAATGAAGCACCCTGTATATTTTTAATTGGTTGGATAGCATATGTTATTCTGATTTTAGTGATATGGCACACTTTATACTTTCATCCAGTAATTTCCGATTTATTTGCATAAATGTAAAATATTTACTGCATGATATAGTGTGCTGTGGAAACAAAATGACACTAATTTTTGACATATAAACAGACAATAGCTAAGCACGTCAGTGTGACGAAGAGTTTATTGTGTTTCTTGTATTTATTTAAGTCAAGTTGATTATTATTTTGACAATGGTATTCCGTCAGTTTAGTGTTCAAGAAGTATGTTTGAAGTATGACACTCCGTTCTTGAACACTAAACTGACGGAATACCATTGCAAAAAATAATAATCAACTTGAATGAAATAACGACAAAAGGCACAATAAACTCTGCCTCAAACTGACGTGCTTAGTTATTGTTTGTTTATATGTCAAAAATTAGTAACATTTTGTTTCCACGGCACACTATATCATGCAATAAATATTTTACATTTTTGCGAATAAATCGGAAACTACTGGATGAAAGTATAAATTATGCTATATCACTGAAATCAGAATAAAATATGTTATCCAGCCAATTAAAAACATACAGGGTGTTCTGTTTTAAAAAAAATACAAATTATGTATATAAATCTTTTTCTATTGACAGTCTTCTTTTTCTGTAGACAAAACAAAAACTTAATAATGGACCATGTAATTTTGTTTTTGGTTCATATTAATAACTTTAAAAATAAAAGAGTTATATCGGATAAAAATGTTTTCAAGATAAAATGACCACACTGTACTTTGTGCTCCATTAGTTTTAGTTCCTTGATATATTTTAAGAAATAAAGTAATAGGACTAGTAATTTTTAATATTTTTAACATAAAAGGCTAATTTATTATTTCAACTTATTACTAGTTAGTTATCTATTATGTAAAAAATAAATTGAAATGAAAATTTTAATATTTAGTAGGTTTAAATCTTAAATTCTACTAACACTGAATCTAAAACATTTCCCAGAGATGAAAAATATAATCCCTTTGAAGTTAACAGTTTCCCCGAGCTGAGTTTGAAGGGTACGTAAGTAAAATAAAATGGTGTTGGTTAAATTATTTTTTTTACATTTTTACACGAAATCTATTTAAGCAAATTTCATTTTAATTGCTAATTTTACAAGTAAAAGTAATTAAAAAAGAAAAAAGAATTTCAAAGGAATGATGTTATCGAGGATAACTTCCTTTTACTTGTCGATATTTTGCGCTATACGAATACTTTTGAATAAAAGAAAATTAATTTCTCAGCGAATACTTTAAATTTTTCAGTAAAATTTACTTTCGCTATCGGCGTCCTTAGTCTAAAAACTAATTTTTAAATATTTACAGGCCTGGGGGCCAATTATCGATTTTGTTCGTTATATTTATTGCATATTCGCTAAAAAATGAATGGCGATTTACGTGGACCTTGGAATGTTGTAATTCGTTATCGAGTTGGTAATTCGTTATTATGTACGACAAAACAAAATGTGAACAGAATGCTTAAAGAAACACTATACCTAATTTTTCGATCAACATAATGTGATAAATGATGATTAGACTGGGCCAAATTCCGTATTAATTCAGTGGTGTCAGACGTGAGCCGAGCGTAAATAACCGACAGTGCATTTATTTTTCGACTAAATCGCATTTATTTGGATGCCGGGGTTAATGTGACAATTATAAAAGATGTTTAGGGCTTTTATTTCGGCTATACTGTACGGACGACAAAGGCTCAAAAAAAAACACGTGACACGTGAGAACATTTGCATGAGCAACACAGTTTCTATATTTTCTTCCGAGAAATGTCTCCTTCGTTGTATAAACACGTTTGTGTACAGTGTGTCCCAGCTAAGATATTACTCGCTATTTTTCCGTAATTCTGCAAGACAACATCGTAGTTTAAAATCTAATGTGATGTACTTTTTTCCGAGATGCCGCCAAGAAAGAAACAATTAAACATCAAATAAAGAAGTATAGCGGAAAAATCGAATTAAAACAAATAAGAAAGGTGGATTATGTTTTTTGTTACAGTGTATTATTGAACAAATTCCGTACATTGAGTTTTCCATATCACTTCCGGTTTTGCCGGAAATGAATTTCTAAAAGTTTTGGATCCCCCAATATATTTTGATGCATTCAATTATTTATCAAAAATGCATACCCCACGTTTTTAACATCTCTAACCGTTTTCGAAATATTAATAGCTCTTTGATTTTATCCTCATACCTTCCATATAGCTGTGTTAGATTTCTCGGTTGTGTTAATGGTATTATACAAGGCGCCTTAGCCGCAGCTAATTGCTAATTGAGTCTTATGTTTTTAAATTGTGTTAACATTAGTTTTTGAACTACGAATTTGTCTTAAAAATTACCGAGAAAATTGCGAGTGATATTTTAGCTGGGACATCCTCCTGTACAGCGAAAATGATCGTTGAATATCGACGGATGTTATAGTTGCAAAATTAAAAAAAGTTGTAAATTATCAACTGAAACAAGTTTTTTATTGAGACACCGATTAATATCATATCATTTTGCATATCCTGGATATTTTTGTAAAATATCACTAAATCTCTTACTAACTCGCATACCGGTAACATTTTCAAAGTTTATAATACAGTTTGTATACTATCAAGTGTTGCAACTTCACGAACAAAATAAAATCACTTATAACACATGTTTTATACAGTATTATGTCTACGACAGTGACAGTAATTAGTAAATTTATGAAAATGTGTTAAAATTTCACATTTTAAAAATCATATCAAATCAAATAAATATGATAGTTCTCAATGTCATTGTACCCGAAATGAAAAAAAGCTTTATTTAATGACAATAACTGGTTGAACAATTTACTGTTTTTATTTTTAACACTAATATTAAAAGTGCCTACTTTTACCACGCCTCCTCATAATATACCATTTTTAATTCGATAGTAAATATTTATGATACAAGTGTTAAACATGTCATTTTATTTTGTGAGTGGAGAAGTTTGCGGAAGAGGAAGACCGTGTGAATCAATCCCACGAACAAAGTAACACCAATTTTAACACGTCTTTCATATACTATATTTTCTACCACAGTGAAAATCAGGCAGCGGAAATATTTGCCATTTTTCAGGGCCAGCCGTTGTACAAAATAATCTTATTTTTTAAAGAGCATTTATATAATTAAATTAACTGATATATCTTTGAGGCATAGTTTATTTAAAACTTATTTGCAACATTAAATACATCGGCTTCTTTGATCATTTTACCGCCGTCAAAGAAATCGACGTTTTTTATGTTGCAAATAAGTTTTAAATAAAATTTTTTGCGTTTACTTATATGCAACCAGTATTGATGCAAGAAGCCGGGATAAACGTATATAATATTATACGTAACTTTGTTCTTGTTCCGCAGTTAGCGACACGCCCGCGTACAATGAGGCCCGTATATATGTATAGTCGTTCTCCGGTGACTCACCAGCCGCCACTCAGCAATGAGCGAGTCTTATGTATTTCATACATTAGACTGATTCATTGTTGAGTGGCGGCTGGTGAGTCGCTGGAGAACGACTATTCATACGGGCCTTACTTTCGTGGAGCGGTGTTTGACATATGGTCTGTTAACCTGGAATACAAAACAATGTGTAAAATTCGTGAAAATTATTAGTGATGGAAATAATCGAGATACTTTAATGATCGATTATTATTAATCGGATTAATATTGGCAGTACTAATTTTAGAAATTTTTTATGTTGGGTGGTGCATTTATTTACAATAAATTGTATTTTAATATTTCTATCGTTAATGGTTATTATTGAATAACAATAGACTGGTTGGACAATTGAATATTTTTACTTTTAACACGCTTCCCCATAATATACTATTGTTAGTTCAATAAATTAACGTTAAAAGGTCTACTTTTAGTAGCGGATGTAGAAAAATATCTTTTAATTATTTAATTTTTGAAAATTACAAGTTCAAGTAAGTAATTAATAGAACACCACAAAAATTAGACAACCCTCGAATTCGAAGCAGAAGCTGTTTAGAAAGGGGGTTGCACTTAGAGAAACGTGGAAATACAACCATTTCCGTGGACTTTGCCTGTGCCGAAGGCGAGATTTAAACCCGCAGCCACGATAGAAAGATTTCTAGTTACGCTTGCTGTCGCACAGTCTAGCCAACTACGCTACCGAGACAGTCTTGTTAAAAAACTTTTAATATTTAAATAATGACCAATATTCATCTGCTCATAATTTGTTTCAATCTTCCTTGATATTGTTTTGTGAACCTTTCGGGATTGTGGCTGCTCAGCCTAAGACAGACATGACTGATATGTTGAACTTTTCTACACACATCTACATCTACAGTGTGATATAAAATACTAATATGTATGAAACAGAGGATATGAAGTGGTGATAATTCTACAAAAGAAATTATTTTAAGTTTTTTTTAAGAATATTGTTGACAAGTTGTCCGGTATCCATATTTTCACTTACTTTCTCATTTTTTTTTTTTAATTAGGCTCCATTGTAAAGTTATCTACTTAGTGGTGTGAGTAGCTAGGGAATGTACTCAGTCCATTAGCTTATGCTATATTAATACAAAATTAATAATGTTACGCCACTGGACTGTGTAGATTGAAAAGATGGGATTATAATTGTAAGAGAAGTGGCCGGGAATGTTCAAGAATGTTCTAGGCCACGTGAATGGTTGTATATAATAAGGCGCACGGTAGGCCGAGAGGTCAGTGTTAAATTGAAAGTGAACGAGTAAAGAAGAAATAAGATAGAGACTTAAGGGGCCTAGTTAAGAAAAAGCTTCCGTTGACTGTGTCTCTCTCTAGGAAGTTCCGAAAGTGACAGACGTATATAAAATAAATGAACGTCGTGCAGAAAAGAATTTTGGTTCCAGAGTACGTGAACTAGCAACACATTACGACGGGATAGAGTAAAGCCATAAAATCTATTGTTCTGGTCGATATGTACACTCTGGTCAATAAATATAGTAGGGAACCAAGGCTCTCTGCGAAACAGATACTATACAACTCGAAATATAATAACTGAAATATAGTAATAATTATTTAAAAACTGCTGTCTTTTTGGGTTTCGAACAATGTTACAGTGGAATTACTGACACGTAAATTATTAAAGAAGAGAAATAACCGTCCTAATTATTTTATTTTAATTATATAATAATATTATACTCCATAATACAGTTTAATATTTAGTGTATGCAGTTTCTACTGGAAAAATGATTTAGGTAGTCCATTATGGGTACTATTGCGTAATTATTTGATGGGTAAAGTAATATTGTATAAGTAATTGTATGTTGTTTGTTGTACCTCACCATATTCCACTCTTCATTTTTATCAATTTACATTTTTCTCTTCTCATTCTTTAATTTTCATAAAACATTCTATAATCTATTCATTTTATATAAGCACATAAATTTTTTTTTACCAAAGGCTAGCAGAGCGACTGTGACACATCATAGTTCTCATGGGCGCGCGGTGCCATATAAATACACAAAATGTATTAACCCCCCCCCCCCCCCCCCCCCCCCCCCCCCCCCCCCCCCCCCCCCCCCCCCCCCCCCCCCCCCCCCCCCCCCCCCCCCCCCCCCCCCCCCCCCCCCCCCCCCCCCCCCCCCCCCCCCCCCCCCCCCCCCCCCCCCCCCCCCCCCCCCCCCCCCCCCCCCCCCCCCCCCCCCCCCCCCCCCCCCACCCCCCCCCCCCCCCCCCCCCCCCTATATATATATATATATATATATATATATATATATATATATATATATATATATATATATATATATATATATATATATAATAAATATACAGTGTGTCCACGGATCGACTTAACTATACCTGTAAACTTTGTAAATTTTTTTGACAAAAGGTTTTTCTTCATAAAAGTTTTGCTTATTCTAAAAACTCGTCAAGCATGTTTAGAATTACGATTTAATATACAGTGTGTCCCAAAATGAAGAAAATATAAAATTTTACTAAGAGTAAAGTACCTTTATTTTAATGAATAGAGAAAAATGTTATAAGAGAAAGTTGTTTGTAATGCCAAGTGCAGTGCTAATACGAACTTTCATCCATATAATCCAATAACTGACAAAATTATAAAAAATGCCAAAAAGTGAAATTAATTAATTATTCTGAAGCTGCAATACATCAAATAGTGAAATATTAGTCGATGTGACTTTAATTACTCACAGCCAACCTAATTTAACAACACTTATTTAATGATGAATGATAATAGATTTTGCCTAAGAAAAAAATTGTAAAAAAAATACTGATTTTTGAATGAAAGTTCGTAGTAAGACTGCATTTGCCATTACATACAACTTTTTCTTATAAAATTTCTCTCTATTAATTAAAATAAAGGTACTTTATTGTGGGTAAAATTTTATATTTTCTTCATTTCGGGACACTCTGTATATTAAACCATAATTCTGAACATGGCAAACGAGCTTTAAGAATAAGCAATAGTTTTCATGAAGAATAACTTTCTGTCAAAAAATCAAAAATAAGAGTATTTACAAGTATAGTTAAGTCCATCCGTGGACACTGTATATTCAGAATACATAATAAATTAAATTGGGTTTTTTATAATTTCTGGTAGAATGTGGTTCATGTAGAAATGTTCCAATTTATTTTTCATCATCTCTTTCCAAAACTCTGGATCTTTTTCAATTTTTTCTATATGAATTGATCCAGCGGGTGACCACACTATGAAGTAACAACATCTGCTATCAGTGATATGTAATTACTGATTGAAGTCCCAATCTTCTTTCCTTGGCAATTTCACAGTTCTCTAGAGTGCATTGAAATGAAGGTACATGTTTTATTTGCTGAATTTGTTTCCAGAAAAAAGATATATCTATTATTCTTCTGCCAGTGATATTGAAGGTACTCTCAGGAATATCTGGCTCTATGAGATATTCATCTGATTCATCTGAACTATTATTACCCATTATATCTTCATTCTGGATATCACTTATTTCTAGATCATTTTCCTTTTCAGAACTGAATTCGGCCAACATCTCGCTTTGGTAAGTTAGGTCTTCTTCAAGTCGAGAATGTTCTGGTAGAACGGAGTTACCTTTTCTCCATCTTTTTTTTACAGCTCTGTTAAACAGGTAATTAAAATAATTTGGAACATATCCATATTATTTAAAAATTCTCAGTTACTCACCTTTTACGAGTCAAAGTTATTGATGCTCCTAATTTACGTTTGTTGCCCATTCTATTTAGATCACGTGGCTGATTTCAATTCGAAAATAATAATGCACAAAATTGATAAATAATTCAGCTTGGTTTCGCACCCCTGTAACTGTTTCAGATTTGGACAAATAAAGTTGAATGGATAATCGTATAGGGCTAAAAATAAATTTTGCGTATTGGCATAAAAATGTCATCTTGCATATTTTTGCATTTTTGATTTCTTCAATGAATTCAACTGCAACTTAATGTATTTAACATCTTCTATACTTAACTAAATTCAGTTATTTTGTTGATAGACAGTTGAATATCTGTTATTCATAGCGGCATTTATACTACTGTAGGTTTTTTCGTTTTGGAGACAAAAAAATAAATTGGAAATGGATGTCGAAAGTATAAAAATAAAATTACTGACATTTTAAAATGAGTTCAGTGTGTAATTTTTTAATGCAAGTAAGTATATATTTTATTTTTTATTCCAGTTGTGAAGTTAATTTTTGTTTCATAGTAAAAAAATAATGTACTGCTATACATGGTATTCCATTCAAGAATTACGCTTTGAGATCACTTCTGAACCTTTGAAAATGACGAAAAAAATAATTTATGCCAATAATATCCATTCCGAATCTAGTTTTGTATATCCAAAAATAACAAAGTTACCGTGCGACTACCACCGTATTACAGAAAATCAACTGTTAATATCTTCAAACAATTGAGTTTGGGTTAAAAGTAGTAGTGGAATTAATTATAGAATTACTAACTGTAGGGGTGCGAATACGAATCTGAATAAAAAATTACCCGGTAGGTATATGTTCGCTTATTTATATATTTACGTCGATTAGGTAAAATTACTACTAGCACAGAGTTTCGAATTCTGTGTTACTGGCTGACACAAAATACTACGAGAGTACGTATACACTGAGTACAAAAATGGAGAGTAGGAGTAGCGACACACGTCAGGAGAGTATAACATATGCTCTCCTGGGTGGCTCCCGTACCAAGGCATTAGCCAGACGCTAATCCAGTAAAGGTTAAAGTATTATATTTCAATTTAGAGATATGCAACCTATACCAAATTATTATATTGCGCGTTTTTTGGAATATAGTATTAGGTTTTAATCCACCTCTGGGATGCCGCCCAGAATTCCTATGATAGGTCTACATTTGTATTTTTTTTATTAATTAAAATTATTCTAGAAGTGTACTTATTTTTATTTCTTTTTGTAAATGTATCTACAATTATTAATGTAAAATTGTATGATATAAAAGTACATAAATAATTATTTATTATTATTTCTATTATTATAATTACAAAATATAAACAAAATAGTAAGTAAATACATACTTAAAAATATATATATCAAATCAAAACACTATTACAAATTTCACGGAGGGTTTTTGCCGTTTTTATATATCCGCCGCTGAATAATTTTGCTCTTGACTATACCTTCACTCAAGTAGTTTATAGCCGGCTTAGTTACGGTGTGATTCCCAGTAGAGGCAGCACTTCCTTGCTCCATTTCTACTGACAAAGGTACTTATTTAGAAAATTATTTTTAACGAAATGGTACGGAATAGAAATATGAAACTTGCTGAGCATAATTATGAAGGTTCATTCTAGAAGCCTTGTATGAATTTTACCGATTTATGTCCATAATTATGGAGCTAATCACATTCAAATTTTACCTATATTTACAGTGTATATTTTTCCTACATGAAGTGAAAATTAATTAAAATAAGATACATGCCTCCTCTAGTGCACCTTCATCTACCGCTCTTCCAAATTTGGTGTAATTTGACCAAACCGTATGGACGAAATAAATTTAAAAAAACTGCCTTACAAACACAAGTCGGATTAGCCCTCTTAAGTGTTTAATTATGATTATAATTAAGACAGTCATTAATCTATTGTTGTTAATTGTTAATTAGTAAATAGTAGTAAGTGTTACCTGGACTTTCAATCAACGAATCTACGAGCTGAGCTGTTTGTGTGGATAACAAACACGTAACAATAAAAATACTTGAATTTAATCTAAAATACCTTCTATTTTCAAAAAATCAAATAACCTGATCATGTATTCCCATTTTTTATTAACTTGATGTACATTGCAACTATTTTTATTTATATGTTCACCATCTTGTGCGAAATTCACTCATTTTTCTTCGCTAATTATTTAGTTAATAAATGATATGTATTAAAAAATGGTTGTTTTCAAAATTACAAGTATCAAGAAAAAATAGGGTTAAAAATGCTTTTGCCACTAACAGGTTAATTCTTATTGAAATATTAAATTTATCTCAACTTAGTAACAAAACGTTTACTATGGTGTGGAGTATTATTTTTTATAAGGAACAATTAAATTAATTTAAACACATAATTTACATAATTACATATTTTTATTCAAAATTTTATGTCTTTTCTATCCGAAACAGTTTTCAGAATATGTTAGATATTAAAATTTTCAAGAAATAAATTAAAAATCAATAGCATGTTTACAACTTAATCTCATATTTATATATTTGTAATATTTGCAAGTAAATAAATTAACGAAATGAAATGTTGTAATATTAGTTGTCTAGACGTATATGATACACGCATATTGAATTTAAGATATTTATTTATATCATAAATGCTATGTTTGAAAGTAAGTTTTACTGAAAATTGGTTTCTATCTCTTGTTTGCTTTTCTATGCCTTCCAATTATAATTTCATATGTCGCAGAAAATTTGTACACATTTTCTCCATCATTAAAATAAATCCTACAAAGGAATATTCCATTTTAATTACTACAAACGGATAAACCATAGTTTTCCAAAAGATAAAAACAATTGAAAAAGCGTTATGGCGAACAAATGAATTTGTTTAAATTGTATCACTACCGTGTATTATTGTAGAAACTTAATATGACTCTTCTGTACTCACAATCGTAATAGGATCATGGTACACCCCCTTTTCTCCTTTTAGTTTTGAAGACAATTAATTGAAATTTGGTATATCCTATATACATAATAAGCGGCACTTTTTGACATACAAGAGATTTTCTTTTCACTTCCGGTTTCGCCGAAAGTGACACTAACTTTCGATTTTTAAGTGGAACACCCTGTATATTATTGCATTTTTGAATTCTGCATAATTTTCTGAATCCTACGATATCAAAAAAGTGACATTTCGAACGTCAGTATCTTTTATAACATAATTTTTACTTTTCCATTTAAGTGTGCCATGACAGTTCCGATTTATTCTAAATGACCCGTGTAATGCTAGAAAAATCGAAATCCCGTCAAAAATACTAAATTACGTAATTTATGAGCAAATAAAGTTCATCAAAATAGTTTTTGGAGAAAAACTCAATTTTCTCAAATGGGATCATATTGGTACCGTGGTACCATCCATTAGTACTATTAATAAGGAATTTATTCTTATGTCGTATTAAAATGTGCGATAAATACAAACAAAATTACAGCCAAAAGAAAATGAGAAAACATAGTTTTGTTCTAATTAAATGTTAAGAAGTAACTAACTAAGGTGGCTTTGAAAACAATGGACTATTTAGCTTGTCAAACATTTGTTGATTTACCGGTGTTTTTATTGTGCCTTTAAAAATTGTTTAAAATTCTTGTTAATTGTGGTCAAAATGCCGCAAATTTATACAAGAGATGAAAAAGTGGACATGTTAATTATTTATGGGGAATGTAGAAAAAATGCCGTTGCAGCTAGACACCTTTACGCCGAACGATATTCTGATAGACAATGTCCAGCGAGAAATTATTTTAATCGTCTTGGAAATCAATTCCGAAGTGAGCCCAACAAAGATCCCGAAGAAAATCTCATTCTTGACGAAGGAATGGAAATTAATGTTTTGGCTCGAGTAGAAGTTGATAAGACTGTTTCTTTGAGGCAAATTGTTTTTGAATTGGAAGTCAGTCACCAAACAGTAAGCCGAATTTTGCACAAATACCACTATAAATCTTTTAAATACCAATTGCACCAGCACTTGTACAAAAATGATTACGAACGTAGGATGGAATATTGCAATTGGATTTTGCAGAATAACGTGCAGCCAAACAATGATTTTTTGGGAATAATTTTATTTCCGGACGAGTCTAGGTTTACAAATTTGGGATTATTTAACCGACCAAAATCCAAAATATTGGTCACAAGAAAATCAAAATTTATTACGGGAAGGTAACTATCAAGTGCGGTTCGGTTTCAATGTTTGGCTTGGAATAATCGGTAGTAGAATCATTGGTCCAATAATATTTGAGGGGCCCCTGACTGGTGCCAGATACGTGGAATTTCTGCAAAATGAAATTGAGGAGAGTTTAGCTGAATTACCTTTCCATTTACGACAGGGAATGTATTTTCAGCAAGATGGTACTTCTTCCCGCAATTCAAGGATAGTAATTGATTACCTTCAACGGAGATTCGTAGAAAACGTAATTTCGACGAATGGTCCTGTGAGGTGGCCTCCAAGGTCACCTAATTGGACACTTTGAGTTCTTTCTTTGGGGTCATTTAAAAAATATTATCTACGCAATCGCCGTTATAACACGTGAAGACCTGGATCTATGAGTAAGACGCGTACATAACGGCCCAACAATTCGCGAACGTTCTTCGAGAAAAAGTTATGCGAGTTCAGAAGTACATTAACGTTAATGGACAGCATTTTGAACAACTGTTGTAATGTTTTGTGTTCATTTTTTGTATTCCAAATCCACCTTATATATAACAAGGTAATTAGAGCAAAATTGTATTTTCTTATATTCTTTTAACTGTAATTTTGTTTGTATTTATCGTACATTTTAATACGACATATGAATAAATTCCTTATTAATAGTACTAATAAATGGTACTACGATACCAATATGGTTCTATTTGAAAAAATTGTGTTTTTCCCCAAAAACTATTTTGAGGAACTTTATTTGCTAATAAATCATGTAATTTAGTATTTTTGACGAGATTTCGATTTTTCTAGCATTACACGGATTATTTAGAATAAATTGTAACCGTCATGGCACACATTATATAGAAAACTGAAAATTGTATTACTTATAAAAAATATTGACGTTTGAAATGTCTCTTATTTGGTATCGTTGGAATCAAAAAATTATGCAGAATTCAAAAATGCAATAATATACACGGTGTTCCATTTAAAAATCGAAAGTTCCGGCGAAACCAGAAGTGAAAAAAAAATCACTTGTTTGTCAAAAAGTGCTGCTTATTATGTATATAAAATATCCCAAATTTCAATAAATTATCTTCAAAACTAAAGGAGAAAAGGAGGGTGTATCATGATTTTGTTACACCCGGTATAGTTTGTATATTATCAGTCTCACATATTAATCAATTTTTTGAAAATTTTTTTATTTGGATGAACTCAGCGATGGAGTGATCCTTATCACCAGTTTCAGATGCTAGAATCAGTGGCAAGGCCAGCTATCATATTTAGGAACCAGTGGCAAAATAAAAACTCCCACACAAGTTGACCTGATTAAGAAGCCGATTGGAGTAAAATTGAATGTGAAGACTGTCATCTATTTACCTTCACCCATTTAAGTAAACGACCAGGCAAGGTTACAAAACATAGGCCATAAACTGGCCGTATACAGTATTCGTAGACCAGTATGAGTATTTGTATTCGTCACAGACTATATTGGGCTTATCATACGCAACGTCGACTACTAGTAGCATTGCAAGACGGACTAAAATCATCCAGATTTTGTTTGTAGCATCATGACGGAAAAAATGGGATATATTTGGCACGTGGAACATAGTACGGATAGAGATATTTTTCAGTGTGCCATTAGCGTCTGGCTTCTGGTGTTCTGGTATGAGCTGTTAAATACTCAGAAATCCGTTCAACTTTAGTCTGTATTATTGATCACAGGCACACAAAAAAAAGGTCGTGTAGTCGGGGACCGACCTATATACCGGTATGTATTTTCGCCCGCTGAACCAGAATCCGGGGTAAAAATTGGCCCATCGGTCAAAATTGGCCGGAAAAATAAAAAAAATGGCCGGAAATTCGGAAACAAAAATCTGGTGTCAAAAGACATTAAATGATATTGAAGTGACTTTACCCTTATATCGGTGTGTATTTTTGACCGCTGGATCGAAATCTGGGGTCAGAAGTAGCCCAACCGGTCAAAGCCAACAAATGACTTCAAAATTGCCCAAAATTTGGGGCAAAGAAATGTGACAGCTCACTATCATATTATTGTACATTCTAGGAGTTCCCGGTGCCATATTTGAGCAGTACAATGCTATTCCTTATAAGGCATTGAGATACTTAAATGACAACCATGCCCCATTAATACACAAGCCTTTTAGATCTCAAGATTGTTCGTCCATAGAACAGATGTGGCAAATGTTGGGTAAAAGGATTTGTAAAAATGGACAATCTTGATTATCTAATGACTTAAAGGATAGTTGAGCAATGCTTGGATAGAGATGCCCCAAGAAAAATTTTTAAATATTCAAAAAATATACCATGATTAAGCGTTAATCAACCCAATATTGAAAATACACCCTTTGTTATAAAATGTTAACGAAATTGTAGTTAAATAATAATCATGTCATATCAATTGAATCGGTTATTTCTTATACACCCTTAAGTTAGTTTACGCAATTTTTTGGAAATCGGAAGAAACTTCCTGTGGCTAGACTTAAGAGTATTTACGCGCTGCATTGCTTGTGACAGACATCGAGTCGATTTTATGGAATATACTGACTTTCGGTATTTTTAGCACCAATTGATGAAAAATGACCGAATTGACTAATTCCAGTATTTAATTCATTTTGACCTAAAATTGACTTCGGGTGTTTAAGAAATAACCGATTCAATTATATTGTTATTACTCAATGTCACTATTGAACTTCGAATGTGATTCATTAATAGTTACTCAAAAAAATAAGCATTATAATAATTTATTATGACTTTTAATTAATATCCTTTTTCACTCTAAATAATACGTTATTAACATTCTTCATTAGTATATATTTATGATACTAGAAAGGCGAAGTATATTGATCCATTTAAAAAAATTCCAAGTTTCACAGAAAAAACTCCTGATTCATAGCTAATAAATATCGTGATGATGACGACCTCGGATTGTAATTTGAACCTGAAAAATAAAAAGGCAATTTTTCCCAATTAGTCTTCGAGTCTCTGATAAATGACACCTGTTGTGAAATAATATACTAACTACCGGATATTAATAAAGATACAATGAAAAAATCTGTACCAAGGAAATTTTAAGAAAAATTGTGTTCAATTTTTTATAGTAAAGTTTTAAATTCACTTGTTAGTAGGAAAAAAGGGTGAAATAATTAACTAAACCAAAATAATCTTGGACAAAAGTGCCTTGTGCTTGAAAATCTAGGAAGGCATGCCTAGATATACTAAAAACTTATGACATACCAACGGAGTTAACCCTCCTATTATATTCCATATTATTAGTGATGGCAACTGAACTCGGTTTTCTGGAAACCGGATAATAGGTTTTGGATTATTCGCGGTTTTGTACAAAATCGAAAAGCGGTTACGCGCTTAACCGGTTATTCGAATAACCAACTATTCGGATAATCAATTAATACGCGTTTCATTTCTTTCCAATATTGTTAAAATTTGAAACTATAGGCGAGTAGGTGACCACCGACGCCTGTTTAGTGTAGAATTTATATAAAACCTGATATATTTTGTATTTTGTCATTTTTGTAGTAGATTGTGAATATTAAATAGACAACACAATAATACACAACTACAACACTAAATAGTCTAGCTAGACCTTCGCCATAGCAATACTCATGCATGGCGTGCGCCTTACGCGTGCTATAACTAAATCGAATAACCGTTTTTTTTATATCCAAATAGTCGGTTAATCGGATAACCGATATCCGATTATTCGAATATGCGGTTTCCCGAAAAACCGGTTTTGATCTATATTTGGATATCCGGTCTTATCCGAAACCGGTTTTTGAGAAAACCGATTAACAGTTTTCACTTTTTCTGGTTTTGCCAGCACTACGTACTACGCACGATATAATAGCAATAAAAAGAAACTGTAATTTTTGACAGTGACTTTACACATTAAGTTTTTTCACATCAAATACCAATTTCCCACCACGCTGCAAAATGTAAAATAAAAGATGAATTTTTGTCTTAAACTTACTTAGTAATAAAAAGAAAGCAAGTAAAGAAACTTTTCACAGATACAGAACTGTAATCTGATGTACGTATTACAAATATATGTTAATTTTAATAATGAGAGAAAGTAAAACGCATAGTTAATGTCTCATCTGAACGTCATATGAGTAATATAGGGTGCAGGTGGGGCCAGACGTGTTATTATAAACAGCAGGTGGGCAAGGGTTTCTTCATTTGTGGAATTCGCGACAAGCTGTGATTCCTCCCATGCCGACGAATTTAGTCTGAAAAATTATTTAGTTGTGGTATTGTTCATATAAGGAGCGAGTTTAAAGACGGTTTTTATTTACGATGTAGACGAGATTTTCTGGTTGGTGTTTTTATTTACAATATAGACGTTATTTTCTATTTAGTGAAGTGCCTTTGTAGACTACAAAATGGATAGGAAGTCGACGTCTTCCGAAATAAAACGCGAGATTAGGGACTGTAACATTAAACTGTTCTATAAACAGAAAACCAGTGTTACACAACACCAAACAATAAATTAGCAGAAATCAACAAAGACAATTCAAGGTAGACTTACTAAAGTCTATGGTGGGGTGTAACATTCCTTGGAAGCATTGTGACAATCCGGTATTCAGGGAATTTATAGAAATATATGTTGGGGGACAATATGCGAAAACGTAACTGCCTAGTTCCACTACACTAAGAAAATACTATTTGCCCCAAATAGTTGACCATATCATTAGCAATGTTAGCTCCGAACTCGAGGGCAAATAATATTTGGCTTAGCGTGGATGAGACATGGTTTAAACAGAACACCTTTCAACGGCCTCCAACCTTCTTCAAATATATTTACAAGGTAAGATACTGTTTCATTATAATTGGAAAACTATGAAAATCATAGCGACTCTTATTTACGCCCTCATAAGTTTTTCCTATGTCTAAATATGACAATAATCCTTACAGAAAATAACTTAACTGGTATACGGTATGCTCATCCATGTAAGTTCTACATAAAAGAAAAGAAAAAAGTTAAAACTCAAATTTTCGTTCGATGTCAACGAAACTAATAATTAATTTCCAATTGCTTGAAATATTATTGCAGACACCATTATTACGTTTTAAGATATGCCAAAAAACTTTCCTTAAATTTAAACATGCATATTGAAAGGACAATAAAAATGATATTAAATAACAAAATAAGAATGTATTTATCTATAAAATATACTTCAATATGGTTTAACATTTTCACGTAAATATAATGATCTACAATAAAATTTACTTGCATAGAACTAAATACAGTGTAAATTTTCAAAAAAAAAAATTTCAGTGTATACAATATTTCAGTATTCAATGTTTTAGCCCTTTGCTACATTCTCCGAAATATACACGGTATTTTAGACAGTTACTGGACAAGGGCATTATATTTTTAATTAACCAACAGATCCAATGCATCACATATCTGTCTTAATTTACCAAATTATAAAGAAGACCCTGCAGATGGCCATTATTAATTTGCCGAAACGGGAATGATCTTTCAGCATCAAAACAAAACACAGATCAATACCTGATAAATAAAATAAAAATAAATAGAAATTACACTCAACTGTTTTGCAGTTACTTCTCTTAATAATTCCAGTATTTCAAGATGCTTTTCATATTTTTGAACAAATATTTCTGTACAGCCTGATTCTATTTCATAGCCGATATTATAGCAAAAATCGTTACTTATCTTCTTAAAATATTGTGATCATTTAAAGAATCTGTGATACAAGCTGCTTTAATACGTGGTTTTAAAGAAGAATGTCACTCATCTCTGTATACAAGATTTTTGCAGGATTTCCTTTCTTCATACTTCAGATCGTACACCCACAGCGTATTTTTTGTAATAATTTCGTATTTTTCTTTATATAAATCCTCTTAAATCTGGACTGACAATCTGGGGACATATAATCTATAATAATGGTAAAATAATCTTTATAACATCAAACAATTTAACAGAGAGGTACTACTGTCGTAACCAAGAAAATTTTTAACTTAAGGAATTTTTTTAATGGTTATGTACGTTTAATTTCATGTTTCTCAATTTTTTTTAAATCTGGTTTTCGTCTAGTAATAGCGTTAACTGCATTTTTTTAAATGGCAACCCCCGATGAAAGTTTTTTGAATTGCCTACTGCATGCAACTAACCTGAATGCCATCGTAGTCCTAGAGTGGATTGGAACCTTTGATGTGAAGATAGCACTGACGCAGTTTTCCACGAAACACCAAAACACAATATACTCCACTTGACGCTCGTTTCGCCAACCAAGATGGCATCATCTGGAGATGAGTAATGGATATTCTGTAAGTTTAATTGATAAAATAATTAGGAAACGAAAGTTTAAAGAGTCGCTTCGAAATTCCTTGACCTTTCAAAATGAAAGAGAAAATCCAAAATTTGTATCGATTCCATTCGATCTTCGATTCACTCGTGGTATTGGTAGAATTTTTAAAGATGTATGTATGACAGTGGTTCATTCATCGGGAAACAAACTACAACAACTTTTAGGCGATCCAACAGACAAAATTGAAACAAACGAAAAGTCGGGGATTTACGAAATTAGCTGTAAGGACTGTAATAAAAGATATGTTGGACAGACTAGACGATCAATTCAAACTAGATTTAAAGAGCATATGGCCCATCTCAAATATGGTAGAACAGATAAGTCTAGTGTAACCCAACATGCGTTTGAGAACAACCATAAAATAGATATTAGCAATTTAAGATTAATTAGGAATGCACCAAATGCTAGACAGCTAGATGCATTTGAGAGCTTGAAAATCATAAAGTGTAAAAATAATATGAATAGTGACAGAGGGTCTATCCCATATAGCCCGCTTTATTTGTTAGTGGGTCACGGTTCGGTGAACCGTGACAACAGTTTAGATATAAATAGGGTAGATTGTTAGCATAAGTTTAGTTTTAATCATCTCCAGATTATGTCAACTTGGTTGGCGAAACGTGGGTCGAGTGCAGTATATAGTGTTTTGGTGTTTCGTGAAAAACTACGTCAGTGTTGTCTGTGTATTGTTTTTCCTTCATAATTACTTCTGGTAATTCTTTTAAAAATTCAAATTTAATTAGTCTACAAAAGCGTGTCGAGGAAGGACGCTGATTCTGTCACACAATTTCTTTCTTTTCTCCCACTTTAAATTAAGTTGTATTGGCACAGGAGACGATAAAATTATATGCTATTTACATGAGAGGACTGCTGACCACTAGCCCAGACGCAACCCCACTTTACAGTTAATTCCAAATTTTTAATTTGTTTGTCCGACAAAGTGGATGACAGGTTGTTGAACTTCTAATATGCGAGTTACTGTGTGAACCATCAAAGCCTGCAAGAACTATATTATGAGAAATATTCAATATTACACTTTAAGAAAAAATGCCTGAAATTGAATGTTGGCAGAAGTTCTGTAACTGTAATAGATGTCTCATTTGGGTAACATTTCTCTTTTGCTTTTGTAATTGCTTGATATGACGGATATATATCTGCACTTCTTTCTTTAGATAGAATTCTTATGAGCAGGCAGAGCAGGTATTGTGACTTTGTTAGTTTAGCATCCATGATCAAGGATAGTGCTTCATCGGGAGTATAAGGTTTTATGTCACGAATTTTCTTTAATCTTGTCCATGCATGCTTAATTTTTTCAGCACGGGTAGGATTGGTAAACTGTGTCTCTTTTAGAAGATTTGCTGCCGCATGTTGCCCTTCAGAGCGAAGGCTCATTTCAGTTGCATGTGCTAGTTTACTGATTGTGGCACTTCTTCGAGGCCTTTGAGACTTTCTTCTTGCATCCTAGAGCTGCTTTGATCAAATATTGATTGCGGGCGACCTTTTTTGCTCGAAGAACTTTCCTTAGATTCTGTTTTTTTCTTTGGCATCCACGACTTATTCATAACAAATTCCTTTTTTTAAAAAATCCCTCTGTTTCCAAGAATATTGAATCAATGATTCTCGAATCTTTTAAAAATCGCAGCACATTGTTGGGTGACAATTTTATATAATTTCGCTTTGACCTCTTTATTATTCTAAATATTATAAACATTCACTAGATGATTCTGAACTTCTTGAATTTGATTGAAACAAGCTATTCTACGCTTTGTGCGCAAAATTTTGAAAATGTCACCTCTAGTTGACATGTCGAAAATTAACTTCTCCAATCTAGAAGAAGAAAAATAATAATTCGTTATAAAAAGTAGGTAGTTATGAACCGTATTATATCTAAGGTAGTTAATATTTCATACATCTACTTCTTGCTTCATTTTTACTGGGAAGGATAATATTTGATCACCCGGTATATATCCGAATACTTGTAATGGTAATGGTAATGGTGGGGGGAGGCTGACGCCTGGCAAGTAGGCCACAGACGGGCCCTTTTTACCAACCCCCAGCTGTCCCCTCAGCCATGTGCTTCTCTTGCTCCCTCATCGAATCTTTCCGACCTTCTGATGAAGGTCAGGATGTCACTCATTGCGAGGGAGCTCATCTCCTCCCTTAGAAGCGCCTCAGAACCGAAGATACTGTGTCTCAGGCGCCCAAACGCTTCACATTGTCCCAGGAAGTGGTAAGATGTCTCTTCATCACTCCTGCATCTTGGACATGTAGGGTCTTCCTCAATACCTATCAATGATAGATGCCTCTTAAGTCTGCAGTGGCCTGTCAGAACACCGATTAAGAGATTCAGAGTCTTACGACTCCGTCCCAGCAACCAGGCCGATCTCGATTTGTTCGGCCCCGTCACAAAATCTCGGGTTTGCCTGCAGGCCCTGTTGGTCCTCCAGTGCGTCCTCAGTGTCTCGTGGGCCCACTCATTGAGGGCCGTTGTGACCTGCCTTCTTGAAATACCTAACATAGGCTCAGGCCCGTGACAGGGTTCCTCGGCTCCGAGTCTAGCCAATTCATCGGCCTTCTCGTTGCCTGGAACTCCCATATGTCCCGGGACCCATACCAGTCTGACTTGTTTATGCCTGGCCAGCTCTTCTAGGGCATCCCCACACTCCTGGACGAGAGCTGATCTCGTCCTGGGGGAGCACACCGCCTTTAGAGCAGCCTGGCTGTCGGAGCAGATGTATATTATCTGTTCCGCCCCATTCCTAACCTCAGCCCTACCTGCCACCGCTAGGATGGCGTAAACCTCTGCCTGGAAGACCGTGGTGTACGAGCCTAGAGCAAAGCTCTCCTGTACTTCTTTGCCTTCCAGATATATTCCCGCCCCGGAAGACGATCTAGTGGCCAGCCGAGATCCGTCTGTATAACACACCAGAGAGTCCGGGCGGAAGTCAATTCTTCCTTCACTCCACTCCACTCCGAATACTTAGAAGATTTATAGAAAAATACTACAATTTTACAAAACCGTTGTTGAAATGTATTTCAATTTATTTCCAATTACCAACAAACTATGTAGATATGTGCTTGTCGAAGTAACACCAGTATACATTTTTGAGTTCCTCGTCAGTTGCGCATAAATGCGCCTTATGAAATTCATTTTATAAGTATGTGGCTCTCTGTTTATGAAAATCACATGTTAAGGACTTTTGAGGAAAATTTTATAATTCAATGTGAAGTAGTAATAAGTGTTAAAATTAGTCAATCTTACGCTTGCTTATAAAATATTTCATGCAAGACATATAACAATCTTATTTTAATCAGCAATGCACAAAAGTAAAGCACTTACCTTAAGGAACTTCCCTGTAAAATTACAGCTTAATTATTCAATATTCACTGCGGTAAAACCTTTCACAAAAACTGATGCAGATTACGTTCACGCTCTCACAAATGCAATTAACGGTTTGGGAGGTGGGTATATTGACTCTAGCAGGTAAATATGGGGATGAAATTTGTGCCAACCGATAGTCCATAGATTTCTTAGAAGGATGTACAGAGCTTAACAAAATTATAGCACTTTTATAAATTCAATTTTTGGCCACCTTTTTAAAGTTTGGTCCCACTATACATTGTGCTCGAAGCAGTGCAAAACATCAAATAATATTATAGATAATGTTTATAAAAAGAAACTTATCGAAAACAGTGTTGCTATGGCCAATACTGAAGTGAATTTTTGCTTTAATTGCGATAAAAGTTTAAATGAAGATGATATAGTTGTTGTCAAAGAGAAAGGTGTGCTCCATCTTCTCAAAGCGAGTGAAAAACGAGGCAATCGTGAACATGTGCATGTGTAAAAAACATTATCCTCAGTAACGGTGCATACCGCTTGTCTAAAAAACTATAATAACTAGAAACTGATCACCGCACATCTTCGTAAAATAGCTAATGCGCAGCCAGTTGTCTCTACGTGACGCCAATCTCTACAATAAAATTTTTTAAAAATAGTGTATTTTTTTTAGTTCCCCTCCGTATTACTTTTCCAATTAAACTTTCGTATACGCTAGTACTAATAATATCGATAAATTCAATTATCTATATAAATAAAAATCAATTGCCACATGTATGACGGAGCATCACTTGAGAACGGCTCGATCGATTTGGCTAATTTCTTTTTCGTTGTGTTGGAAAATCCACGGGAAAAGTTGGAAATTTGGATAGTGTTTTTATATGAAAAAAATCTTTGTTAAATTTTGACGTTTTGATATTGATAGTCATTACGTGAAATGAGGCACAGTTTGAGAGTTCTGCTGTCACATGTTTTCATAACAAAAAAAAAGCGTGCATGGCTTAAAGATCTTGTAACCATTTGACATTTGACAACAGTTTGACATTTTGCGAATTGATTTAATTATATTTTCTTGGTTTAACGAAAAAAAATACTGTGTTTTCGGTGGTGATCTTTTGGTACATTGAAAATCGTTCATGTGTTGAAAAGATTATTTTAGTGTCTTTGGAAAAATGCCACCAATAAGGCGTCGAAATATCGGTCGGCGTACGCGCAACGCAAGAGAAATACATGATCGTCTAGTCGATGACACTGATGAAGAGCGTAGACAGCGTTTGGAGGCAAATCGAATAAGAATTTCTCAAGCGCGATCAATTATGAATCCGGAACAAAGGATACAGTCGAGTTCGACTCGCTCAGTTGGAGATAACGTACAAAATAATTTGAGACGTCGACTAAATAGACGGCCAAAAGTAACAATTCGACATGAACGTTTGGCGTTCAGAACTCTCAGGTTAACAACGAATATGCGAGTCGCGTTACAAAATGGCGAATCGACGGAAGTGTTTTCCACACAATTATTAGACATTGGCAATGGAAAAATCCCGGTTAACGCTTCCACTGGCCTCATTTCATTTCCACCTAATTTTTGTCAATTCACAACGTCGAAAGAAGAATTGATCACGAAAGTGTTCCCGAATATTTATGCAAATTACAAAAACCATGTTTGCTTGAGCGAACGAGCTATTTTGGCAGCGAAAAATAAGGACGTAGACAATTTGAACATAAAAATTCAAAGTCAAATCGCTGGCCAATTGCATTCATTGAAGTCGATCGATTTAATTACCGATCCAGATGAAGTCGTCAATTATCCAATTGAATTTCTGAATTCATTGGATTTGCCAGGAATGCCGCCGCACAATTTGCAGCTCAAGGTAGGCTCGGTGATAATCATGTTACGCAACCTGAACCAACCGAAACTATGTAATGGAACAAGACTCGCTGTTAAGAAGCTGATGAACAACGTGATTGAAGTAACGATAATCATAGGAAAGTTCAAAGGTGAGGATGTTCTGATTCCAAGAATATCACTGATTCCAACCGATTTGCCGTTTTAATTTAAGTGTGTCCAGTTTCCTGTTCGCCTTGCATTCGCAATGACGATTAATAAATCGCAAGGTCAATCGTTGGAAATGTGTGGAATGAACCTTGAATTGCCATGTTTTTCCCATGGGCAGTTGTACGTGGCGTGTTCGAGAGTAGGTAAACCATCGGCGCTATTCGTTTTCTCTCCGAACGGAAAAACAAAAAATATTGTTCATCACCAAGCGTTGCTATGAACGCATTACTTAATTTTTGTAAATATTTGTAATATTCCAATATGGGTGCTCTGCAACCTGGTCTCAACATTAAATCCTAATTAAAATAATCTATCTATCTTCCACCTATATATATTTTTGTATAAATTGACAGGACAACGACTGTCGGGTCAGCTAGTTAAATATAATTATTAATAGTATACTACAGTAGTATATTATACAAAATATTTGATTTGATTTTTTTGCAAAATTTATTAACAATAAAGTAGGACGTTTCTTGGAGTAAAAATTTCGTTAAATTGCATATTTCCTCGACTATATCTCAGTCCCTGCTAAAATTATACGAAAAGTATAAATACAAAAAAGTTTATCCTTTACAACTTTTGTTTGAATATTTTTCTCATATAACGAACCGTTACCGAGTTATTCTGTAAAAACGTGCTTTCTGCACCTTTCATTCAAGATGGTGGCTCGCGCTCACCCCGCTTCCCCTCAAGGTCGAAAACTTATTTTTCATCAGAGCCACTTCTTATTTGAAACCCCACCTTTTGTAAGGCAAAATTCCCCACTGACTGGACTATAAGTCATTTACAGGTTTTCCTTCACACAATTTTTCATTTAAGATTATCAGTATTCACGAACTTGTTCCGGAGCGTGTCTCAAATTTACCAGAAACTCTTAGTTCTTGCATCATCAATCATTCATCACGGTAGAAAACAACAACATTCTTATCAAAATCTACAGCAATTTTTTAGACTGTTATGCAATAATTCTTACTGCATTTTGGTTCTTAACATACTGGCGACGAAAGCATCTTTGGTGGGATGTCTTTTATATTTGCCTTGGCATCTATTTTGTATTGTTTAGGCGGTTTTCCTTGCCGTCGCCTGCTCCTTGTGGTATTTTTAAAGAGGGTAACTTTTAACACGGGTATCATATTGTACAGGGTGGGAAAATTTCAATGTTTGTATAGGGTAACTCGGTAACTGTAAGATATACAAAAAAAAATGGAAGACACATTCTCGGTCTCTTTTTTGAGACAAATTTACTGGCAAAAACAAAAATTTGCTATCGTCTTTTGTTTTCGAGTTATAAACAAAAGTTCGGTTTTTCAACTTTTTAGACAATATATTGGTTGTTTATAAACTTATTAGTTCTCCTCAGTATGTTATGGAACAGACAAATGATAGTGGCCAACCTGCTCGAAACCGGTCTAGGTCTGGTTAGGAATTGACAATTGATATTGGCTACCGATCTATCATGATTTGAAGGTATAATCCAATGCAGGTCGGGGTATATGCCCGCTGAGTAGTTGTTTCGTTCAAATCATATTTAATAACAGTAGTTTAGTCCACCTGGGCTAGAGGTCGCCGCTCTCGGTACTTGCTTCGCAAATCGCTATCCGCCACAGAGACATCTATGATGTCAGTCGGATAGTAGCACTTGGACCACATGAGAAGTTTCACATACCTCTCACCACTACTCAACTTACCTTAGTCAGTATATGACTAGCAGGTTGGCCACTATCATTTGTCTGTTCCATAACCTATGGCATACTGAGGAGAACTAATAAGTTCGAAACCGGTCTATGTCTGGTTAGGAATTGACAAATGATATTGGCCACCGATCTATTATGATTTGAAGGTATAATCCAATGCAGGTCGGGGTATATGCCCGCTGAGTAGTTGTTTCGTTCAAATCATATTTAATAATCATATATTTATATCTAATTTTATAATACATTACAATTACAAAATTTAGATTTACAGAATGGTGACAATTTAACAAAATTTAGTTTAGATGCGATTGACATCATAACTGGAGAAGCGATATTTTCCTTCTTAAACCATCCAGAATCGAAAATATTTGGAATTTTTTAATTTATTTGGTGTACGATTTTGTTTGTTTCTTTGTGATTATTATATTTTTTATAAAACAAAAGGCTTTCGTTATTCAACAAATACCTGCAACTGTCAAAAATTATATTTTAAAATAATTATTTATAATCAAATGTAAAGGGTAGCAAAAAGTCATTTTTACCCAAAGCAGCGGAAGAGCTCGGACCCTGATTTTGAAGTAATTATGAGTTTATTATTCTGCTATATTATCTTTCTATTAAATTCAGCCAATAAACTCAAAAAGCAAAAAGTTCAAGGGCCGACCTTACAGCTTTGTTATTTAATTCTAGTTTATTATAATTCACAGAAATAAGCATAAATAGTATAATATCGAAGTGTTTGTGTTTATTAGAATGTAGATACCTAGTTTAGTTGTCCATAAAATATGTATACATTATACGATTTCTACAATGCACTCTATGCTTGGCATTTGACCTTCTTTTGATATTGAATAAATTAATAATAGATATTTATTACCGTAGCAGCATTACAAGCGCTATTTTATAAAGTAATTAAATTAAGATATGAAGTATCCTGACGTGTTTCCTGAAATATCGTGCATCATTGATATTTTGACAATACTACCACTAAAATGTTTTTAAGAGATGGAAACCGAACAATATATCGATTAATAATTTACTGAAACCTTTAACACAAATTAATTTTAAGATTTTGATATACTGTTTACTTTCTTGTGGATCACGACATTACAAATATTATCAAAACTGTTCAGGACATTTTAACAGTCTCGAAAACACCACTAAAGTTTTTTCTAAAACATCAACTTTTAAAATTATAATGCAAAGTAATATTTTATTTACTTATCTCATTAGCACTTTTTTCTGTATGTAGGAGTGGCAAGGCACATTTTGTATAGGAAAAGAATCATTCAGTGATTAATGTATGGATGCTTTTTTCTGGATCAAACATTTACAAAATTTTACTTTTATATACCTAATATAAGAAAGCTTAGTAATCGTGATTTTTTTTTGACCTCGAGATTTTTATTGATATATACGTTTTGAACCCTCCTGAATTCATTCTGACTATATTCCGAATGATGTCTGTCGGTGCGTGTGTGTGTAGGTGTGTATCCGCGATAACTCAAATATTGCTAACGGTAGACTCCCCAAATTTGGCAGTTAAGATTGTCAACAACATTTTAAGTGACACATTAAACTTGGTGAATGTGGTACCACCAGATAAGATATAAATGAATGAAAGAGGAAAAAAGGTACAATTTCGGGAAAAAAAATTAAAAAAAATTTATTACATTTCTGGCCGAATCTCAACGAATTATAATGAAAAATCGTAACTTTATGAAAAAATCTGTCCTTATGTCTGTAGTACACTTGTTCTAAAGACCAGATACAATGAAAAAATTCGGTGATGAGAAAAATTGGTCAGCTGAAAGGGGGTCCACGGCACTCAAACTTTTCTATATTTGCCTTTAAAGAAATATATATTCTTGATGAAAGATTATAAATCATGTCTACTATATCAAGCGAATAAAATATATTTCCAAGTACTTAAATAAAGCTGATGTAAACTGAAATGTTTTACACATTTGGCCTCATAAAATGGGGTTAGGATAAATTTAGCAGTTTGTCATTTGAAAGGTCTAATTTAGTTACAATAATGTCAATATCAATAACAGTTTTATGTTTGAAAGGTCTGATTTAGTTACAAAAATGTCAATGTCTATAACAAAAAATTATTAAAATATATGACATGAATTATTATTGACAGTATCGAATAACGCTGATAATTAATTATTTAAAAATTTTAATGAAACATTTCAAGGTACGCTATTAAATTTTAATTGAGATAAGTGAAGAATTAAACAGAATGATTTTTTTAGATCAGGATGATATATACTGTTATAAGAAAGTTATGTGCTAGCCAGATCAGATATTTTACAAGATTTTATGAGACTGTCAATTGCCGAGAAAATGAGGAAACATTCCTCACACGAAATAACTACATTGTGCACGGAAAGTTAAAGATATTTCATATTTTCATGAGAGGATTGGACTAAAAAAAATTGGGGGATTGATAACTTCTTTATTAAGTTTTTTGCATAATTTGTTTATGAAAAAAACGAGGAAATACAATTTTAGTTAAAGAAGAGTTTATCCGTGGGAACCAATAGTCTTAAACCTCTCATCAAATACCTCGTACTTTGGCACCTCACTCTAATTACGTTAAGATACATCTGAGCATGCATCTAATATTGTGGTCGATCACATCTTGTAGGAGATGTGCCCATAAAATGGGAAGAATATCTGCTGTTGCCTAATGTTCTCTGAGCTGGCTGATGGTTTTGAAGTGCCCTATCCAATAAATTCTACACACGTTCAATGGGATTCAAGTCACAAGAATGAGATGGAGGAGGATCGTAAATGTTTCAAGGATGTTGAATACTTGCTGAGTACAATGGAGGCGAGTATTATCATTAAAAAAAGAAAATTTTTGCCAATAGCAGCTTGAAAATTCTTCACAATGTTACTCACAATAGCATTTGCATACGTTTGTCTAGTCATGGTTCTCGTGCAGATGTATAGATCGATGTGTCCTCCAACACATAATCCTTCCCATGTCTTAACACTGCCATTCCTTGTCCCGGTTTTTATGATACGTTGCTCCCTTTAAATGGGCTGCGTGGTTAGCTGGACGTAACCAAGGGGCTCGATATCAAGGATGAGTTGACAGACCAAACTCTCTGAATCTATTGGGTACTGGTTGGACACTTACTGTAACCCCATGTGCTGCACGTAAGGTGCTTCTTAGTTGAGAAGCGTAAAGGTTAGGAATCCTTCTTATTGTAAGTCGAAGATACCGATCCTTTTGCTCTGTTGTATACCTCGACCATTTCTGGACCGTTCTTGTACGGATCAGTTTCCAAAACAAGCACAAATACTTTGGCTTCCTTCTAAACTAAGGAACAGGCTTTTTATCAGTTAGATAAATGACTTATTGCTTTCATATTTATTCAAAAAACCTCACAAAATACCTTTCAAACACACTCGAACGCAATTAACTACGGAATGATAATTAATTGTATCTATTCAAAAAGTATAAAAACAAGAATGCAACTAAAATAGACATAACTTTTTATTCTGGAAATCTAAAAACCCTTGCAGAGCATACACACGGAACATTTTTTTGCAGGGACGTATTCAAGTGGTATTTTTCCAGTATCCTTCAATTTCTGTTTACAGTGTATGATTATAGACATTTTCTTAAAATTAAAAACATTCTTGAGAACATATTAATTCGGGGGGAAAAAAAAGGGAAAAATATTTTTTTCGTTGTTAACATATTTTCATGGTTTAAAAGATACTGTTACATAATTTTCTTCACATTTCCAATCTATTATCAAACGTTTCAATGTCTTTAAACTATGCAGGGGGTAACAATATGTTTTTTTTTAATGTTTTTTAATATTTAGATTATAGTCGTTATTCTGACTACAATGATATATCGGAATTATTTTTAAATAACTAAATCTTTAAAGAGGTTGAGCTGAATTTGTCTTAGGGCACTTGTCAAACAATTTTAAAGAATCTGCATTTATTCTCCCAAAAAAAATTCATTTTCATCAAATATTGCCAAGGGACTTCGTTCCATGAATGCATTTTTGTGAATGGTTCCTGAACAATTTACACAACAATAATTTTCTGGGCATTACCTTTTACACCGATGAAGTTAAGTTTTATCCACAAGGGCGGATTCAGGAGCTCCCTAATGGGGGCACTTGACACATATTGCAAAAATACTTAATTATAAATGACACAAATAGCGTGTAACAAAAAATTTCAGGCATTTTGACAGGAATTTTTGTTTGGTAATTTTAAACTTAAATACAAATTTATTAAACATATATCGGTAACGCTTACAAAGTACATAAATAGAAATAAGATCATGACCATCTACACTAGATTTTTTTGCCTGCCTAAGGTGGGACAATTACCCCCATTGCTCTTGTATCCGCGCTTGTTCATTTGAGTGACTATATGTGAATAGTCAGAATATGAGGATTTGGACAGCAGAAAACCCTTCCGAATACATTAAAATACCCCTGCATCTCTGTAAGTGGGTCTCTGGGTGGTAATTAGACGAATTAACTTCACTTTCTTTGATCAAAACATGAATTAAAACTTTTATATTCAACACATGTTGACTCCGTTCATTTATTAATGATGATGAGCTCCGTGGAGCGTATTTCTAACAGGGCAAAGCTACAACATACACTGCGCGCACTTCAATTTTTTTACGAGAATTGTACGACCATAAAATAGTAGATCAAAATTTATAGCCATCCCGTTGCCATATCGTTGTTTCTGATTTATTTCTGTTTCCTTAATTGAAAAACTGAGTTTATCGAAATATCGAAGAATTACGAAATTCACATTTCGCAATTACAATGTGTTTGAAATTTTGAGGAAACGATTGCGTCATTGTCGGCATAATGGGGAATCAAAATTGTGAATAATTATTATTAATAAATAGACTGGGTCAAATTCCGTAGAAATCAGTGACGTCAGACATGAACCGGCATATATTATGTAAATAACCGACAATGCATTTATTTTTTGAGTACAGCGCACTTATTGGTCGCAGTGTTAATAACTATGAGTTCCTTAGATTTTTCAGAAGCTTCTGCTTCCGTTTCAAAATCATCGGACCATGAAAATGACTGTGAGAGCAAGAATCTTAAACTAAAAAAGAAAATGGGATATTGTCCTTTCACCAAACAATGGGAAATTGAATATATGTATTAAACAAACAAAAAATGATTGTTTCGTGTTTATTTAAATTTTAAACAAAATATTTTACCTAAAATAAATAATTTATCTGACGCTTTACAGCTTTTTTGTTGTGTAGGTACCTCTTATTTACTAATTTTATGGACAAATATATATTTTTCTCTGTCATTGTTCGAATATTCCAGGCGCGTGCTGGGAAGCTTTTGGGCTTTCTATAAGGGCACGACTCCGACCCGCTTTTTGACAAAAGAAAATGGTATCTTTTCCAATGTGTTACAATTATAAGAATATATTTAAAAAAACATCATTTAAAGAAATAATCCCTACAATACAAAAAAGAAACGTTAGAAAATCAAATAGAGAAACATTATATAATTATTAGAAACAGATGACAACTGAAAACAGTTCTTAAATACCTTACTCTTTTGACATAGTTTTTAATTTATTTCAAGCTCGTAAATTCTCGTGCACAATACAATTGCGAAATCTTGTCTTTAATAATTTGAATTTTGAAAATGACCATTCATATGATACTTGAGTTCATGGAATTGATGGAAGAAATTTGTAAACAAGCAATTGCTTGAATTTTATCGAATATAGATTATAATCACACAATACTAAAAACACATACGTTACACTAAGGCACGAGTTACACCGAGATTTTTTGCATTTTTTTGGGAATAATTTATCCGTATTCTCAATCACCTCCCCATTCCTGACTCTGTAATTGAAATATCTGGATCAATTTCCAACTTATCACCATCATTACTAGTGTAAACATTTTGAAAATCGCGTTTGGAGAAATAGGTCTAAAGTCTGGAAAATGCCGTAAGTTTTTTCTTCAATTCTGTTTTTCCAATGATGGAGTTATCTCACAAATTTTGTTTAAAGAATCCTGTGGAAGGGACTTACTTATTACTGAAAATCATTTAGGATCAAAACATTTTAAATCACCATAAAATACGCCATGTTTTACAAATCTAGTCTCAATACTATTTACAGTATTGTTCATGACAATATTTTACACAGTTAAGTGGAAATGATATTATGGGTTTAGCCGATCTGTTCATCTCGAGCAAGTTCACCTAGCATTGCTCTTACAATCCGTCTCCTTTTTTGGAAGTTGACCAGCTAAGAATACATCAGAGTCCACATTTGCAAGCTTTTTATTTATAACTGAATAAATCGCTTAGCAGATTGTAATACACCTAATAAATTTCAAAGAAATACAATAATTAATGATTATTTCATTTTTTCTAACATTTTAATTATTATCTGTAGAGTGGATGAATAGAAATAGACAGAAGGTCCAGGGCCCCTTTGATCACTTCATTGAGAACCTACAGGGACATTTTCGTTTCCTGGTAGGCAATTACATGTTTGAAATATTCCATGGTCTTAAAACACGGTTAAATAGGTCACGTCTACCGCAGTCACTTGTAAATTGACAATCAGTCCCAAAATCGACTATTTACGAGTTGGGAATCGTAATGTGGGGCATGGAGCATACATGTTATATGTATTAAATATGGAAAGCTTTTAGCAACAGGTCAGCTTTAATATATACCATGCTGTATCTGTAACAAGCATTAATAGTTGTAAATTAGTAATATCCATTGCTTTCAATGATGTTACAACTAGATTTCGCATCTATAACTTCAACTATTTTAGTAGAAAGTGAAAATTCAAGTGAAAGTCTACCAGGATTTAGAATTCATACTATCACATATGCCACATGATTGCTTGTTGCGTCCGTCATTTTCGTTCATTTTCGTTCGTCATTCAAAAAGCAATACTAAAAAAATTTAAGCACACGTTAAAACAAAAAAAAAATGGATAACGATGAACTTTCGACATGAGGTCTTTTTTTTGGCAGTTCCTACCGTTGTGCCTACTTGATCAAAAAAAAATGGAATGGTTCCTTGTCAAATGCACGTACTGAAATATTACAGACACTGAATATGAAAATAAGGTCACACACAAAAGTCGCATATGAGAATTCGTTGTTTTATTATGTGTATGTTTTCTAGATCATAAATGTTCTTTCCAATGAGTTATGTTAGTCGACACTAAGTTTACTTTATATACGGTATACACAACAGCCATACCATCACATTTTAGGTCCTCAAATTTAGCTATATGTTTTCAAATATAGACCGCAAATCGCAAAGGCTTATTTTTGACTGACATTTTAACTGTTATTATTAATATTATCGACGCGTGACGTATCAATTATGAAACGAGACTGTCTACTGGCTTAATTGTTTTAAGTGTCTCCGTGACGCCACTGATTTACTCGGAATCTGGCCCAGTCTATTTATGACTTATTTTGTTCTTACATTATTCAATAAACATATATATTCATTTTACGTTCTTTTTACATATTTCTTTCTGTATTTCTTTCCTAACAAACTTTACCTTAACTCAATCTGACATAACTATGATATCACAGTTGTAATAGCCTAATCAAAAACATGCATTTGAAAATTCATAGGTGACCTTGATTGTGTTTTTTGTTGGTCTCTCGGTACCAAAGTATTTATTCCTATTGTTATTATTATGGGTAAATACTAAACTAAAACATTTTCCAAAAACCATGTGGTTTATTTATACAACACTTTTGTTTTGCAATCATATTATATTATCTTATATCTCCCCTATTTTGTTTTTGAATATCTATCTATCTAATTATCAGCGACCCATATTATAGCGAAATCTTGTGCAAACTTTACCGTATGTTTGCTAAAATTGTGGCTAAATTTACTCAATAATATTACATATCTCTAGGTAATGATGATTACATACCTCCAACATAAATTTAATGATATGTCAGTTCATAAGTACAAAAATAACAAGCTAACTGTAGAAACTGTCGACCCAACATTTCGATATTATTATTGTTTACAATAATTTTTATATTATTATTACGCATATCCACGTTTACCTTTAAATGCGATATTCTATTTAATGCAGTTTTTAATAATTTTCAAGCAAAATATGACAGTTTCATGCTGAACAAGAGCACTTCGTTATTTTATGTGGATATTCATCTAGTTTTCAAACCTAATAGGTGTATAAACAAATTTAATATTGTGAGTCAAAATATGTACATATCGATTTACTCAACAAGCGGTGCACTCGAACAGAGCTTTTATATGTTTCATAAAATGTAATATCTCTTTTTCCTTTTTGTTACATAGTATCAACATATATTATCATTATGCAATTTTTTTTCATTTCCGACGAGATGAAATGATTTGCAATTTTTAATAAAAGATATTTCCCTTTTCCAATATCAAACACAGACAGGTAATAAAAGAAATGTAAATTGTGGGAGTAAAATCAGACTAATTGACTTGTTTGAATCGAGTGCTTTATCATTTCTATGTAATTCATATAATTTTTACTTATTTTTCACTTTATAGAATATTTGCTTCTGTTAAATTATGTTAGTTGAACTTTATTAAGTTTGGACTCCTCGTTGTTGATAGGTTCGCTTGTCTGTTCTATACTGATGAAGGCTAATAGCGAGAAACCCGTCTGCGAATGGCTTAGTAACCTAGCCCACCCTAGTCCTCTGACTTGGTGGTAGCCTATTTGTAATATGTGCTTTTGCTTTTTTGAAATAATTGACAATTATTCGAAATGTAAATTTACTCTGCTGTAGTAGATTTATATATGTATATATATATATATATATATATATATATATATATATATATATATATATATATATATATATATATATATATATATATATATATATATATATATATATATATATATATATATATATATATATATATATATATATATATATAATACATAAATTATTTTAAAAGGTTTTTAATTGTTTTCATTAGAATAAAAATGCAGATAAATAGAGGGACAAGAATAGAGTGCAAACGTGCAGTAAAAATAAAAGGTTTGATGAATACAGTATTATGCATACATTTATGAATGAACATTTTCAGAAAATAATTTCAATTTAGTTTTTAACATATGTGTAGTAGAATTAAGTATTTATTGTTCATATAAAAAATGTAGTTAGTTATAAGGTATTTGCAAAGCCAAATTGGCCATAAAAATTAATGAAAAAAAAATAAAAAAGCAAGAAAAAGGTGTTCGAGTTGAAGTCCTGGATCTTCACTGGCAGAGCTGACGAGAGACATATTGTGTATTTCCTGCCATCGAAAAGGTGTCACCAATGTAGTCCCATAAAAAATTTCACTTCAATCAACTTCAGTAGTATCAAAAGTTGCATAATTTCAGGGGAAAGATTTCACCTATAAAAAGAGACAATTGTTATAGTATAAACTTTTAAAAGGGGAAATTTATGAAAAATCTAGTATAGAGTCAATGTAATTGAACTTTAGATAAAAAGTTAAGAAAGCAACATTCAATAAACAGGGAAAAATATTGTAAATTATCTAAAAACTTTCACAACGAAACATAAAAAGTGCATGGTATGTAAAAAGTGAATATAAACTGAAATAAAACTTACCAAACAGAGGTGCAGTAATGTGTTTAGATGAATGCCATATTAATTTCTCCAATATTGGGGTTGAAACATAAACATTTCTTGACTTTGTATGTGTGACAGCATAGTTGAACTATAATTTCATCCAAAACTAAACAGAAAATCCATCGATGTGCAAAAACATGCCATATAGACAAAGAAGACACTCAGTGCTTCGTGTGTGAGTGGGGTAGCTCAAGACACCGTGTTAAAGTGTGGTAAAAGTGGTGAAACCAATTTCGACAGCCTACAAAAATGTAGAAACAAAAATATTAGTTTTTGAGAAAAGATATGTTAATCTAGATATGAAAAGATTTTGTTATGAATAGTTAATAAGTTCTAGATTTATAAAAAGGAGTTTGTTTAAAATTATAGGGCACTCGTTAAGAAAAATTTTTAAAAATGAGATGTGAAAGATAAAAATTTTATACTGAACATAACACATGCTAATTTACAGAAAATGCTCAGGAAAGTATCAAGAAAAGAATATTGTATTAAAAAAGGCAACAAAAAGGTAGTATAAAAGTTTTTATTTTCAAAATTAAAAATATTTGACATAAAAAAATAATTTGTCACAAGTAGTCATTTTTGAAATTTGGTGATTTTTACTATATACAAAATTAAAGTAAGCAAGAAAAAAATTTGATAGTTGGTTGTTATTGATAAAAAAATTGGAGGTTGGAGAAAAGTTTTGAAAATTTTGCAGATCGAATGAAATAAAAATAGAAGAAATATTAAGAAAATCAAGGTTAGGAAGTAAGTGTTGTAAATAAAAGGTTTTAAAATAAGAATTCAAGACAGAATAATAAAGAAACAGTGGAAAAATGTTGTAAGTAGTTACCTGTTATAAAAAATCCAGCTGGGGATAAATCACAAAAAAATAAAGTAAATACACTACACCAGTACAGTAGAAAATTAGAGCGGCCATATTATCTGAACTTGGAACGTGGAATACAGCTGATACAGAATTAAAAAAACGACACAGTTTGGCCAACTGCAAGGATAGAAAACAAAGTAAGGTAAAATCTCGAGATTTAACATTTGGTTGGGTAAATTAAGCTATTATAGTAAATTTATTTGTTAAAATTAAAAAAAAAAAAATATTAAATTAAAACAACTCCTTGTTATTTTCTGAAAGTGTTTAGTTTTTTTTTGTGTATGGATGTGTACTGATTTTGTGTATTTAAATTTGAAATTATACTATAGATAGAAACATAGTGAACCTGCATCCTGAGTAAGAGCAAAAGAAAATAAAACAGTAAGAAAAAACTTGTAAAATAAAATCTGAGCTAGTTTGGGTATACAAGGGCATAAATAAAACAAATACAAATTTAAAATAAAGGTGCCAATTTTCATAAATTTTAATAAATCACAAAATTTTCAATTTTACAATAGTTCAATGAAACAATTCAAAATTTTTACAAATTATAAATAAAAAATACAACAATACAACAAACCTTATTATCACAACAATATATATATATATATATATATATATATATATATATATATATATATATATATATATATATATATATATATATATATATATATATATATATATATATATACATATATAAATATATACTACACAATTAGACAACTCCCAAATTCTAAAGTAAAAATTGTCCAAGGATGAGAATACACTTAAAAAGCGTAGACACGCAACCATCCACCCCAACATTCGAACTTAGGAGGAGATAGACAGTGACTAGTCAAACTTGTCACATAGTGCCATTTAGACAACTGCACCACCGTGCACAGTAGCGCAGTTGGCTTGTTATTTTATTTATGGATTAGAGGTCATATAGTCAGACTTGTTCAGATAGTGTAGAATTGAATAAGTCAGACAGCACAAAGCCATCTAATAGACCTACAATGTATCAGCGTAACAAATTTATGGAATATCTACTGGATATCTATTATGTGACCTAAAAGCGGATGTTTTAATGTCACAGAGATGTAGGTCCATATTATGCTCAATGGACGTGCACGCTTGCGACATTAATCCATAGGAGATACACTGGATTTTCACCATATGTCCTATAAGAAAACACTAGACGTCCACTGGGCGTCCAGTGGACCTTCCGATATCTCACCTAAACAGCATTTTAACGTTGTATCAACATCGCCCGACGCATCCTGACGTTGCTGGACGACGTCGTTTCAAAGTATGTTTTTCTAACTAAAACCATTACTGTTAGACTGACTTTTGGACAACCTGTGTTTACTGAACTCAACACCACATATGTTCCCAATTTCCATCTAAACTCAGAAAGATGGAAACTATTTCACTTTTGCTTTATTATAATATTTTCAGTATATTTTAAGAACGTTATGGTACCAAAATTTGTCAACGCAGACCAGTTCATGGTAAAATATGGACATTGTAGGCTGAAAAATCAAATGCACTCCCAAACTGATGAGTTTTTAGGAAAAGAATTTCTGACTTTTTTCTTGAATACACAAATTAGTAATTTAACTGTCAACACATAAATGACTACTTTATTAGTAGTTTTAAACTTAAAATAGCATAATTAGATTGACCAAAATCTTCTATCAGTTTATTATTGTCAATGTCACAATGTTGGACGACAGTATGTACCTTCGTCTCCAAGTTGGTCTTTAACAATGGCGAAATTGTGTAAGGCAACCTCGGCCGTGTTTATATATGAATTCCTCTAAAATGTGCACCATATACGATGAGTACAACGACTGCTTAGTTGTAAAAAGTGGTTGAATATTTGAATGATCAGGCTGTCTCCATTGATGCTGAGTACGTAACCCCACAAAACAAATCACTACCCTCTTTATCATGCACGCGTTACACCATGATGCGTCATCCGTAATTTTTCTGTTGGACTTTCTGATATATTTCTGGAGAACTTTTTCACATTTATTAACCAAACGTCCTAATATTGACCTCTAATGGAATTCATGGTATGGACATCCTCTGGATACCAATTTCATGTACGTCCAGTAACTGTACGTTAAATTAACAACCTGATTTATGTTCATCACCAACCATGATAAGGACATCCAGTGGATATCTATTTGCTGTACGTCCAGTGGATGTATTAATAAGTGCTTCAAATGGACAACCTTCTGATATATGTCCGCTGACAACGATGGATATGGACATCCACTGGATACCTATTTGATGTACATCCAATGGGTATGTGTACGACAAATGGACAACCTTCTAATACCTGTACGTTGTCAACTATGATATGAACATCCAATGGATAACCTTTTGATATATCTCCAATGGATATTCTAGTAAGGACTGCCAGTGAATGTGCATATAGTTTCCATGGACATTTGGACTTACTATTGGTATAAAATGGACGTCCATGAGATGTTGTGTGCTATTTGGGAATTAAATCCATAACATTATTATTAGAATACATCCTCTTTATTAATTAAGAAAATGAATAAAATTGTAAAATGCATTTTAACCAGTGTAACCACCAAAGAAATAAATGTCGGTGAACAACGGAATGAGCGTATTGAGCAAAACTAGTAATGGACGAAGTTTCACCATTACCGTCATTAAAAACGTTTCAGTTCATAAATATCACTACAGAAATTTGTAGTTTGGAATTTCTAAGTTAACTTTATAGAGAAATACCGATTTGGCAAATTTTGTCCAGCGTTCTGGAACAAAGTTTTTTAAACAATTTTAAAATTTCCGAGCAATACGTTCAAGATAATTACTCCAAAAATATATTAATTTGCAGTATTTGCACCAATTGTTTCTGTCACCTTTTTAAGACCAGTGGAGTGATGCTTTTTACTGTTGGGATGAAATATTATAAAAATTTTTCTCTGTGTTGATTTTAAGTAGAGTTCGAATATCGGTTAATCATTCCAGTATCGTCTGCAGGAACCCTGATAAGAAAAACTGCAAGTTTATGTCATGTGAATTTAATTACGTTGTTTAAATTTTTATATAACCACATAAAAACTAATTCGTTTATATATTTCCATCAATCATGTACTTTATAAAATCTTCTCTGTATCTAAAATAGTTAGTTCCATTATAAATAAAATTTCGTTTAAAAATATAAATCTTTTTGCGAATTATGTAGTTGCATACACATTCGAATATCCTCTAAAACATTATGTATCTACCTAATGCAAACTATGAATTAGAATTTGCATTATTCTCGTAGCCAGAACGTTATGCAATACTTCTCTGCAGATGGTACTGCGCTACGTACATATGTATATGATTTCTTCACGAATTTCTACCCAATATGCCTCCACAGCCTATACTGACAAGATGGGACACTTGGCGGAACGCAGTATTGTATTACTACAGAAACTTTGTCGATAGAAAAAGAGTCGTATTACAATTGGATGTTAAAGAAGCCGTTGCTATTACAAATGCTCAAGAAGCTATCATCGATCCCAGTGTACAAAAATATTTAGAATTTATGCACTCAAGCTTCCCTCTCGCTATAGAGCAACTCTAACGTCAACCAAAAATAGGAGAATTTACCGTAATTCATGCGATGTTTGATATTCGACAATATATGTATCAATTATCTGGAAACATCGCTAAATACGTAAACAAAAAACTAGAATGTTTTAGTGTTTTACACATTAATCCTAGTTTTGTCGCAGTTCATCGAATAGTAGACCTACTACAAGCGTAAAGAAGTGGATTGTTTAAGGTCTTAAATAAATATGGCGCATTTTTGATTATTCCTCTATTTTAAATGTGCGCCGATAACATCTATCGAGATAGAATGTTCGTTTTCAACATAGGTGGCGGATTTTAACAGCAGAACATATGGAGCAACTTTTAATAATATACTTCGCTTGTAATATTTCGCTTGTAAGGAATAATACCGCAGTAGTAACTACTGTGAATGTGTGCAGTGCAGCAAAAAAAATATTAGTGCAAACTGGTAATGCCAATATTCTTTCACTTCTACTTCTACTTCTATCAGTCATTTTAAATATTTTAGTTTGCAGTAGTAGTTTAACAAATATTTGATATTAATTGGTATATAAAGCAATATCAAATATTCTCTTGTCTTTGACGTCATGACACTCATGACTTGCCGATATCTGAATTCTTATATAGAGACCATTTAACGTGAACAATTTATAACTGACACCGTCTAGTCAAGAAATTAGATTTAATAAAATACAAAAAAAACTGGCTTATAATTAGAGAATTATTCGAACTTCTACGACTAATCAGCAACGGAGTACTTTATTTACATTTTCTTTTTTCCCGCATAGTAAACCATCTTCATATCGGGTGTAAATAGTTAAATGGTTCATTAAAACTAAAAAACAAAAAGAAAATTAACTGGGGTCTTGATAGGTATAGAATATCTGTGTTTGTATTTGTGGTCTTTATTTGAAAATGTCCCGTCTGGCAATGGCAACCAATAAAAATTAAACTTCGAAAATAAAAATTACACTTGTCTCTAGATAAAACAGTACGTCCACTTGTATTTCTAATGTATCTTTCATTCAATTCGATATACTGTTGAAAGAATTTTCCGAGCTCTGCTCTATCGTCATTCCGAGGCGACCGTTAAAATGCAATAAAATGACAATATAAAAATATTACGTTAACGAACATATTATTTCAAAATACATAAATAAATGTAATTCTTGAAAGTCGAGTTTCTTTCACGGAAACACTATGAACTCAAAGTTGAATATTTATTGAAGTAGAATTATTGGAGTTTCAACATCCCACATACTTAGAGTAACAAATTACTACAATGTATTGTCATCCAACTTGCGACAGTGCTCTTTGAACTGTATAAACTAAAATTATTTTGTCTTTACGTTTATTTTTACTGTTTTATTTTTACAAAACTCCATGGAGCTAACAACAAATCAAAATTAAATAAAACATCACTACATTAATTCCAAAGTGGATTCATCAAAGATTTTTTTGTTGTCAACATTTCAAAGGTGCCATTTGGTTTTTCGTTAGGGGGACGCCGAAAAAATTTTTTTTTTTTTCCCCAAAAATTTTTTTTTTTTAAAAGGAAGGTTTTTGTCTTTTTTTTTTGGGGGGTTTTTTTTTTTTTTTTGGGGGGGGGGGGGGGGGGGGGGGTTTTTAAAAAAGGTATTCTCAAAGTTTTCCTTCTATACTTTTTGCACAAAATTGTGTATTTTATAAGTAGAAGCATGAAACTTGATTAGCGTATAATTAGTAATTTTAAGCGGTGAAATGCACTTTGAGCCGCCATATTGGAAAATAGTGGGCAACATTTGTTTACAGCCTGTAACTTTTGAATAGATGATCCGATTTTAATTTTAATGCTCTCTTAAGACATTAAAATTTTTTCTCCATACCTTAAGAGTTCAACACACACACAATTTTCAATAAACTGAGGACCTAGTTCTAAAAATGAATTTCTCCGTTTAATATCTTTTTTATAACATACAATGTCATTTTTAACCCTAAAATAAAGAAAAGAGAATTTCATTAGTTTTACAGTGATGTCCCTTAAATCGTATTCTTACCTACAGATTCTTCAGGAATCGCTGATCAAAACCAAAATTCACTGGTGATCCCACCGGTGCGCGGTGTCCTGGAATAGATTGTATCTCAGCTATCAGTCGTGCGATGTTCATTTTTTTTTTTGGTTCGAGGTTTTTATCATGGTGAAATTTTTTCGTAAGAAAAAGACTTCTTCTCTTCTAAACCGTAAAGGTTCCACACATTTGTCCAAAAACTAGGTTGTTATTGTGTTGCACAAGGACAGAAGAAAATTCTCATAAGAAGTGTAGATACAGATGTTGTGGTATTGACACTGCACTCACTATTCAAATGTTCTAAAATGTCATTTGTGATCTGCTTTTGGCACAAGAAAAACCTTTCGCATCCATAGCATAAGTAAAATGGCTGAATCATGAAGAATTATGCAAATCTCTACCAGGTTTCCAATCCCTAACGGACTGTGAAACTTCAAAGTTCTCATAGAGAGGTACAATAACTTGCTGGATAACATGGACAGTTACCCAGCAGTAACGTGCCTTCTGTATTCTTTCTAGCTCAACTTGACTAGAAGAGGTTGATGCTGTTATACCTTCTATTGAAGAGTTTGTCATCCTAATATCTGATCGCTGTGGTCAAGAAACAAATGTAAACAAAACCAGACTTGTGCAGTTTGCACAGAGAAATAGGCAATTGGACAACATTCTACTTACGCTTGTTACCATTAAACTGCATGTCTTCAGAGTAGCCTATCGGGCAGGTTATGTCTGGGAAGGGGGGCATGCCCTTAGTTTCAGAACTACCTGTAGTTGGTTTACTGAACTTGGACTTCAGTATCTTCACTTTGCTAACCAAAATGGATCATGGAACCTCCTGTTGGTGGAGAATCTCGCTAATCAGCTGCAAGTAAGTGCAAGAACTCATGTTCGAAATTGAGCAAAAAAGCGTAAAAGTTGATTTACCTTACAGTCCTCTTTGTTCTTGTGGTGTTTGAGACCAAGACTCTATTTAACTTTTCCATTCTGTCTTAGTACATTCTTAATGTGAGAATATAAAACTGTTATATTACTCTTATTATTATACATATTTTATTATGCAGGTTGAAATTGTCGGAACCAGGACAATAGGTTAAAATAAAACGATACCTTGCCTACGTTTCGTTTTAATATGCTTAAACTTCTTCAGGGCTCAATAGCCAAATAATGATGTAAAATCCCATTCCATTTCATTCATTATTTGGTTATTGAGCCCTGAAGAAGTTTAAGCATATTAAACGAAACGTAGGCAAGGTAGCGTTTTATTTTAACCTATTGTCCTGGTTCCGACAATTTCAACCTGTAGAAGATTTTTCAAGGACACAAATTTCACTTTTTAATCATATTTTATTATCATAATTTATTTATATACATCTGTTAATTATGCTAATGAAGTATCTTATTAATATGAATTAAATTTGTACTTCTTCATGCAAGTAAAGCTGTCAATAACCATACCTTAAAATAAAAAAACATCTGATGTGGCCAGCACATAACTTCCTTATACCAGTATAGATTATCCTGATCTAAAAAAATCATTCTATTTAATTCTTCACTTACCTCAATTAAATTTTAATAACGTACCTTGAAATGTTTTATTAAAAATTTTAAATAATTAATTATCAGTGTCATTCGATACTGTCAATAATAATTCATGTCATATATTTTATAATTTTTTGTTATTGACATTGACATTTTTGTAACTAAATCCAATCTTTCAAACGTCAAACTGTTAAATTTATCCTAACCCCATTTTATGAGGCCAAATGTGTACAATATTTCAGTTTACATCAGCTTTATTTAAGTACTTGGAAAATATATTTTATTCGCTTGATATAGTGGACATGATTTATAATCTTTCATCAAGAATATGTTTTTTTGTAAAGTCCAATACAAAAATGTTTGGGTCCCGTGGCCCCCTTTCAGAAGGCCAATTTTGCTCATCACCGAATTTTTCATTGTTTTTGGCCTTTAGAACAAGTGTACCAAATTTTAAAGTTTTATCTCAAAAACTGTGGCTGCTATCGCGATACTACACACAGATTTTTATTTCACAAAGTTATATTTTTTTCATTATAATTCGTCGAGAATCGTCCAAAAATGCAATAAAAATTCTTTAATTTTTTTCCCGAAATTATAACTTTTTTCTTCTTTCATTCATTGTCTCTTCTGGTGGTACCACATTCACCAAGTTTATTGTGTCACCTAAAATGTTGTCGACAATCTTAACTGCCAAATTTGGGAAATCTCCCATTAGTATTTTTTGAGTTATCTCGGATACACACATACACACACACGCACCGACAGATATCATTCGAAAAATAGTCAGAAAGGATTCAGGAGGGTTCAAAACTTATAAATCAATCAAAATCTCGAGGTCGAAAAAAATCACGATTACTATACTTCCTTATATTAAGTATAAGAGAGTAAAAATACTAATAAAAAAAAAATCGTTCAAAACTTAAAATCAGAAAATTGATTTTGTTACTATAAAATTTTGGTTTTGATCAACGATTACTGGGAAAACTGGTGTTTAAAATACGACTTAAAGCACATCGATCGAAAGCTGATGAAATTCTTTTCTTTCTTTACTCTAGGTCTAAAAGTGGTATTGTGCGCCATAAAACAGATACTGAAGAGAAAAATCCATTTTTAGAACTTGGTCCTCAGTTGTGCGGAACCTTTAAGGTTCAGAGAAAAATTTGTAATGATCAAAAAATTTTGCGTTCAAAAGAGCTTTAAAACAAACAAATTAAAGTTGGGTTATCCATTGAAAAGTTACAGTTCGAAAACGAATGTTGGCAGCAGTTTCCAATAGTAAGACTGTTGAAAAGGGGAAATTTCACCCGTTTCATTTTACTCCCGTTCAAAATTTACTTCCACAGGATTACCCAAGTAGAGTTAATTTTTGTCGCAGGGTATGAAGAAAACAAAATGAAGACCGTTCATTTTACAAAAATATCCTCTTTACAGACGAAGCTACATTTTCAAGGCGCGGTGTTTTTAACTAGCGAAATAGTCATTCTTGGCAATTAGAAAATACGCATTAAATCAGGGAGGGCATTTTCAATATGAATTTAAGATTAATGTATGGTGTGACATAATAGAAGACAAATTTTTAGATCCAATTGAGCTGCCTCCTAATTTAAACTTTTTGAGAACCAAAACTTTTTGATGATATACCACCAATCGTAAAAATAAGCATGTCTGATACATGCAGAATGGAGCACCACCACATTTTCCCTTACAAGTAAGAAATTACTTGAATGAAATGTTTTCAAACCGCTGGATAGGTCGTGGGAGTCTGTTTCCTTGGCCACCTCGTAGCTCGGATTTCAACCCAATGGATTTTTATGTTTGGGGTTACATGAAATCCCTTGTTTACTCAAAAACAATAGATACTCGAGAAGAGTTGTGGAGAAGAATTTAGGAAGCTGCTGATACGATCAGAACTAACCTAGCCACTTTCTTTTCTGTAAGAAAATCATTGAGAAAGCGACTAAAACGCTGTATGAAGTTGGTGGTGGCCATGCAGAACATGTTCTCTGATAGATGTAACACTTTTATTTGTAGTTTCAAAATATTTTGTTTTTACTTCCTTCTTGCTATTCAAGTTGCAAACAAATTAATGTAGTTTTATCTTTTAAATTGTTTAATTTATTTCCGCTATTTTTAAAATTTAAAAATACTCACTTTTTTTCACCTCTTTTGGATATTTGGTATTAACAGTTATTTTTTGTTAAAATGACGAATAGAATATTACAAATTATCCATTTTGAAGAGGAAAGAGGTTCACTGCAATAAAGTAAAAAAAAAAAAAAAATTATGAGCGCAGGATTTTCTAAAATGTAAATATCTCGATAAGGGTGCATTTTATGAAGATGAAACAAGTATCCCTTTTTTGTTTAAAAATAATAGTTAAAAAAAATTTGCAATGAGATTATAAATGAACGAAGTACAAAAATGTTATGACGGATTCTGTTAAACCAAGATAGGTTACGTAGCGCCCTCTATACGATACACCAAAAATTATAAATTTTCTCACATCGAAAAACCTAATTGTACCATCTTTTATGTTTATGTGTGAAAAAATAACTAAAATATAACAACATTACTGAATTATTTTTATAACTTTATCACCCTGTATCTCAGTAAGTATTAATATTTGACCACCAGTTATTAAGCAAAAAAATATTTTCCGCTATATAATCGGCAGGTAAAATATTACCCATTCCTTATGAATCACCCTGTATATATTTACATCAGATTTTCTTGTTATTTGACTTGCTGGTGAAAACGCAGCATTAAGGATATTTACATTAATGTTAAACACAACTGAACAGCTTTCTGATTATGTATTTCCGTAGATACCTGTGAGACTATATTGATTTTAATTCCATTTGCCTCATATCACAAATTTCTCATATCTAAATACTGGCAACTAGTTACTTCAAACATATAATAGGCAATTAGAAATAAGTGGGTGTCTAATTACTCACCTAAATTTGTTAAACTTCGAATATAAAATTGATACTTTCTTCGGAAGCAATTTTAATTTTGATTTAATTTTTTTAAGTTGTTAAAAAGTTTCCAATTAATTTTGAATGAATCTAGAATTGATTACGTTTTTATTTTGTTATGTAAATTGACGACAAATTTTTTATAATCAGTTTATGTCGAATGACTAGAATTTAAAAAACAAAATTTTCAATAAAATAACTTCGTTTTATACAGGTAAAGTATGGAAAAAAAGTACTAGAAGTAATTTCTAACACTCAAAAACAAAAGTCAAATGAATAACTCTTTTCTAACACATTATTTCACATTATAAAGGTAGAAAAGTATGTGGATTTACTGGATGGAAAGATTCTTTGCCTTTGATGATCAAAATCTAATGAAGAAAGGTAAGCTCCTATATAATTGACTCGTTTCAGTTTTATTCATTTCTTGGATTTATCACTTTACTAGGCCATTAAAATCTGATGTGATGCTTAAAACATTTATCAATTTTCATTTATTAGTAGAGAAGGCGGTTAGGAATTGAGGTTATGTTGCAGAGGGTTTTTTATGTTAATATTATCTTTATCAAAGATTAACCTTTGTGTTATCTAGTAATTTTGAATGATATATGGATCAGGTTTTGCTATAAATAATAATTGTTCTTTCTCTCGCAGAACACGGAAATACAAATTTTGTTGACATGGCCTGTCCTCACAATACTGTAACTGTTAACAACTTTTTCCATGATAATAGCGTCAATCGTATGGTATGGACTGTTCACCTGCTATTAACCCTAGAAAGCATGTATGGGATGTTAAACGGTGCATTTATAAGCGCCCCCTGCCCAAACAAAATGTTGATTAGTTAGAACAAGCCATAATGGAAGAATAACAATTGTATCAACAGTATGGGCCAGCTGTGATGCGAAGCAGTAGTTACTGAAAGTTCAATAATTAAAACGATTTTGATTGCATTTTTGTCCATTCAATTATTTATAAATATCACACAATTTAATATCATGGTCCATAGTCAGATCCATGATTCATGGATCTGAGTCAGATCCATGATTCATGGATCTGACTCAGTGGTGGAGGGTTTTATTTTTTTTCACTCTTAATAATTTCGGAAATAGCATTGTTGTCTTAATTCACCAAAAATGAAAATTTAGTTTTAATGACAAAAACATCCAAATTTTGCGACACAATGGTAGCCAAGATTTGGTGTACAGCACAGCCTAGAAAAACGAAAAAAATTTGATGTTTTGCCAGGCAGCATTAATTGTATTAATGTCGTCGGACATGTTCTGATGTTGATGGATGATGTCGTAGCTACGATTGTCCGAGTCGTTTTTGCACCAAATTCGGTGAATAAAATCAGGGTCGCTACACGATCGGCATGCGACTGACATTGACTGATGATGACCAACGTTTGAATATTGCGCGGAAAACCAACTTTTACATCAAAACTGGCGAAAATTTTTAGCATCTCTTTCTAACTAAAAATATTGCTATTAATATTTGATGTTTAAACCACTTGTGTTTACTTCTATGTTTTATTGTGATGTTTTCAGTCGATTTTAAGAGCTTTGTAGTAGAAATTTTTTTTAACCCGAATCAAGAACCCAGTTCTTGGTAAAATATGGCTGAATAATCATCGCGCACCCATGCGGATGAGTTTTTAGAAAAATTAGACTCATGAATACACAAAGTTCAGTAATTTAACTGTCAACATACAACGTAATCATTCCTTAATGGTTTTAAACTTAAAGTAGCATAATTATATCGCTCAATATCTCCTAAATTTGAATGTTTTCACTTTATTTACATCATAATGGCGGACAACGGTATGTACGTTTGTCCTCGAGCTGGTCTTGAAAAAAATGTCGGAGTTGTGTAGAGCAACCTCGACCATATTTATGTATAAATCCTTCTAAAATATGCATCGTATCTAATTGTTCAGTTGTAAAAAACGGTTGAATATATTAATGACTGGTCTCTCTCATGGGCGACTACGATTACTTCAAATACCAGTGTCTTATTGACATAAGAAAAATAGATTTTTTCAAATATCAGCTGATCTTTTTAAATTAGTTTAAAAAACCGGTAATCTAAACACATATTTTTGAAATCAAAAAAAGAAGCTCACACCAAATATACAATAATACATACTGTATTCCATTTTAAAAAAGGTTGTATTTTTTTATACAATTTTCAATAATTTTTTAAAATCGTACAGACAACTTTGCTTTTCAATTTTTTCCATGTCTTTAAAAATAAAGTCTGTATCCACAGTTAATAATATGAGGAAACACAGCAGACTATATGCTAAATACCACTCCGTGAAAGTAACTATGCACGGCCGTGTCCCTAACTACGGAACAAGAGTATAATGTTACGAGTATATACGTTTATCCCTGCTTCTTGTCCTCAATTTTGGTTGCATATATTAAACGCATGCGTATTATTGATATATCAAGCAATTTATTCATGTAAAGACTCTTTAAAAAAAATAGAATATTTTTATTTAACTGTCGGCTCTGAAATATGGCAAATATTTCCGCTACGTGGATTTTTAATTCTAGAGCTAAAATCACAGGTCTCTCAGAAACCATATTGTTTTCAGTCTTTTTCTCGTAGCTGTAATGATATAGTTGTTTTAATTAAAGCTTCTTGTAATGTAGGTTGCAAACTGCAGTAACAAAATAAAATAAAAAAATATTGATTGATTGTCTTGGTTGGTATAATGCAACTACCATCCTCTTACAATTCCTCCCTATGATCAACAAATATATTGCGAGAAATAATAATCAAGTCTCTATCAAGTTAAACATTAAATTCATCCGGCATGTACTAATAATTTTCCGATATTAATCTCCTCCACAGAATATTAAGCCCAGAAATCAGTCGGCGCTCACTACTTATTATTTGTCTTTCGTTTGTTGCTACATTGCCTATATCTGTTGTCGGTCTTTTAGAAATCCAGAATTTCCAGTGATCCGTTTCTTTTAGGGTTAAAGGTCTACTGTGTAATTTCTATAAGATAAACAACGAATTCCATGATAATGTAGTAAAGTTGTTTATCTATCGGACAAAATGAATTATTGTGACTAGTGGCTGTCATTGTAATCAACCTAGACGGTTAGAAATAATCAATCGTATGTCCTGATTCTCAACAATAGGCTCAAATAATTTTAGATGATTAAGAGTTGGAGATGTAATATCAAATTCTTTAAAAAAGTCAGTTCAGATTTCACATAGTCATAGAAAATTTATACATCTGTGCACTGAAAAATGGATTTATTTATGGACGGTCATGTATATTAACTAATAATTTAATATTTATTGAAATATGGTGAAATGTATCGTTATTTATTGTGAATGCAGCTTATATTCCTATATTCTTAATAAATATTGATTATACAAAAGGTTGTTAAGTTGGTAAATAACAGGACTTATATTTATAGTTACCCGTAATTTGGTATTTAACAAAAACGCATATTATTAATTAATGAAATGGAATAATAGATAATTCCATTTTATTAACATGTAATATATCTTTTATCACAATATGATAGATCTTATTCTTTATAAGAGAATTAGTTTATTAATCAATACTGATTTAGTAATAGTGAATATTGGATACGATGCACAACGGTATAATTACTAGGTAATTTAACCTTATTAAAATTAAATAAACGTTTTATTTTTAGCTAATAAATATGATTTCACGGAAACAAAGCATGAGTTGTCAACGAATAATTATTTATAAATAGTAGATTTATGTTTATTAGTATTAAATATCATTGACGTGGTTTTCCATAAAACACCAAAACACCATATACTACACTCAACGCACGTTTCGTTAATCAAGTTGGCATCATCTAGAGATGATTAAAACTAGTTTCAGTTAAAAAAAACAGTTTTAATCATTCCCAGATGATGTCAACTTGGTTGGCGAAATGTGCGCCGAGTGCAGTGCATGGTGTTTTAGTATTTTGTTGAAAGCCACGTCAGTGATATTTGATACCAATAAACATAAATCTACTAATAAATAATTATTCGTTGTAAACTTCACATTAAAGTTTCTAATCCCCTTCAGGAGTATTAAACATACATTATTTCTTTGCATTATTTTCAATTTTATTATTTTCTTGGATACAAATTGTAAGAATTTGGAATTTACACAGTTTTTAAGTTTTAATCGCAAATCGATCCCAGGGATCACTTCTTTGAATTCTTGAGAGCTATTTATTAGGCATCTTAATACTTGGAAGTCTTCTGTCCCGTGCTTTGAAAAAAAGTTGATTATTAGTAATACTAATAAACATTATTTAGGTAGCGTAGATAATATAATTTATAATTAAAATGTTATCGTTAAATATATTAAATATTGATATTTATTATTGTATGATTATTAATTATTAATAAACATTTGTTTAGAACTGTTTTAGAAGGGGAAAATGGCAAGAGTATGAGTTTCTGTTATAATTATAATATATAAAACTGCAAAAGTTCCTCAATCTTTAAAATTTGTATAAAAAGATAGGTTTTTAAAAAAATCTGCAGGTATATATTTATATTTGTAATTGTGGCAAGTACCCTGTGAAATAAAATATTTAAATCAAAACTATATAATTACTTATGTTTTAACATCAGACAAATTCTGCTAGACCTTGTTGTTGCTTTAGATAATTGGCATTATTTCACTATTATTCCTGCGCATATATACATATTATACTGTTTACTAAATTCACGTGCGATTTTTGTACAACGTTTTGTTCACATTATACACCTTCGACCATAAAATTTATTAGTGTCAAAGTTATATACATACAATACGACAAGCGTAGCAACTGACTGAGCGTAGTGAGAGTGTACTGTTAGCCGATTGGCTATCTTTATACTTTGTGTTGATGTAAATATTTATATTTATTGTTAATGCCTAGTGTGGCACCTAATTAAGTTTTATACAATGTATTTAATATTAAATCTTTTAAATTGGTAAATTGGTAATTGGTTAGGCAGCTAAATCTGTTACGTAGTTAGTGGTATCGTTTTTATTAATATGCATTTTTTTAATCATTAATAAATATTTCTTTTCATTTGAATTAGTATATTTTTCTTAAAAAGAGGAAATGACTATTAATGACTATTTCTTAAATTACTTGTAAAGAAGGTAATTTACTTATAAACTATACTATTTATAATTATAAATATGTATGTTTTTATAGTTACTAATTGACATAATACTTCAGTTTTATAATAAAATACTATTATTTAATAAGATGCTATTTTATTTGTTAATAAATACACCAATAATATATAATTAAATAGTGGTAAACATATCATTTTTGGAAAAAATATTATTTCAAATAAAGCGTTATTAATAATAATTTAATATGTTTCTGATAAATAAATACAGTCCAAGTAAACCCCTTCTTAATTATAAGATGCAATTTTTTTTCAGTGTGAGGTAAAATGTCAGTTAATGTTATTAATAAATGTAGGAATAAAGTAAGACCCTATTTATTTCACGAAATAATATAATTTATATTTTATACAATTGTTTGCTTGTTTTGAATCGACAAATATACCGGGCGGCTATTCTAAATCGAATCCTGTTGGAAGCTCCAACTCCGGATTACACTGATATATCGATTACAATTATCTATTACAAGTTGATAATTTTATAAACAACGTAAAATAAAATAAGCTTTTATTGAAACAAATGTAACTGTCAGTAATATTTGGAGTCAGTTGTAACATTATCATATAAATTTGGTGAAAGTTTTGTCCAATTATCTCGAGATTCCTATTGGTAATATTGGCACCTCACTTAACTAAGTCTGACTTAGAGATTATTGCAATTTGTTATCAAGAAAGAAATTGGCGTGGGAAAAGAATTACAGAAGAATTTCCAGAGAAGAGATGGCCACTTTCTAACATAAATCGTGCTATAAGGCGACTGATAGAAACTGGATTCATTTTCAGAAAACCTGGAAGTGGAAGGTCTGCAACTGTTACAAATAACGTAAATTCAGAAAAGGTACATGAACTGTCTTTGTCATAAGCATACGTGGGATTTACCGATCGGTTCCCAGAGAGGCTTTTACAGATATAATATAAAATATTGCAAACACCTAATGAAACATTCCCAAACTACAAAAACATATTAAGTGCATTTTATTTAATTTTACAATGTTTATGGTAACTTAGTTTTGTCAGGGAATGCACTATATTAAATTAAAACGTATTTCGTAATAAATTCTTTTAAATTACAGTATGTTGGTAATTTACATTACTGAAGGCCAACGGCCGACCTTAGCGTGGGGGGGGGGAAACATATAACACGAAACACGATCAAACAGTATCTTGCATAACGTTGATTCGTTCGGACGTAGGTTTAAAAATGCTCAGTTAAAATGTAACAACGTACTAAACCGACGGAAGCTACAGTAAATTCTTGGATTCGCGATATTGCCGATTTACAATTTGTTGGTAGACAATTGTATTGCACTAAATGTAACAAAGCAATTTCGTGGTCATGCAACACAAATATTAATAGACATATTTCCTCAAAAAACCATAAAAGGAGCGTAGGTGGCTTTACTTGCTGCAACGTAATTTTAACTTGGATTTGGTGGAATTTATGATAGGATGTAACATACCGTGATCGAAACTAGAGAATCCACAATTTTTGGAAAAATGTATTAGTGGCAAATACAGCAATGTAAACGTGCCTTCGGAGTTTACACTAAGAAAAAAACATTTATCAACGGAGTGTGAAAATATTAGACAGAACATTTCTCTTGAGCTTAGCGTGGATGAAACCACTAATAATTGCGGGTTTAAGGTAGCAATTGTTTTGGTGGGTGCATTGGAGGAAAATTGTTCAGTGAGCGGGTACTTGATTGCCTCTATAATTTTGGAAGCTACAAATTCTCGCATTATAGCAGAGGTAGTGAATTCAAGTCTACAAGAGTTTTGGGGTGACAAATATGCAGAATATAAGGACAAGTTCTTATAATGGAGTGAATCATATGAAAGCTGCTGGAAGAATTTTGAAGGAAATATATCAGAATATACTTCATGTAACATGTTTAGCACATAGGCGTCATAAAATTGCTGAAGCTATAGGGGGTGCTACCTCTAATGTTGATAATTTGATATCTAGTGTAAAGAAAATTTTCTTAAAGCACCAAGTCGTGTACGGTGGTTTCATGAAATTTTACCAAATACTCCATTACCTCCACAGCCCATTATAACACGATGGGGAACTTGACTAGAGGCAGCATCGTGCTATAATTGTTATTTTGAAAATGTGAAATTCCTAATACAGCAGTTAAATCCAAATGACGCAGTTGCTATTTCACAGGCGCGACAGGCATTTATGAATCCAACTATTCAAGAAAATCTGAAGACCATACACGGAAGTTTTTCACGAATTTCTCTAGTCATACAGGACCTTCAATATCAGCCAGCATCAGAATTTACTACAGTCGATGTAATAAACGTTGTGTTCGATCTTCGATAATATATTTTTCAACAGGGAGGAATTGCTGCGAGGGTACAAACAAAAACAAACTGTTTAAAAAAAATCCGGATTTGTTACGATGACAGGTGTAATAGACCTTTTAAACGGCAAAGAAGTAGACTTTGCTACAACGGGTAGTGATTGTAGTGACTTTGCGAAAGTTTACATATTTTATGTATGCTCCAGTTATATCTGTCGACGTCGAGTGGTTCTTCTCGCAATATAAATGTATTTTCAATGAAAGGCGGCGAAGTTAAACTACAAAATATTTAGAACAGATATTAATAATATACTATTATTGTCGTAACCGGCAGTGAAAAATACTTGTCTGTGTAGTTTACTGTTAAGTACATCCCCCTATACCTTCAGTTTTCTTTGAGTGAGTGTTTATAATAAATTGACTTTATCAACTTTGGATAATACGGAATTCGCTAAAAAAAATTTGGTTAGTACCTATCTATAGATCCCCTGATGGAGATTATGATATATTCATTGAAACGGGCAGATTTGTTGGATGAATTGTTTAATAAAAATAAGAGTATATTTATTTGCGGTGATTTTAACACAAACTCCGCTCATGCAAATAAACATGCAATCGATATTTTAAATTTGTTTTTAGCATATAACGACCTCAAATTTATCTGAAATGACGAGGGTGGGGCCCAAATCTAGTACTCAAATTGACAATATTTTTTTTGGGAATCACAATGAATGTTCAGTAACCGTGTTAAAGATGGCCATCTCGGAACACTATGCTCAGATATTAAGTTTGAGTGTCAACTTACAAGCATCAACAAAAGTTATAAATTACAAAAGAAAATTTACAGAGGAAAACTTAGGTAATTTTAAAAATATTTTAAAAAATGAAGACTGGATAGATATTTTCAACAAACCGGCACAATCGCATAATATGAGTCCTTTTATAGATTATTCTTCTATTATTTGGATATTTGTTTTCCACTTACAAAGTCAGTTGCTAGTAAACAAAATGAATGAAATTGGGTAAATACCAAAATTAAAATTTGGGCGCAAAAACTGAGAGATTTGCATTCATTATACCAGGAAACAAAATGTTTAAACGTTTTAAATATATTCAAAAATGAGAAAAAAGAATGTAGAAAATATATCAACGAATACAAAAAAGTCTGTAATGATAGTATAATTCAGAACTCTCAGAATAAATCAAAAAGTTTATAGAACATGTTCAACAAGATTCAAAATAAAAATAAAAGTAATGCCGATAATCACTTAGTTAATAATAATAATGAGAAAATTACAGATCCAAAAATATGTTCAGCACCCAATTTCAAACGATTCCAACAAAGAATAACCAAAGTAACACAAATAAAGTTGAAATAGAGAAGCATTCCTCAAATTTCTTCCTAAGGCCAACAAACTCGGATGAAGTGTACAGTGTTATAAAAAATCTACCTCCGAAATTTTCTACTGGTTTGGATGAAATCCCAGTAATTGTTTTAAAAGAGGTCGCTGAAATAATAAGTTTTCCTCTAGCAAATATTATTAACGAATGCCTCATTGAAGGCACTTTTCATGATCAACTTAAAGTTGCTAAACTAATTCCGGTTTATAAAATGGGGGATAAAAGTCAAATTGATAATTATTATAGACTAGTTTCGTTACTGTCAGTGATTTCAAAAATTTTTGAGCGAATTATGTATATTAGGTTATTAGAATACTTCATCGAATATAAAATATTCGTTACAAGCCAACATGGTTTTCTGCCAAATAGATCCACGACAACTGCTATTTTTCATTTTTTAAATTACATTATAGAGCAAGTAGATAAGCGGCAATATGTCTCGGGTATATATTTGAATCTAAGTAAGGCATTTGACTTGATCAAGCATGATATACTTCCTCAAAAATTTCGTTGCTATGGCATAAAAGAGCGAGTTATAACTTGATTAAATCCTATCTCAGTAATAGGTCATAAAAAGTATGCATTACATCAACAGATGATAACAGAAAAAACGTAACTTTTTCAGTCGAAAAAAACAGTATGTATGGGAGTTCCACAAGGATCCATATTAGGACCAATTTCATTTTTAATATTCGTTAATGACTAGGGATCTCAAATAAATCTGGACTCATTGTACCAATTTGCAGACGACACATCTAGTATTGCATCGTGCTGAACATGCATGAACATTATTAAATATGATTTGAACGAAACAACTACTCAGCGGGCAAATACTTTGAATTTACCTGCAAATTGATGATGGGTACCAATTCATTTGTCAATTCCTAACCACATAGACCGGTTTCGACTTATTAGTTCTCCTCAGTATGCCATAGGTTATGGACAAATTAGTGGCAACCTGCGATACTGAAATAGTGGTAAGAAGTGTGTGAAACTTCTCATATGGTCCAAATGCTACTTCCGACCGAATCAGTTAACTAAAGTACCTAGGCCGCCTTAGCCCAGGTGGACTAAACTACTGTTTAAATTATTTGAACGAAACAACTACTCAGCGGGCAAATACCCCGACCTGCAGTTATACCTTCAAATCATGATAGATCGGTAGCCAATATCTTTGTCAATTCTAAACAGACCGGTTTCGAACTTATTAGTTCTCCTCAGTTGCCATAGGTTAAATATGGAACGCCAGTCATATACTGACTAAGGTAAATTGAGTGTGGTAGAAGTATGTGAAACTTCTATATGGTCCAAATGTTACTAAATAGTCTACCGTGGAATTTACGTCATTTATTATTACCTCCCGATTTCTACAGATAAACAACGTACTAGAAAATTGAACTTCTACTTTCTGCTAAAAAATTGAAGCTACCCATAGTTTCTTCTGTCAACAAGTCTGAATTTCTAAAAGTACAATTATTAGCACCAATGAACGTTTCTTTTTATGTAAACAATATAAACATGTTCTGGCGATAACATATTACTGATAAGCAAATGTCATATGGTTGTTTTTTTAAATTGACGTGTCTCACAATTAAACAATATCGCAAATTCCTTCTTTATGTAATAAATATTCTTATTTACTTAACTAATTTAATTCCTCATATGTGCATTGATACATTGTTTGTTGTTTGTACTGGTAATAAAAACTTGCAATACTGTAGTGTACTGTCGATAGACGTTTGCAATACTGTACAGTCAAATTTTTACGTAGAACGTAATTAAATAAAGTGAAAACGTAAACAGTTATAGAAAGTTAGAGAGAATCTATAGACACAATAAACTTTTCACCAAGGTATTATTAAAACCTCAGTCATAAATAAATTAAAAATGCATATCAATAAAATTAATTTACAGCTGGTTATAAAGCGCGTTTATTGAATAGCTTACGGCGTCAGTGTTAACCGATAATTAAAAAGCTGTAATATATTATCTTACCTTACATATTTAATAATTATTAGCACCTTTAGCAGTGGGATCCTGATTGAACAGAGTAGATAAGATTGTAAAGGCTCAGGAGCGATGCATTAATGGTGGCCCTATCAATGGCAGCCCAGAATAGTTTTAACTAAGTCAGGAATAGTAATAATAATAACAAAATATTAATAAGTAAATGTGAGGCTGCGTTTTAACCAGGTATTCAACACAAATAACTAGACAGAAGTAACATAACCAAAATTTAATAAAATGCTTTATTTTATTTATTGTATTTATTCACTAAAACTCAGATTTAATCATCTCCAGATGATGCCAACTTGGTTGACGAAAAGCGGCTCTAGTGCAGTATATGGTGTTTTAGTGTTTCGTGGAATACATGTAATACATTTTTTGTATGTAACAAGGATATGTGATATTATAATTGCGTCTTTTTACGCCGGTAACTAAGCGTTTCAACTGTTTGTATTTTAGTTAAGGCAGAATTTAATACATCAATATCAGAGTAACATCCATCCTCTCTAAAATTAGGATACTTGAGGAAATATGGCGTCGATGAATTCTTTCGATATTTTTGCTATGAGAACTGTAATAAGGACGATAGAGGCATATTCCTGTTTAGATTTGACAAAGGCATTATACAGGGTGAGTCAGTTTTTTGTAGACAAACTTTAACAGGAGATAGAACACATGTTTTTAAATGAAAAGTTCCTATAAACATATGTCATAGAAGGCCTCGTTTCCGAGATACAGGGTGTTGAATATAATTTTTTTTTCTCGAATTTTCATTATAACTTATAAACGAATTTTTAGATTTTTTCCATGTTTGGGGGATAATGCCTATTAATTAAGGGCATAAAACAAGCGATAAGAATGTTCAAAAACTTGAACAGTGGCGGAGTGGGAGGGGGTGCTCAACCACTTTTTTAAACAGAACTTCTACACCAATGACTATTTTTTAAAAAAACTATTATTTCCATTATCTACATACAGTTTAACAAAAATAATGTCCCTTCTTCTGTTTCGAAATTCCTGTGCGTTTCCGAGTTATTTTGATTTTTAATGTTTGATGTGGTACTAAATTAAGTAATTTATTTATTATCAATTATCGGCTAAATATTTAATTCTTTCAACGAAACCTACCTAAATATGGTTTGTTAAGGATTCTAAAAAGCCGAAATCTCTTATTCTTTATCTCTTTTCAATGTAGTTAAAATAAATATTTGTTATATCAAGCCATACTCAAATACAATCCATACACATACATACTCAAAAAATTCGAGAAAAAAAAATTATATTCAACACCCTGTATCTCGGAAACGAAGTGTTCTACGACATATGTTTATAGGAACTTTTCTTTTTAAAAACATGTGTTCTATCTCCTGTTAAAGTTTGTCTACAAAAAAACTGACTCACCCTGAATAAATTACTAATAACAGAAAGCAAGGAATTCTAAACAGGGACATTATTTTTGTTAAACTGTATGTAGATAATGAAAATAACAGTTTTTTAAAAAAAATAGTCATTGGTGTAGAAGTTCTGTTTAAGAAAAGGGTTGAGCACCCCCTCCACTCCGCCACTGTGCAAGTTTTTGAACATTCTTATCGCTTGTTTTATGCCCCTTAGTTAATAGGCATTATCCCCCAAACATGGAAAAAATCTAAGCATTCGTTTATAAGTTATAATGAAAATTCGAGAAAAAAAATTATATATTCAACACCCTGTATCTCGGAAACGAAGCGTTCTACGACATATGTTTATAGGAACTTTTCTTTTTAAAAACATGTGTTCTATCTCCTGTTAAAGTTTGTCTACAAAAAACTGACTCACCCTGTATAATAATTTAATAATGTCGATGTTGGTAAAGTTATGCGAATTTTTTATAACGAAACAAAGAGAGCGAAAGCTGCTACCCAAAATATCGTTCATATGATCTATAAAGGACAATTTGTTGTCAAATGTAACTCCTAGATTGCAGAAGGTAGTAGATCTCTATAAACTTCTATCATTTATGGAGTAGTCAAAATGGATAATATTTCGCTTCATAGCGTGTCTTAATATTGCATTTTGCGATATTCAAGGGCAGTCTATTTACTGTACACCATGTTAGGACACTCCTGGTTATCCCTAATCCAGTTAAATATTTTCATATCACCTGCGTAAGCACAGTGCTTTGAGGTCGCTAGCAATATAATAAAAATATTAAATAACAAAGGACCCAAAATGGACCCTTGATGTAGCTAGTATCTCAACTGCCTCTTGACCACAGCATTGAACAAACTGAGATCTATTTTCTAGACATGATTTAAAAAATGTGTTTAATTTTTCAGAAAAGCCGAAATGGTCAGGTTTTGAGAGTAAAATGCCGTAATCGCGCCGACCAAAAGCCTTTGAGAAGTCGGTAAATATGACATTTAGATCAAAAAGAATGCAATATATTGAATTATACAGAATATGTTGGTAGCAGTCGACCTTCCTTTCATAAATCCATAGTGGCAATCTGATATATGTTTTAACTAACTGCAGATAAATTCATGTAATAGATCTCATTACCTTAACAGAATGTATAAGAAATTTCATTAAAAAATGTTTTCGTGTTTTTTTCACTCTCTCGATTGGTTTTCGAGATATCGAGAATTCAAATAGTATAATCCATTATCAATAACCATGTACAACCGGTGTTTGAAAAGTCAGCAGAAGTTTTGACAATATTTTATACTGCTAGTAATATACAACTTGGGCCAGATTTTAATTGCGAAACAGAGAATTGATAGAATATGCCAAAATAATATGAATTTGTCATATAAAATGCCTAGATTTCGAGAAAAAGGGCGCATTTCTATGAATATATGTAATTGACACATTGTTACTAAATTCAGAAGGTGCAAGTTGCGTACACCTCAAAGTTTTCGTCTCTCCATACGAAATTACATTAATAGAAACATGCAAAACTATGTAATTTTTTTAAACGATTTTCAATTAACAGTTAACTGATAAGTAGGAGATGAATGATTTTGGAACGAGTTTAACTCAAAGACGTTGCATCCTATCAAAAAATTATAAGAAAACTTTTTCGTGCATTAATGACAGTAAATGTCGAAAAAGAAAGAAAAAATAGCTTAGATTAGTGGCGTCCCGTTTTTTTTTGGGAAAATATCATCGACGCCACTCTCCCTCGTTGGAATAAAGAGATGAAAACTATTGTGAGAAGTGTACTAACATTAGCAACGTTCACCTACCGAATGCCATTCATATCTCAATTAAGTGGGAAAACTGACCATAAATTAAATCATCAACGGCCATCTCGAAAACTA